>LR812521.1:51066337-51276337 GCA_903798195.1 Danio kyathit | reverse complement strand
GTGAAACGGATATAAAACACACAACATGGAGAGGTAATTTGATCAAAAAACGATACTAATAATAATAATACAGCATAAAAATACAGCTGTTCCGTGTCAGTTAAATCAGTTGACTGTTGGAATTCAAAATTATTAACCCAACTGGTTGAGTTATTAAATAAATAACCCAATAACGGTTCAAAATAACCCAACAAAGGGGCTCATCTCCTGTTTCCAAAATGCATCACAAACTGCTTGAGAAACTGTTCTACTATGATAATTGGTGATGAAAATAAATGATGTTCAATAAGATGTACTTGTGTTTACTAACTGTTTATTCAGTTAAACATGAATTGTAGGCCTACATTAGCTCCAAACAGCGATTTTTGATTACCTTTAATCTGACTAAAGTCATAACTGAACTAAATAGAAATGGAATTAAGACGTGGAGTATGCAGATGGTTGTGGCATTATTGAAGTAAACTCCACGGTCTTTAGGACCTTTCGCCATATTTTCCGACAAGATCCACACGCGCCTGTCAGTAAAAGACCGCACACACACACACACACACACACACAGACACACACATCGCGAAATGCGGAAGTATTTTTCTTTCCATTTGGCGTACATTATTAAATTCCATAACACTCTCACCAGTTCTTACTCCTTATTTGCGTCTAATACCCCAGTTTGTCACGATGGCATGGATGAAATGTTCGTGAGTTAAAGTGAAACTGCCAAACTGCAGTTAGAGTCAGGCATCCTGCTGATTTGATTCAGAAGGGCACTCTTTTTTCAGACGGCTCACCAGTCTGGTATACATCCGCGCTAATATATCAAGGTGAAAGTCATCATAGCTTGCGTAAAATAGACCCAGCTCCCAACCCAACTTTGAGAATAGATTAACGACAATATTTTTTTTATCACGCGATAAGAGTCTTGCGTTAACGAGATAACGCCGATAACGGCCCAGCACTAATATATATATATATATATATATATATATATATATATATATATATATATATATATATATATATATATATATATATATATATATATATATATATATATTGGCAGCAGGATTACTGCTTTTACTGTGTTTTTGATCAAATAAAGCCAGCTTTTTAGACATTGCATTACAAATATTTCTCTAATAAGTGCTGTACAAAAATATTTGTAATATTTTGAAGTCTTTGGCAACCCTTGATAAAGCAGGGATTAAGCCAAAGGAAAGTGAGTGGGTATTTGAAATTGTATAATGGCAGATCTATCCCACAACTTCAATTTATGTGTAAATGCATTTATGCCACTTAAAATGCCAAATAAAGAATAGATTTATAAGAAAACATGTATAGAAAACAAAACAATCAATCAAGAAAAAAAAATTATAATCAGTTTATGACTTTCAAAAAAAAAACTGTAAAAATGTGCTGTCAGGCCACCACTAGGGGGCTCTACAGTCTCTGCTGCCTGCATTGATCTACATACATTAATCAATGTACTTCATGAATATTTATATGCCACTTCCCCAGACTGCTTGTTACCCAGGAACAACAGATTAGTAATGGATTAGTAAAAGAATAATGAAAACCTTCATTATATCCCCTTCCTCTGCAATGTTAGATTAGTCAAGCATTCTCCAGCCTTACAGCCACCAATTTTGGTTCTAAACAATATTACATTATGCTGTTGGTACACTGTTATTACAGAAATCACGAATAAACTAAAACTCAGAATATTTTCTGAATCAAGCTAATAGTGTCAACATTAAACAGATGGTTGTCACATTTTCAGCTGGTAAATTCCCATTTAAATCGTACAATTTATGCAACATATACGCATAAACAGATGTGCTGGCGTGTCGTGTCCAACAGGCTGCTTTGTGAGTCATTATTCCAGCAGCTGACACCACCTCAGGTACCGAGATTGCTGAAGTGTGTTTACTCTAATATGGCTTGAAATAAAACATGATGCTAATTTGCCAGAACAGCTCTGAAGCAACAGATTCAAAAACATACCATGGGGCGAAAACATTGTGTAGTGTAATTTTCCTCATAAAGTGAGACACATGCTATTATGCAAAGCCACAGCCTGAGCTCAGTCGTGAAGAATTCTAAGCACAATCGTCCAGCCTGTGCATATTTTTCCCAACAAAATGGCCTGTCTTTTTTTTACAGTCATGCTGCATTTGCTATTTTGTATATTAATTTTGTTTTCATTCAAAATAAATTGTCTTCATTTTAAGTTTATAGGTTATGAATTTATCTCCTTCGCATCTGCCCTCCCAGGCACTATCAAAACATTTAGAGCGGTCTGCTTAAATATGTCAATCACTTTCTGACTCAACCAATAGGAAGAGTTTGAGGCGTGGCTACTGCAGCAGCAGGCTGTGCCAGAGGGTGTTGAATTTACAGATTACAGAAGTTCAAGCCAACATACAAAGATACAAATGAAGAGAGTACAACAATGATAAACATATCCAGGGCTTTAATGAGTAATTTGAAGGAATTTTTGAATTTTAAAGGAACAGTGTGCAATTTTCAGGGGTAGAAGATAAGTGTTCACAACAAAAACTATATTCATATAACTAATATGCTATCAAAGCGAAATGAGAAGGCTGAAACAATTGCTGATGAGCACAACGTGGCATGAAAGCATTTATTATACTACTAAATACTAAATATATTTTAGGGTTCTGTCATAATGCTGCTCTGCGCGGTCTTTGCAATGAAGTGATTTTGATGCACGAAATTCTGATGGACAGCAGGAAGTAAAAAATTTAATGGAAATCTATACACACAACCTATTAAACCACAGGTGTCAAATCCAGTTCCTGGAGGGCCGCAGCTCTGCACAGTTTAGGTCCAACCCTGCTTCAACACACTACCTGTAGGTTTTAAACAAGCCTGAAGTACTCAATTAGTCTGATCAGGTGTGTTTAATTAGGGTTGAAACTAAACTGTGCAGAGCTGCGGCCCTCCAGGAACTTAATTTGACACTGGTGTATTAAAGCATCTTTGTTGTTTCCCTGTTTTCTATTTGACCAAACCAGAAATCAACACATACACATTAGCATGACCATAAAGGAATTTAAATATGAAACATTTAGATACTGTAAGCACAAAAGTCAGCAAAACATATAAGACTGTTCTAGTGGTTTTTGAATACTTTTATGGAAAAAAAAACCATCCAGATGTTGAAACTACAGCGTTTGCTTTCGACAGGTAAGCTACGACAGATAAGGAGTTGGAGGCTATTTATACTGTACAATTGGTATTAAGGGAGCTTTCACACTTGGTTCAATTGCCTAGACCAAACCCAAGTTCAATTGTCTCCCCTTGCCACCTTTTCGCCTGGTTTGTGTTCACGTCGTCTTTTTTCCTTCTGAACCTCTGTACACTTGTGTCATCAAGCTGCTGTTTGGTGTACAGCTGTTGCTACAGTAGGTGACAGTTACGAAAGCAAAGCGGCAAAATGGAGACATAAGCATATCATGGTCACTCTGATTTTACTGAAACTTTTGCTTTTGTTACCAAAACCAAAATACAGAGAGCCACTTGCATCTATCTGCCACAAAAAAAAAAAGATTAAAAACATTCAGAACATCACACAATGTCTGCAGAAGTCGTTTTTGGTGGATCAGTCCTGCTTGACGCCAAGGTAGGTGATACACAGACACACACATATAAACGTTATCAAAACTAAAGTTTGTTGCACAGTTGGCGGTTCACTTCCGTTATTTTGTACGATTGCATTCATATCAGAAGTGAACTGGACCAAAGTTTGCACGAATTGTACCCCAGGCCACCTCTTTCAGGCGGACTCAGGTACGGTTTGTGGGTGCACAGTGCGCACCCGAGTTCAGGAGACAGCGTTCGCACTAGCTAAACGTACCGTACTCTGACGTCAAACGAACCCAGGTGCGAACCAAAAGTGCTTGTGTAAAAAGCACCCTAAGATAAATTTCTTTATACATGTGATGTGCGCAAGTAAACTATTATAACTCCTATTATGACAAATCATAAACAGCATTGGCTATTTTTAAAAAAGCATCTCAAAAGCATATCAATATTTTCTGTTTTGTCTTAGGCCCAATCCCAATTCTACCCCTTAGCCCTTCCCCTTCCCAATTCTCTTTAGCTTGAAGGCGTAGGGCTAAGGGCAAGGGGTATACACCCCTTCAAATGAAGATTTTTTTAGGACCATACTCCACACTCCAAGGGGTAAGAAAATTACACAGAATACACCAGCCATAGCTGTACCCGGAGTTAAGGAGATCCACAAATTAGTATTTCTTTGTCATTATTACGAATTTTTACAACAAACAAACATATGTTTTTATATATTCATAACCGTGTTCGTGTTTTACCATCATGCTTTTTAAAAAAAAAACGCAAAAATAAAAACCGCTAAATTTCGCGATATTTAATCCGTAATAATAACTCCTGTATAGCAGTCCCACAACATTCTGTCACTCGAATACCCTGTCAGAAAAGTCTAGTGGCTGGAAATGGGCTTTTTACAGTGTCTGCTATAATGTTAATGTTGTTTTTGGTGTGTTTACATACATGAATATGGCCACTGTGTAAATGCACAGTACAGTTACGATCTTATTGCCACATTAGATCGTTATGATAACATATTATATGCCTTCAGTGATTTCCTGAGGATAAATACCAAAAAATAACATAACTGGAATAACTACAGCAGTCGCGATCATCTGATCTCATATGAAGCAAGAGATCACGATGACATATGATGACGTGTGCAGGTGCTGTAGTGCTGTCCCAATTCTTAGGGGTAAATTTTGATTACCCTTGAAATTTTTGAAGGGTCGGGGTACAAAAATAGAATTGGGATTGGGGCTTAATGTTTTATTTGAATTTTCACATTGAACAAAGGCTTGCATTTCAAGGTACTTTTGGCCAGGGGACCTTTAAAGTACATGTTATACAGTATGTGCATCTATGTTTCCATCCACCTATTTGCATACTATGGGATTTCGCTTTAAAAATGTTGTATGGACAAACCATATGCATAAATTAAAAAAATGCACATATAATTATGTGCTCAATTGAGTCACAGCTAAATATTCAGTACACATCAAAAAGCATGTAGCTTCATCTCATAAGATATTAGTGGATAACTGGAGTAACCTATCCAGAGCACACCACCTTAGAGGTTGTTTTAATAATTCTGAAATACCTGAGTGGAAATCCATCATCAAAATGATTTTATGTCTTTACATCCTAGAACTGTCACATGCATCAGGCACTCCAAATGCAAGATAACATGATAGCATTTATGGCGTCTACCGTTTTGAGGCGCAACTAATTTATTATTATGGAAAAAAGGCTACGGGAGGTTATCTTTCAACCTGCAGTAAGTTTAATTTTATCATTGATTTTTCAAGCTTGTTTTCCAGGTAGAGACCATTTTATTCTCTTGAACAAATGGAAACAGTGCTTATTCATAATTGTTATGGGCAATTTAATAATTTAGTTTAAAGTTAATCTAGCAACAGTTACACTTTACAATAACAATACAAGAATAATGATGTATTAATATGTAAACTAAACATTACTTTTTTTATGAATTATTGATGAGTTAATGCACGTGCTAATCTAGAACTAAATTTAACTAGAGATCGAGTCACAAAAGTTCATGAGTAAATAACGACTACCTCAATTACTTGTTAGTACTTGTTGTAAATTAATGTATTAATTAACATTTAAGATTAAGCTATATGTAATCAAAATGAACACATGAGCTGTTAATGTATAATTATGTCATGACTTTACTTGAAGGGGTACGTTATCATTAACTCATCCTTAACTACTCATCAACTCCTGTGTTTTAAACTGTTCATGTTGACTTTGACAGAACACTTTTCTATTGTTATATAGTGTAAACGCACTAGATGGATGTGCATAAGGAGTTCATGAATAGTTAAGAATGGGTTAATGATGATGTGCCCCTCCAAGTAAAGGCATGATATAATTATACATTAACACATCATGAGTTCATGATGGTTAAATTAAGCATAAATTAATGTGGTAATTAATAAATTAAAAACCAAACAATTATGTACTAAGAGGTTATTCATACATGAACTCATGCAGTGTTAGGCAGTAGAGTTGCTACAAGTAGTGACGCTACTAGCTTAACTACATTTCTTAGTAGCGTGGCGGTTGCATCATTACTTTCTAAATCAAATAGCTTTTCAGTAGCGAAGCAATTGTTTTAGTCAAGTAGCGCAGTAGCGTCCACACAAGCTACATTTACTGATTGCTGACTTGCGGAGCTGTGAAGCCGGCGTCTAGCCGATGAAAGTAAATCCATATGATGGCAGGAATGACGATTTCTTCTTCCTATTTTACGGTGGTCGACAACAAACTTTTTGGTGCGTTACTGCCACCTTTCGCTCCGGTCAGTGACGTAGTCAAACAATTAGGACAACACGAGAAATTTACTTGATGGAAATATGACTGAAGGAGGGGAGTTTTTTCTGAAGCAGGATTCCTCGTGACCATACCTCGAGAAGTATATAGTTTACTTTAGTAACAGCTAAAGTATACTATGGTAATTACTATTAGTTCATGATAGTTACTAATGATAATACATTATGTAGTGTAATTCATTAAAGGAGAGATGTAAATATATATACAATATAATGCTCATTCCTAAATATTTCCCCTTTACTATAAATTACTATAGTATTTTAAATGTGTAACACCTGGTTTTATTGATTTTTTTGTTTTTGCTGTTATATACTATGGTTTGTTTCTGTTTAGTACACATGTGTCAAAGCCAGTTCCTGGAGGGCCGGAGCTCTGCACAGTTTAGTTCCAACCCCAATTAAACACACCTGATCAAACTAATTGAGTGCTTTAGGCTTGTTTGATACCTACAGATAGGTGTGTTGAAGCAGGGCTGGAACTAAACTCTGCAGGGCTCCGGCCCTCCAGGAATTGACTTTGACACCCCTGGTTTAGTACAGCATATTATTTGCAGTAAATAATTGAACTAAACAGTTATGGCTCACTTGCTTCATTGACAGTTTTATTGATCACTAAGATATAATTGACTTGGATTTAAGTTGCTTCGATTTAAAAAAATGAAACTTACAAAAATAGCTTAGATGTAGCTAAGCTACTTTTGTCAAGTAGCTTTTAGCTTAGCTTGCTACATTTCTCAAGGGGTAGCTTTTAGTGTAGTTAAGCTACATTTTAAGTAGAGTAGCTAATAGCTTAGATCACTACATTTTTCAAGTAGCTTGCCCAACACTGAACTCATGTTGTAGTTAAAGTTAACTCATGATTAGCCCATGCCTAACTCATCATAAGTTTATAATAAAGTAATGTTTAGTTTGCATATTAATAAATCATTATTCATGTACTGTTATTGTAAAGTGTTACCCTAGCAACTTAAAATGCAAACTAATAAGAGATGTACTGCTGTTTGATTCGCAAACAATTCTATTTTTTAGCAGATCAATGAATCACTTTCACTTTGGATTTGTTCATAAATCAAATAGATTCGGTTCTCAAACTAATCCACTCACTCATCTGCTCACTGTGATTAACACCTAGATAGAAAAATGATAAGTAATTGTATTGTACAGCCAGAGTGAATCTGTTCCTTACACGTTTCTATTGTATACACTCAGAAGAGATGTAACATAACCAACATATAACATGTACTGTGGAGTTTTTACAGAATTTATGATGCTTTTATGGTGCTTTCTGAGGCCCTCTTTCATGGCCTTTCAACATGATGGTCCGTAAATGATGACATCTTTTTATTGTCGACTGAACCATTTGCACTACACAAATTCAATATCCATGCCATCTTTCTAGAGCATGGTCTGTCTGAGTAAAAAAACGCTACAAATTCCCCCTGCTGCTGCATCAAGTGCATTTGCTGGACAGGGCAATGGAAAAGCAATGACAGTGAAAATGCATGTTGGGATGCTGGGCTTTCAGTGGCGGCAACAACACAGACAGAAGCAGAGTGATGTTAGGAGAGGAAGACCAGTTTTTTCCTCTGGGGAGTTTGATGCTGCACCTTTTATTGCCACTTTCTTCTAACACATCCCATGATGTGTATAGCACATGCTGTATACCTGATTTTTTTTATGCACTTCTGAGAGCAGAAAATCTCAGAAAAGGCAAATGGAATGATAAACAACAGCACTGTCTGTGACTTTCACGACTATTTGAGATAATGCTTATCGTTTTACAGATCTAAACTTTCCAGTAACTGTTAAGATCTGACGTTTTAAAAAGTTTTATCAAGTAAAACTTTAACTTATATTTAAAAAGCCCAACATTAAAGCATCACTTGAGGTCTGTTGGTAGCCATGACTGCCCAATAATATCCACAAGATAAAATTCTTTTTACATTTAATAAATGTATAACACCATATTATTATTTTACACCAGCTATTGAATAGTATGTATTTGCTTAATTTTCTAATAACTTAGTGTTTTCCCACATTAAATACTACAGTACTTATAGTAAGTAATATATTGTTTTTGAACCATAAAGTACTAGTAATTTGTGGTAATTGTAGTTGCAAAAAATATAATAATACAAACAAATTACCTGTTAAAAATAAATGTAAATATGTGACACATTATTGTTTGTTATTTATATTTCAATACAAAACAATTTTAACTAAGCATGACAACATTAAGATCCTGAATTAGTTTGTTACACTTTATCCTACAATAAGACTGTCTATTATGTTTTCTTTGTGTATGTGGATACGTTAATAAAGTTTTAAGTGATTTAACGAATTATTTTTATTTACATAATTTGAGTACCAAAACTGCACAGATGTTAAAACGATGATTACAATATAGTAATGAAATAATGACTAAAATGAGTAAGCCTAAACTGTTCACAGTCTAATGAATGGCAATCGTAGCATGGTAGCATGAATAGCAGCACACACGATCTAGGCCCTGCCTAGATCGTGTGTGCTAGAGTGTGCGTGCTGAAACGTATGTGGGTCTGTGGGTCTGCAGCTGGATATATCGCTGACTTTTGTGTGAAAAATAAATAAATAAAATAAATAGAGGATAAATAAAGTTAAATAAAGATAAATGGATAATTTCTGGAACAAAACCAGGAAATAAAAGTTACCATGACTGAAGTCTGCTACACAATTTCAGTTTTTCAGTACTTTTAAGGGGCACACTTTAACATACAAAACAAACTACTTAAACAATTATTCAGTCATTTTTTATGCATCACTCTGCAGTCTTCATAAACATTCATTCATTCATTCATTCATTCATTCATTCATTCATTCATTCATTCATTCATTCATTCATTCATTTTCTTTTTGGCTTAGTCCCGTTATTAATCTGGGGTCGCCACAGTGAAATGAACCACCAACTTATCCAGCATATGTTTTACGCAGCGGATGCCCTTCCAGCTGCAACCCATCACTGGGAAACACCCATACACCACGGACAATTTAGTTTACCCAATTCACCTATACCACATGTTTTTGGACTTGTGGGGGAAACCGGAGCACCCAGAGGAAACCCGCACCAACACGGGGAGAACATGCAAACTCCACACAGAAATGCCAACTGACCCAGTCAGGACTCAAACCAGCGACCTTCTTGCTATGAGGTGACAGTGCTGCCCACTGTGCCACGGTGTTGCCAGATACTTTTGTTTAGATGGTAGATATTGCTTATCCTATAAGAAGACACTTTGCCTAATTACTCACAACAGCGCACGTTGTTTTCACATGACAGACGCTTCAAACTGTGAGATTGGGTACACTTGGTGAAAGACGCAATCATTGATTGAAAGTGATGTTTAGTTTTTGCTTGGTTAAGAGTATCTGCGTGGCATAAATTTTCATCACATCACATACTCGGAGTCTTCAACACAATATAGTGATTTATCCACATCGCGAGAGTAATCAGTCTTTACAGCTCCTTGGTATAACTGTCAAATGGCTTATTGAAACGCTGTAATCGAAGTCTCAAAAGCTATTAAAAATGCAACAAGCATTCATTCTGGTGCAGAGCTGTGCATTTATATGTGCATTATTTACAGTAGTCAAAGGATGGGTGTGTATTTGAAATGTAGACACTCAAAATTATTATTATTATTTTTTGCCTGTGTAATATTTTTTTAAATAAGGTGAAACAACACAATTCTTGTATTTTTTATAAATTCTTGTACAATTCATTTGTTTTATGTTAAATCCACTTAAATAAAAAAAATTATATATGTTAACTTAATTGTTTTGTGTAGGATAACATGGAGGCTAGTGGATGTGTTCCCATAATATTGACAATAAAAGTAATCTTAGTTGTTTAAAGTTAAGAGTTAGAGTTTAAGCTTCATTTAAAGTTTGATGATTTAGTTTTAGTTTTAATTAATGTTTTGAGTTTTGAAGTTTGCAGGAGTGTATAAGTCATGCTTTAAGTGTTGGCAGCTTTATTAACAATAATAATGTTTGTAGTATCACTCAGTGAGCAGTAACTGTACTAATGATAGTTCTGTCTCCGTCAACAATAAGCATTACTAAAGTAGTTGTTGCAATAATGAACCTAAGATTCTGTTTTCCAAATTAAGTGATTGAGATTAATTGGCTCAACAAATGTAAGCTTTGTTCCAGGCAAGTTTAATTTACAAGATAATACAAATGAAAATGACTTGACAGCACTGGTTCAAAATGAATTTTGCTCCTGGTTATATTTGCCTAAAATATGTTGCAATAAAGTGACTCAATTGAGTGGAAATGTGTGTCGCAATTAAATTAAGTTAAACCAATGGTTTATTTTTTGCAGTGAGCTACTAAATCCATGTTTAATAATATGTGATAATTTTGTTGCATTTAATAGTGAACTGCAGCATGGGGTTTTGGGAATGAATGAAGTAAAATGAAACTGAATTCCCTTTTAACTTTTCTGTACAGTGTCTACTCTTGTAATATTGTTTTCAGAACAGTGGAGTGGGCTTACTAGAGCTTAAACAAACATCCCGTTGGTCAGGTTACTGTATTGTGCTATCAATGTTCTAACAAAAATAACAATAATAACAACAATAAAAAAAATCTATGTTTTGAAGCATTTTGTATGTGTTTTTTGAGAGAATGAGCCAATAAATGCTTTATAAATGCCTTTAAAAAACCTTTAAAAGCACAGTATACAAATTTTTCATTAAATATACAAAATCAAATAGAATATTGTTACATGTTTTGCCAAGTTCTATACTAACAATATCCAAATATTTCAAAGGATGTTCAAATCCAGACAAAAAGAAGCAATTTTAACTTGTGACATGGACCATGTCCTGTGTGGCCATGCTCTTGACGTAACACATCTTCAATTTTTCATTTTAGTTTTATAGAAAGCAGGAAAACACAGAACATGCTTGTTGTCCGTTATGACACCATTATGACAGAAAAATCTAAAACAGCACTGCTATTTGTTCACGGGATGACCGGAAGAACTGGGAGTGGTCATTTGTGGCATAATAAAAGTTCAGTTGCTTTCATGTTGTGTTGTGCTTGTCTCGTTATCAGCAGTTGCTTCAGTGATCTCGTTTTGCTTCAATGGCTTACCAGCCTTACTCTGCTTCACACTACTATGATAATCAGTTTTGAATATTTTAGCTCATCCATGAACATGATTTCTGCAGTGCTGTAGGATGTAATGAAGACGACAATATCAATGATTCCACACTCGGTCACTGCATCATCAAACTATTGGAGTGGTACAGTGCGGTATGGTACGGGTCGGTATGGGTCACCACCAAACTTGCGTTTCCACTGCCAAAAGGGTACCAACATCATTCTCGCTTGAGAAAATGTCAAAGTAAAGCTGTACGGGTCGTCCACATATCATATGAGAAGCAATTCTCACAAAACAGATGCTTCATACACATAAATACTTGTGTACAAATGTTCATTACTTACTTTTCTATGAACATAGTTTGATTATAACTGCAGATTAACAACAGTGCAAAATAGCCTACTGTAACGTCTGCAATTATAAATTACAATTATAAATGCAACATATATGAACACATACAGACCCTTACAGTCTCTGATGGGTTACCAATTACAGAAAAACTACCCACAGCAGACATTTAGTCCTTATTTGGCTTCAAAAACAACATGCAACATATAGCCCAGTCAGTGCAAACCTCTCATCTGCATCTTTAATTTTCACCAGCACATGTAACCTCTTGTTAGAAAGTAATTTCGTCATTCCGAGTTTATAACAGTCCAAAAGGTGATGATAATAATTAAACATGGCAGTTTGTTCATGGTTTAGGTTGCTGAAAGAAGGTTGCTCCTTTGTTTTTTGCGGCTTTTCCTTTGTTTTTTCGCATGTCAGTCTCGTGTTTGTCCATTTCTGAAAGGATCAGATGTCAGAAGCGATTCAATAATCACGCACACGTTATTATCATCAGCTCAAGAAGTTTGTTATTTCAAATATACTGTAGATGCGCACGCAAGCTCTCTGGAGAAAGTGAAACCGCTTGAACTGTACTTTTAGATCGCCTCATAACACAAAAACAGGACACGGCAGATTTTGTCTTCTTAGCTTTGTGGCTATTCATCAAGACAGCAACAAGGCTTGTTTGAGCTCGGGTCGACCATGGCTCGTTACTATATGTATATATTATTGCGGTGTAATGTCTCGGCTGTGTACTTAAAAATGGCGGTGCCTTTGTTTTCATTTTCCTGGCTACGCGCTGACTATGCTCTAGTGATGTTTTTCTGTAAACCAATAGTGTTCAGCTACGTATCTTGGTCCACCTTTTGGTACCCTTTTGTCATGCTAGGTACCCTTTGCAAAGAGTGCCCAAAAAGTGGTAAGGTACGGTTCACATTTTGGTACCTTTTGACAGTAGAAACGGCCATAAAAGCGTACTGTTATGGCCATATGTCTTTGTTTGATGTGAATATGCACCCTCTAATGGCAGAAATTACTGTGCCTTTAAAAGTATTAATGTACTGTGGGACATGTCATCTTCTTAAAAGTGTTTCAGCTACTCCTTGGAGCCTTAGAGATAATGAACATGTCCATCATTTATCAAAGTGAAATAACTGTGTGAGCTATACGAATGGGGTGAACAGTCAGTGATGGGGTGAACAGTTGCACAGTCTCTGTGGAGTGACTTTGACTGATGCAGCAATGAGGAGCGTCAATGGCCCCATGTAAATCCGATTAGATGGCTGATTGACTCCAGAGTGTGCAGACTCTGCTGAGTTGCTGATCTTCCTCCCCGCTATGCTATGAGCATTCAGTATATAGATCAATGCAGCCAGCCTTATCTCATTACAGTAATCCTCCCTCAATAACCACTATGGCAACAATGTTCTCCAATAGCTGACTGAACAAACACTATAAAGATGAGCTTTGAACCATTTGATTCCACGTAAATGGCAATTACTCAGTAAACAACCTATCACATCGAACACAATATTAACCACAGCCAACCTCTTGCCTTAAACAATACTTTTTCATGAATCAAAAGGAAAAGTAAAACAATTTACAGAAACAGTGTGAGATGACATAAAATAGATGCTCAAAATAACAAGAAATGAAGAAAAATTACAATAAAGAGAATTCAAATTGTCTTATCGAAGTTGAAATGATTTGCTAATATACATGTAAATGCACAACAATTACTCTGCTGTCGAAATGAAAAGTACTTAAATGCTACCAAAGACTATAGAATTCACAAGACCTGTCACTCGTATCTTTTTGAATGGGGAAAAGTGTAAAGGTCAATATATTGACTAAAGCCCTGCCTACTAGTACAGGAGCCAATCATCTAGGGATGGGCGATATGGCCTAAAATCCATATTGCGATATACATTGCAGCCTCCTGCGATAACGATATATATTGCGATATATAAATTATAATAGAACCATTTCAGAACAGGTTACAGAGACCCTTAGGAAAGCCAAACTGCTATTTTTTTTAAGAAATAAAGAAACTTTGCATGTCATTTTGAGAACATTTATTGTGCAAAAGCAAAACTGTAATTAAACAACACAATGTTGCAGATAAATAAACTAAATGTAGTGCCTTTCAGAAAGAAAGACTTCTCTTTTAAGTCCTTGGTTCCTAAATGCCAAGTTGCAGAGAACAAAAAAACTGGTGTCTTTTTAGTTAAGGAACTTACATTGTACTGAAATTACTTCTAGTTTTAATTAGTCAAATAAAATTGTGTATTGCAGATACTTTAAATAAAAACAAATTTCAAACCTGCAGCCTAAGGTAACACATTTGGTTTTTAAAAATTTTGATCTCCTAATGAAATTAAAACTGATGTCTTGTTGATAAAGGAACGGACACTGTGAATTAGGGCTATACTTCCAGTATTAGGCATGGCTATTTTAAATAAAGAAAATTCCTTCATTCTTTCCTTCTGCCCCAAAGTAACACCATCTTTTCTATATGACTTTAATGACCTTCAGCAACAGAATAATTTCTTTTTGATTTCTTATTCTTATTTAACAAACAAATAAAAAAAAAAGTTTGTTTCTTTTCAGTGAGCACCACTGACAGGTCAAATCTGCTTTCTTTCTCTCCCTCTCCCTCTCTCTCTCTCTGTCTGCTGCAGTGTTGATGCTGCTGAGAGATTAAGATGCACCAGCCAAAGTTTGCGTATAAAGTAATGCAAAAATGAATACAATTAATATCGAAAGCAAAAGCAGAATCTCGGACATGTCCGGTTGGTAAAGTCTAGATTGGATAGGCGGCCGGCCGGAAATGCGATATGCACATTAATATAGCGGCATTTTTATTTACTTTCACGTCAAGCGGTCTTTTTTGTATACATTGCTAAGCAATGCATGGCACCGTATGGGGTAAAGTCTAGATTGGATACGCGGCCGGCTTTGCTCTTAATTTCGCGGGTAGATTGCGTCATCAAACATGCATTATCGCGATAGTGCAATAGAATTAAAATCTCTATCGTAGGCCAATTTTGTATCGTTTATATCGCATATCGTTTATATCGCCCATTACTACAATCATCGATCGCTATAGACTGACGATACTCTGGTGGAGGGGCTCGGGCCAGACGTGAGTTTCTGCAGATTTTGTGTGATTTGATGTTAAGAAATGAAACTAAAGAGACAGTTGTTGTTTAATTTTATTGGTGATTCCTAATACGAAATGTAATCGTAAGCTTGGCAAGCAGTTTTGGAGAATTTGATGGCCGCTGAGTGAAATGACTGAGTGAAATGACTTGCCTTAAAGGGACTTGCTACATATTTGGCTAAAATGCTAAATGCTAAAATGCTAAAGTCTTGTGACAATGACTACGTTTACATGGACATCAGTAATCAAATTATTTGCCTTTGTCTTAATAAGACAATAATATGATTAAGGTGTTTACATGAGTTGCTTTTTGAATGTTCCTTTCATGATCCAGTTTTACATGTTATAGCACATAATTCGATTAACGTCATTGCGTCACCATGCTATCCCACGTTTTCTCCGGAGTTTCATGTAATTTGGGGTGTTTCATTTTTAATTAGTTGACTTTAACCGCAGTTTGGCACTTTCACTTTCATTCGGGAACATTTCATGCATGCCCCCCGTGACAAACGAGATATTGGATGCGAGTATGAACTCCTGGAGGAGTAAATGGAATTTAATACACAAGCGGAATAGGAGTAAAAAAACTCTGCATTTCGTAATGTGTGTGTCTGTCAGTGTTAATTTCGTTATTGCATATAAATAAAAATAAAGTGATGATGACGATAATAAAACTATACTGACATTTTCGTTGACTAATAAAAACGAGATGAGAATTCGATTGAGGGACGTTTTTTGGAAAATATCCAATCAGGTGTGTGATGCATGACGCACACACACACTTTTAAAAAGTAACTGATCCACAATAGACGTGGGATGCGATTACATCACCATTCATAGCCTGTCTGATTAAACTATAATGAAATGGCAACAGCTGAGAGAAAAAGAAGATTAACGTTTGATGTCAAGATAAAAAGACAGTAACAAATCTAAAGCGACATCAGCATGACAAGGAATCATCCTGATATTCAGCAAAGGTAAACTTGGATCTTTTTTATTTACCCGTGTGTTTACTTTCCCTTAACTGAAACGGTATAGCCTCTCGCTGACCATTAGAGAATTTACTCTGTTAGATTGTACATTAAAAGTTATTAACTTTTACACAGTCTTAAATTCATATTATCTTGACATTCATTTTTTTGTTACTACTAGTTTCGTCACTTTAAATTTGGATGTACATTTTCGCTTTATAATTCCTCTATGTGAGTTAGAGCCATTATTTACTCAGTGCTATAACTGAGCACCTGCATGTACTGTAACAGCAACTACAACAGTAAAGCTGGCTATAAACTGACATTGCAAAGTCAACTTAAACTATTTTAAGCCCTTTCAAAGATTTAATGGCTTGAAACTGTTCAACAGACTGATTAAAAAGACGTGTAGTTTACCATGTTAAAATAAAGTGTTGGCTAAATAATTGCACAATCCTGCATTTTCAGATGGCTACTGTTCTTACATGTGGATTGATTGCCAACACATAATTTTACATATTATTTATGATATAAATAAACAATGCATATCTAATTTTTGGTATTCAATGGAAAAGCTATATTTCATATTTTAACTAGACTGTTATATTTAATTTTATGTTAGAATATTTTGTATAAATAAATCTAAAGTCTAAAAAAATCTAGAGTTGATTTAGTCGACTAAAATCTTATGAAATTTAGTCGACTAAAACTACACTAAAACTAAAATGATTCAGAAAACTAAAATATGACTAAAACTAAAATGGAATTTTAGTCAAAAGACTAAGACTAAAACTAAATAAAATTTGCAGTCAAAATTAACACTGGTGTCTGTGGTCCTACTGACTCGGTAGTTGCAGAGAATAGTGTCAAACAGCTGTGTGTGTATGGAATATTGTGTGACAAAATGCGTAGAAAATCCTACATGACGGTAATTGTTTGATTAATGTGTTTACATGTCTGTACTGCACTTTAATAATGTGACTAAAATCGGCATACTCCACATGTCTTAATCTGATTTCTGTTTAGTTCGATTATGACCTAAATCGGATTAAATGAATCAAAAATCGATGTTTACATGGTAGACTCTTAATCAAAGTATTGTCTTAATCGTATTAAAATTGAATTTTTGGTCTCCATGTAAACGTACTCACTGTTTCCAGGTTTTATTTAGACCTGTTTCAGAGAAACACAACCACTAAACTACCCACAACATGTTTAACTGGCAGGTGTAAAAGCTTTAAAGGTGTTTTGCTCAGTTTTAGTGTTTGTAGAGTTGCTGCACTTCGCCTTTGTAAGGCTGTATAATGGCAGTCACAGACAGCTGATAAATGATAAAAACATTAGCTGCCAAAGAGAATTTCATCCCACAGAGATGACAAACAGCAGGATTTTACTGAAGAATTCATCTTAATTCTTCAAAGTGGATCTAAAAATGTTTATGCAAGGAAGTCTGATTCTGAAACAAGGATTAAAAAGGTCTTTATTTCGGGTCTCAGGTTAATTAGACGACATGAACTGTTCTTTAAAGTAACATAATGATTAAAGACTTTACTTCAGAAGCAGTCTTGCTATCTGAGCACCGCATTGCTATTCAACAAGCTATGCTGTAGTCAAAGAGCAACCAATCAATCATATATAATCACACATAATTAAATGTAGGATAAAAGGGTTTGTTCAGATCTATTATTAGCACACTTACCTCCTATTGCGAATGTTGCTCTTTCAGTGATATAAAGTCAAGCGAGACACTGCAAGGTGCAGCTCAACCTAATTTTTTACAGAGCTGCTAAACATTACTTCAACCCCAATTGCTCTCCAAATTGCTTTTTTAACAAAACAACTGTATTTAAGTTCATACCTGCGTCTAGTGTAATTCAGATTGTTTTTCTTTTTTGCTGGCTCTCTGGAGCCAGATGTTACGTGCACTACCCAGTTTTAAGCTGGCAATCCATAAAATATGTATCTGTACATCCATTAAATATGTATACATGCGTAGTTGTCATTGAACATCAACATACATACTTAGCATTTAAAAAATGTACATTATAATTTGGTAGGTTTCTAATCTAGATATGAATTTAAAAACAAACAAACTGGAAAGCAATAGTTTTAGTATAAATATTAAATATAATAACATTAAATATAATAATATTCCAATAGTATCTCTATGCAGCCTTTATGATGCAAGCTGAGATTGCATCTCTCAGACACAATGCACTCAAATGGAGCAAGTGACGTCACTGTGAGGGGTAGGGTTAGAGGTGGGGTTAGGTGAGCCCATTAAAAAGTATTGGATGCAGCTCAGATTGCACTGCACCAGGTCTGCATCCAGACCCCTCTCAAATATTCAGACTGTTAGAAAACTGTATTTTCTAATGAACGCAAAAACAAAAAGTTGTGACACAACCTCATTTTTATTAAAAAGCTAGAAAGCTTATAGATAGACAACTTATTTACTCTTTAAAAAAAATAAAGATTTCATACTGTAAGTGTGCTTTAAAACAATGCCACACAACCACCATTTTTGGTTCCCCAAATAACACTTCACTGAACAGTTCATTAAAGGGGTGGTCCACTACGATATCATTTTTTAAACTTTAGTTGATGTGTAATGTAGCTGATTGAAAAAAACACCATCTCTGAACGTAACATGCTCAAAGTTCAATGCAAAGGGAGACATTGGCTTTTACAGAGTTAGCTTAGCAAAGCCTACAGTCAATAAGGTTTGGGGACTACAAAAAAATCCGGGCTAGTGAGATCACAAATGCTTCAGGTTACGCACATTCACCATTCGCACACACCGTGCGTAGTGAAGGGGCGTGCGCTGTAATGTTACAGCAGAGAAAGCTAAAATGCCGTCCAAACACTGCTATTTCCACAGAGCATCTTCTGTTTCTGTATTTGGGCTTCCAAAGGACACGACACAAAGAGAGAAGTGCTTACAATTTAATTTTAATTAGGTTCCAGAGAATTCTAAAAAAAACATATAGCTAGCATTTGACAAATGACAGTTCCAGAAGCTCTCCCAGTTCAGTGCTAGATTTGGTTAAAACTCCTCCAACCGGCGAAGCTGTGGACTGTGAGCTACAACCTGTAAGTGTTTTTATTTGTTAAAATTGATCAACTACATGCACAGTTTCTAGCGTTAATGGTATGTTGTAGCGAGGACGTAAACAAGGACGTAAACAACGGGAAATGCTGTTTGGCACAACTAATAATTCATAGCTACAAATTCATATTTATCAGTCAAAGCGCTGTAAACAGCCACATCCTTCAGCAGCGCTGCAGTGTCTCTCTATGCAGCCGCTTTCCCTGCATTCTACATCTCAAATAACAAACTCGCCAAAGATATGATAACGTTTTATATTACTTATACCTGCTTATTCTGAATATATGTGAAAGTATTTTAGAGAGCAGACATGAGGCTTAGCTGTGTGCTCTTCATTTTTCTGTCTGATTGAGGCAGCTAACGTAGCTAACAGCTGCTCTGACTGACTGTTAACACATTGCAAAAGTGCAGGTTTGTAGGGGCGTGATGTGGTGACATGGAGCCGATCCACGAATCACAGCACATTATGTTAGCTGACCAATCAGAGCCTCTTGAGAGTGGGTCTTTCAGAGGAACTAGGAAATATGACAGTGGTTTTTGTGTTAGCAGAGTAGCTGTACATAATCAAAGTAAGATATATGAAAAAAGGATTTTATACAAGTGAAGCATGAGTACACATTGCTTTGCATCTTATAAACACAATCAAGCCTTAAAAATACACTGTGGACCACCCCTTTAAAGAAGCAAATTCGTTTTTGTGTAAAAAATATTTTTATAATTTAAAAATCCCTTTCTCATTAAGAATATTTAGAATGTTAAGATTCCATGGATGTTAAATGTGGTGCCAGTATAAAAACTTGTTTAAGAGTGTGTTTAAAAGAGCATCATTTACAATATATTAGATCACTTTTAAACCACAAAAAGGGCTACTGGCCCCAACTGGCTCCAACTTAAGACCATTAGGCCATCCTTATTTTAATCCAAAACAGAAATGTAAAAATATTTAAAATGTCTTCCGTTTATACGCAAGATGTTCTTTGCTTTTATCCCCTACACAATATCTGCTCCAGAAAATGTCAGTGCTGCAACCACTTTATATGAAACCCAGCCTTCCTTACTGTGAGACTTCTATCAGATTGGCTAAATGTCAAACCACAGGATTTGGTAAGAAACAATGAGTGGTAACATCCCAACACCACTAGAAGAGATAGAGGTGCAGTCTGAGGCACTGCAGCACAACACAGTTATATAACCAGGAGATCTGTTTGCCAAATAAGGATATGAATCCTCATCACTGTTTATAAATAACAAAAATAAATAGCTAACTAAACTCTACAAATGTTACTAATACAATTCTGCAAGGGATTGCATTTTAACATAGTCAGTGTTTCTGCAAGCAACCCTATAGCTTCCTTACAAAAACAATTATTAACAATCCTTATAACAACCATCTTTTCCTTAAAAAAACATTTAACTTTTATTTAGGCATAGGCTCAAGTCCTCTAGAGTTAAATAGAGCTTTACTTTTTTTGTATCCATTCAGCTGATCTCCAGGTTTGGCGGGAGCACTTTAGCTCATTGAATCGAATTAGACCATTAGCATCTCACTCAAAAATAATAATAAAAAAAGAGTTTCAACTATTGTCCTAGTCGACCAACTGAAAATGAAAAATTGCTATTTTCTCAGTAACACCACTTCCAACAGCAACCTAGTTTTTCCTTGTGGTCTCCTATCCAGGTACTGACCAGGCTCAGCCCTGCTTAGCTTCAGTGAGTAACCGGTTAATGTACCGGACAACTTTTGCAGTCACATTTTATGGATTTTATGACATATATTAAATTGTGATAATATTCTGAGCTTCTGTTAATAGAAAATATTTCATCCATTTAACCAAACACCAGAGGAGTTTGTTAGAAACCAACCAGAAATGCCAAATGCCATCTTGTTTATGGGTTTTTGCATAGCAAAATATGTCAACCCCGCAGCACTCCATTTAAAGCAATGCAGAATATTCATGAAGGAACCCACGCTTGTACTCACCTGCTCATGGTATTCAATCCCCATACTCAAGGTGTTGATGAGGATGGCGATCATAATTCCCCGGTTAAAGTATTTGCTTTCCACTATACGTATCAGTCTGTCCCGGAAGTCCTCCCAGAATTGAACCAGACGGTTTTGTTTTTCCTGCATTTTATGATGTGCTGTACGGCTGTTTATGAACCCGGCATCATAGGAGAACTCATACACCATGTCCCCTTCTGATCGAGGGTAGTCTGAATCACCAATCTCCAGATCCATGCTCTCAAGGGCCCTTACGCAATACGGGCAGCTCATGACCTCAAGAAGTAATTGAGTGGGCACCACACCAGCCATCTGCAGCAGCACACGACTGTGGCCTGCATGGAGAAAAACACAGTGACAGTCAACACTTTCACAGTTTGAATTAGCAAACTGGCTCTTTCACAAAGTAGCATAACTGCTTTAAGAAGCTACGGTATGGTAAAACGGTAATTAAGCATGTTCCTAAGCAGTTCATTGGATTATAGTTAACAAAATAATATAATTTGTTTTTGTTATAATTGATTACTTGTATACTTGTATTACTTGTGAAGTACTTGTATAGCCTGTATAGCCTGTCTTATGTGTATAGTTAAGTATCTTATAGTATATGTTAGTTATGCATAGGTTTTTTAAAATAGCTCTTTAGCCCAGTGTTGTGTTTGTATTTATGATTAATTTATGTAGCACCGTTGTCCTGCGAGAGACGACATTTCATTCCTCTGTATGTCGACACATATAGCAGAATGAAAATAAAGCTCAACTTGACTTGACTTGACATGTATTTTTGTTTCAGCTCAAAATACATCACAGATCATTTTAATAATATCAACAGGTGCAAACAAAAACCTTTTGTCTCTTTAAATGCAAATGAGCTGCTGCTCTCTCTCCCTTTCCATAAAAGGGTTGTGTCTTTATAGCGCATTGCTCAGTAAGGGCATTTGTCCATCAAAGCGTTTTTGCGCAGCTGAAAATGGCAGCGCTCCAAAAACACTCAGCTGTAAATACTTCTCCAACTGTTGAATACTGTGAAAACACAGAGCTTTCAGTGCTTCATGTAAAACAGATGCAAAATGCAAAAATGCATTGAAAAGAATAAAAAAAAAAAAAACATTGTTTGGGCTCTATTTTAACGATCTAGGCACAAAGTCTAAAGCGCATGGCGCAAAAGCAATAAGTCCGTGTCCAAATCCACTTTTGCTATTTTAAGGATGGAAAAATACGCTCTGCACCCCGGCACATGGTCTAACAGGGTTGTGCTTATTTTCTTAAGGAGTTATGGGTGTGTTTTGAGTATAACGTGCATTAAACCAATCTGAGCCTCATCTCACATTCCCTTTAAGAGTCAGTTGCGTTGCACCATGACGCATTTGCTATTTATATGACGGACTTTGTAAGTGAAAAACCTGAATGCTTCACTAGAGAGAAAACAGTTAAACAGACCATCTGCAGCATGAGGATAAAGAACGAGCCTCCTCCATTCAACCTCTTTACTTTCTCTTTACTTTTACTCTTTACTTTACTCTTTTACATTCGTGGATTAGGAAACGTTGTTGTACGCACTCCACTAAAGACATCCATTGGCCTACATATTTAATATCGTTTGTTAAGCGCAAAGATTTGTTTCAAAACTATTTCTAAATTCAGTTCTAATTTCCAGCAAATGAATAAATGAACAATAATAATGAAGTGGGGTCAAACAACTGAGTTATATCCAAACACACGTCCTATTCTTATGCCCCATTTGGTGATGCATACATCTCTAAAACCCGACAGGTGGACAAATCTAAACTTGTTTTTACTAAAACAAATATAAGAATGCATATAATAAATAATACTGCTGATAATAATAACATTATACAAATGAAAATTATCATGAATAAACTGAGATGAGGCATGGAGGCAGTGGTTTTATATTTATGTAGAAAATATACATTTTTGTAACATTTTAATCCTTTAATTTTGTAAAGATATTTGTGTATTGCTGTACATCCTGTTTGTATCAAGCAATGTGCAAGCATTTGAACACACATAGGCACATAATTAATGCGCTCTGCGCTGGACTTTAGACCTGTTTTAGATGGTCAATTGTGCAGTCTATTTCAGTTCTTCAAAATAGCAACGTGTCAACGATGCGCCTCAACACACCTCTATTTTAGACCAACATGCCCATGAGTATACAAAGTGGCACAAATTGATTTGCTATTTAAACAACGTGGCGCAAAACATAAAAAATTAGAGTTGCGCTGGTGTGAAAATAGCAACAAATCGCACCAAACGCGTCTTGAACCTTATTGCGCCGGGTGTATGATAGGGCCCTGTGGTGGACACATGCCCAAACTCTGCCAATAACAAACAATACATCTTCAATTGTTGGTAAGTCTTGTCAGTTTAAACTCTTAAAATATTTTAAGTATTAGGGTATCCACCAAAGAATTTCTTGTGCTGCAGAAATTCAAGCTCTATTCTAAAAACACTCAGCTGTCAAAGTAAAAAAATAATAATAATAATACAGATTGTTTAGTAATGAGCATAAAATGCACACTTACCACTTAGCTACGCTGTTGCCATTTAAAAATGCAATGCTTCGATAGATAACAACAACAACAAAAAAAAAGCAAAAATGCTTCAGCGGACACATGCCCTTAACAAAAAAAATATTTTGTGTCAACATTTAAATTCACCAGCATACAAAAAGAGTATTTCAAGTCAAGTTTACATAATATTAGTTATGCATAAATACAAACAGTTGGGCATCATCTTATAAGATTAGTGACACTCTTGGACATGGGAGCAAAACCCTACTAATGTTACTCAACCCCCTTTGAATGACAACCTGCCTCTCTGATTAATGATTTGTTTGTTACAGTGTGCATTACTTCATTCTGGATTGAGGACCTATCTTAGGATGTGAACGATACCTACTCTAATTCAGGCTTCAATAGATCTCACATTCACCTTATGTGAATGTTTACTGTGAACTCACCTGTTTGAATTACTACACATATATCTGCTACTATGGATCATTTCAATGTGGTCATGTCATTGGCCCATGAACATTTCCTGCTTGATATCAAACTATTTCATAACTGTAACAGGAGGCAATTCAACCATAACTTAATGTTAAAACAGCCATCATAACATTATTTATCAATATATGGCTCTTTTTGGATTCTCGGAAGCTATAGAAATTAAAAATGTAAAACAGGAAATACGTTAGGACCATTGTTTTCGTTTATGTTCTTCAAAATGGTCTATATTTTCCCCCCATTTCACCAGAAAAACAATTTCAATTATCTATTGTCTACTTCTATTATCTATGTTTTTTAGTTTGCAAAAGAATTGGGCGCTTCTGTATGCATTCTGTTCAAGTGCTTTACCCTCTCTTGATCTTATGCTCTTACAACCTTAAATTCAACTAATAGGTCTAATCAGAGCATGTCTGGTGCTGTACTCTTACACTAATGTGCTTCCTGAGAATGTAATCATACACACTGGCCCACTTTAGCCTGTGGTAATGAGCTCAAGTGGAGGAGACTCAAGCAGCAATCAAACATTACTGCAGGGAGAGGCAGGGAATATGAAGTAAACATTCAGTACATATTCCTGTTGACCGAAATTCACAAATAGCCTTTCTGCAACCGATTGAGATCGAAATGAAAACTAGATTGAGAATGAAAGAGATGCTTTGGTTATCTGGGGCTAACCAAATACAATATCATACAATGAACAATAGCATACAAAATCACTGACGTACTGAATTCTGTTCATTGATTGAAATAATATACAGTTATGGGGGAATTTTCAAAAGCAACAATTGCACTATTACCTGCAAAATGCAACAACAATCAACAACAACAAAAAGTCTGATGTTCTGAAGCCATAAAAATACACTTAATGTGAGTACACACAACACACAGTAATTTTGAGAGATATAGTTTACCCAAAAGTTCTGTCATTATTTATTCCCAATCATGCCGTTCTAAATATATTTTATTTTATTTATTTCTCCTGCAGTTTTTGATATGAAGAAAACCAAAGGAAACCAAAGAATGTTAGTTGCCACTGACTTACAGTATGTACAAACTGTGTGTACAAACATGTTTCACAGAAGAAAGTAAGTCATAATGCACATGTCTAGAACCATGTAAGGATCTATTTGTGTGTGAGGTATCCATAAAATAGATTCTGAATGCTTCGTCACACTGTTGATAGAGACCATCCCTTTGAAAACAGAAAAAGAACAATAGAAACATACAAATCCGTCTCAAGAAGAGATGCTTTGGAAGAGCCTAAGAAAACTGCCAACTCCTTATTGGCACATGTCCAGCATTTTGCCCCAGTTCTGTTCTCAAAAAGTAAACACCTAAACTTTATAAAATGATATGGACGTTTTGGTAATTTTTCTATGTGGAACTTTGAACTTAGTTCTCTACACTCTCAGAAATAAAGGTACAGGAGCTGTCACGGGGGCAGTACCTTTTTAAAAGATACATATTTGTACCCAAAGAGTCCACAGTGATATCTCAAAGGTGCATATTAGTGCCTAAATGTAACTAAAAAGTAGCTCTCAGTAGGGTTTGGGGTTATTTCAATACCTGTGCTAAATCGATACTTTTAAAACGGTACCAGTGCCAAAATGGTGCCTGAACTGATACTTTTGAACCACAAAATTATGGTGGATGACTCTAGAAAAATATTTTATTTGACAATTTTTTAAAAAATAATTTTAATTGAACAATATAATTGAAGTTTAATGTATACATCAATTCCTATTTTACATATTTGAATTGCATTAATATATTTCTTTTGATCATTTGTTTGTTTGTGGAAAGGCTGTCATCAAAATCAGGGAACTCCTTTTTTCTAGAGTTGGGGCTTGTAACTACGTTTACATGGACATCAGTAATCTAATGATTTGCCTTAATCTGAATAAGACAATGATATGATTAAGGTGTTTACATGAGTTGCTTTATAAATGTTCCTTTCATGATCCCGTTTTACATGTTATAGACCATTTTGAGGGGTGTAAACAAAAACAATGGTCCCAATGTATTTCCTGGTTTACATTTTTAATTTATATCGCTTCCAAGAATCCAAAAAGAGCCACATATTGATAAATAATGTTATGACAGCTGTTTTAACATTAAACTATGGTTGAATTGCCTCTTGTTACAGTTATAAAATAGTTTGATTTCAAGCAGGAAACGTTCATGGGCCAATGACATGACCACATTGAAATGGTCTATAGCGCATAGATTGATTAATGTCATTGCGTCAGCACGCTATTCACATTTCCTCCGGAGTTTCATGTAATTTTGGATGTTTCATTTTTAATTTGTCGACTTTAACTGCAGTTCGGCAGTTTCACTTTCATTCAGCAACATATTGTTCATGCCCCGTGACAAACTGAGGTATTTTGATGAGAATGTGCACTGAAAGAGTGTTGTTCTAATGGAATTTGATACTGCATGGAAAGAATGGAAAGAAAAAAACTCAGCATTTTGTGACGCAGGTGTCTGTAGTCCTTTAAGGTAGTCAAAAACCACTGTTTGCATGGTAGACTCTTATTATTGTCTTATTCATATTAAAATCGGAATGTTGGTGTCCATGTAAATGTACTGAGTGAAAGTGCCAGACTGCCCCTGTGACAGCTCCTGTAGCTTTTTTTTCTGAGAGTGTAGTAGATCTGATTATTGATTATAAGGCCTTTAAGGCAAGGCAAATTGCCAGTGCTTTTAGATTAAAGTCCATGTCCCCTACTCAATATTCCATTTCAGTTGGAAGTAAATCAACATACTGATATAAAAGTATCAGCAACTTCTGTTTCACGCAGACTTGAAATGCAAAATGACAATTATTACTGTTTTCATTATTAGCCCATTTTTCACAATTACTCACGACTACAATCGAAAGTGGATTATTATAGTTATTATATAATTGGCAGACACGCATTATTTGTAGAGTTTTATAATAATGTTATCATGTCTGTTTAGTGTCTTGAGCAAGGGGCAACCTCCTGCTTTCCCTCGTGAAGCAAATACGAAAGTAACTGAAACTGCAATTCATCAACTCGCCTTTAGGGGCTGGCTCCAGGAGCTCCAGATGTTCATTGGCTGCAATGTTAAATTGGCCAATTTTATAGCTGATAAAAACATGTTTACAGCCTGGTACAAAAGATGGTTTTGGTGCATGTAGTTAATATTACCCTTCATGACAACTGTGAGGGGGGTGAAATTTTTTATAACTCATCCGTTTAATTTTATATTAAGCTTTATTAAGTCTGCATAATTAAGGGCATGGCCACTTGAGTGACAGCTAGGCCTTGCTGGTTGCCGTCATGTCATTTCAGCTGATTCCGGCTGAACTCTGCATATATATCCTATTTTTGTTTTGTTTTATTTGGCTTTACACAGTCAGTTGCCTTTTGGAATTATTTTTTACAATTATCAGATAATATGGCATGCTGTGTGCACTTAATTGTGCTCACAAACCATTCAAGTGGCCTCCATTTCCCATGTGAGTGAAATTCTTATATACTTATATACAGGGCTTGACTTTTTTGATCACCAGCCACTGTGGCTGTTAGTTTTCCAACCTTACTAGCCACTCGCCATTTTCACTAGCCATACTTTTGTTGGGAAAATATATTTTATGCATAAATTTGACTTTGGCATGCTAAAATTACTTAATTTAGACTTTGTGTTATGTCCACATGCCTCCTCATTCATTTCACTTGTTTTGTGTGTATATCCCTGGTCAGTGTGCATGAGCAAATGGGCTGTGGTTTCATAGTGTCGCATTGCAATTTGTTTTTATTTCACAGGACTTTTCAGGGCTCAACACTAAGGATTTACCAAATTTATCTCTGACCTCACCAAAAATAAATAAATAATTATTTCTTAGCCACAAATGTTAAATAATATGTAAAAACATGCCAAATATAGCTGTACACATGCTCTTTTTATTCAACAAAACCTTTCTAAAAAAACAATTAACAAAAATAACTAAGCAAAAGAAAGCAGGTGAAAAACAATCTGTGTGATAATGGAAGGAGCCCATAATCCGTTCTGTTAAAAGAATAGTTAAAACAAAACCGGCAAGCGCTGCTGCTTACAAAAAGACATATTTTAGGAACATCCGGAGCTTTTGGAAGCAGCAGGACTGTGTGTGCACGAGCATCACTTTTTGTTCAGTCTATTTGAAAGAGAACCGATTGCATCAGTTGCGTTTCCTCTAGGCACGGTTGCTTTGCGCCAGGAAACAGGAGCGCGCATGCCTTTTAAAACAGCCGCGCTCATCACATCACCTGTGTGCGTGAGTGATCATCCTCTCATTCTGTATTCACCTGCTTTACTTTGCTTGTGCGAACGCTATTTTTGTCGGTCATGCTGCTTCTCGATTCGAAGATGACATTTGCACGAATATTGGCCCAACTTTATTGCCGAACCCTGCTTTTAAGAAAACTATTATTTAAAAATGATCTTCAAATAGCCAAAGTGGCTAGTGAGAGTGTCTTCCACGGCTGAAATCTACCCGCATTTGGCGGGTTGGCGGGTGTTAATGTAAAGCCCTGCTTATATACCATATCTGTTTATTTATTTGTTTTATTGAAGATAAATTATCATTTATAATTTTCTTTGGAACTTGAATGGACTCCATAATCTGACAGATTGATTAGCTGTAGGCTCTAGAACAGTCATCTGAAATGTTGTCATACTGTGTTATGCCTGTATTTCATAAATAGCCTTGCATTTACTAACACAGACTATATGTGAAGTATTTGGGAGTTATTTGTGTTTTCCTTCTGTAGAAAAACGTCATAAGAGCAATGCTTAGTGGCTCAATATATTACAGTGTTTTTAAAAGACTAAACACTATATCGATATAGCACACAGCCAAGCCCATGTGGTCAGAACACAAACGAGTCGCAGGTAATGTAGTATCAAGCGTTTTTCCCAAAGAAAAGCCTGTCTAAGCAAAATGCTGGTAGGCTTCTGTAGCTCCACTGACACTCAGCCTCTTTTCCCGTGTTTGGTATTCCCTGGTCAGTGAGATGACGCGCAAACAAAATGGCGATGGTTGGCCATGCCTACTTGTAGCTTCATTTGCAGTCTTTAGAAACCTATGGGTGATGTCACGGATACTACATCCATATCTTTTACAGTCATTGGTCTTGAGTCATTTGTAGAGACATTTCTCTTAGTTGTTACATGTATACTCCATGTAATTCGGAACAAGGAAGGGTACGGTCATCTGGAAGGGCTGGAGTTATGGTCACGCAATATGATTAATACATCTAGACTAAATGAGTTTTCTCTGACTCTCGAAACACAAACACACACACACTCAAGCATAAACACAATGATCTGAGCACTATTTCAAACTTGTCTTATGTCTCATGATGGCAAGACAAAACATAGATGCTAAGATAGACGCAAATGAATTAGTTTTGTGGTAAAAAAAGGTATATGGTGGTTATATGAGTATGACAAGAGACTGTACAGTGTTTGGATGACCTAACTCTACAGCCAGACCTAGAAACCTCAAAAGACTAAATCATTTACAACCAACTGATCTTTTCCCTCCAATGACAGATTAAGCCTCCAGCCTATCCATCTAACATGATGAATTAACTGCTGCTGTAGGATTTCGAAAGCCCCGACAGCCGCGGCCGCTCGCTGTTACCTCACTCCTTTAAAGATTGCGTTAATGACTTTAACATTTGAAGTATCGATTTACTGTCACATCCGTAAAGAGCTGCCTAACAATCACTTTTCAGAAAGCATTTCATTTTCCTGAAACGGGCTGTGTGAGGTGACTACTGGACCTGATGGGAAGGTCAAACAACGGCTATGAAAAAAAAAACTTACTATGTGCTTCAATTTGCTGGTGCAGCTTGTCGAAGTCCTGTATCAACTCGTGTCCTGTATTCGCATCCGACTTCCCCCTCTCTTTCCCTATTGAACCTCCACCTGTATTGTTGCAAATGAGGGACGGCAAAATTGTGGGATAGTTCATCCCCCCGTTGAGTCGGCTGAGTGCTGGAACACCAACATTAGTGGGTGTTCGCTCCTGCGGGGCCTCACGAAAGTCACCTTGATAAATGCTGTGCACTGATTGAGTGCTGGAAGAAAGATTGTGCATGGCGGTTGGCTGAGAGGACACGGTCAGCTGCTGACCCGCTGTGATGGACCTCATTTCCAGAGCCTCGCTGGAGCCCGTAGTGGCCACAGGACTGGGGCTGCCATTGCTGAGGTGACAGTGCTGTCGCTGGTGCTGCTGGATGAGGCTGTGAATGGACTGCAACCAGTGTCCGCAACCCCTGTGCCTACTGTGACCATTGGCACCTCCACCTGCTCCGCTGTTGGGGTTCACTTTCTTTCGCCGCTTGCTCTGCCAGCTGTTGTAGATGCGGGAGAGGCGGCGCTTTACTTTTCTGTACAGGTGGCTGACATACTTGAGCATCTCCTCGTAGCAGCTGCCCGGCTCAGAGTAGCTGGCGAGGGTGCTGTCGTTGGAGCGGTATCGTGCACGCTGCTCCTTCATCAGCATGTTCTCGCGCTGCTTCGTTTCTGAGAACTGGGTTGCTATTACAACCAGGCACAGGTTGATCATGAAGAAGGAACCCACCTGAGGGACACAAAGGCTGATTTAGTTTACAGTCATTAGATCATGCAAGAAGCCTTTGATAAATCTTCTTTTAGTGCCTGTTTTACACTGCACATGTGATGTATTCACCTTATTCTTTGCGTACGAGCGGGCACAGCCATTTGAATCTTTTTGGCTCGAGACTTCCAGTCTCATTCACCTCCATTCATTTTCAGATGTTAAAAACAGCTCGTTCTGCTGCTTGATGTTGCAAACTGATATTTTCTTATTATATTATTCTGCTTTGTCTGTATACTCATGAACACACTTGTTTGTAGAGCAAGTAGTTTGACGGTTTTCTGCTGTTTATTGTTCCTAGTCATTTTTCCCATAGGCAACTAAATCGGAAGTTCTAAAATATTCGCAAAAATGAGAGCACTTCTGCATTGAAGAATAAGGTCAATAGGACACTACAGTTCAAGGGTCAAGGGTCTGCAAGTCTCATTAAGGCTGCATGTATGTGTATATGTGTATATATATATATATATATATATATATATATATATATATATATATATATATATATATATATATATATATATATATATATATATATATATATACAGTATAAATATCGGCGACGCAGAGGCGCAGTAGGTAGTGCTGTCGCCTCACAGCAAGAAGGTCACTGGTTCGAGCCTCGGCTGGGTCAGTTGGCGTTTCTGTGTGAAGTTTGCATGTTCTCCCTGCGTTTGCGTGGGTTTCCTTTGGGTGCTCCGGTTTCCCCCACAGTCCAAAAGACATGCGATACAGGTGAATTAGGTAGGCTAAATTGTCTGTAGTGTATGAGTGTAAATGAGTGGGTATGGATGTTTCCCAGAGATGGGTTGCGGCTGGTAGGGCATCTGCTGCAAAAAACATGTGCTGGATAAGTTGGTGGTTCATTCCGCTGTGGCGACTCCAGATTAATAAAGGGACTAAGCCGAAAAGAAAATAAATGAATGAATGAATGTATATATTTTTCGAAAAAAAAATTGCTTAAAGGGGCTAATAATTTTGACCTTAAAATGGTTTTAAATTAATGGTTGTAAAAAATTTAAAACTGCTTTTATTCCAGCTAAAATAAAACAAATAAGACTTTCTCCAGAGAAAAAAAATATTATCAGACATACTGTGAAAATGTCCTTGTTTTGTTAAACAGCATTAAGGAATATATATAGAAAATATTTAAAAAAGAAAGGGGGTTTAATAATTCTGATCTATCTATCTATCTATCTATCTATCTATCTATCTATCTATCTATCTATCTATCTATCTATCTGTCTGTCTGTCTGTCTGTCTGTCTGTCTGTCTGTCTGTCTGTCTGTCTGTCTGTCTGTCTGTCTGTCTGTCTGTCTGTCTGTCTGTCTGTCTGTCTGTCTATCTATCTATCTATCTATCTATCTATCTATCTATCTATCTATCTATCTATCTATCTATCTATCTATCTGTCTGTCTGTCTGTCTGTCTGTCTGTCTGTCTGTCTATTTATCATCTATCTATCTATCTATCTATCTATCTATCTATCTATCTATCTATCTATCTATCTATCTATCTATCTATCTATCTATCTATCTATCTATCTATCTATCTATCTATCTATCTATCTATCTATCTATCTATCTATCTATCTATCTATCTAAATATTAGCAATCCTGAATTATTAGTCCCCCTATATATATATATATATATATATATATAATTTAAATACTTTATTAGGTTAATTAGGCAAATTAGGCAAGTTATTGTATAATAATAGTTTTTTTTTTCTGTAGGCTATCGCAAAAAAACATTGACATTGACCATAAAATGGTTTTATAAAAATTAAAAACTGCTTTTTTATTCTAGCCAAAATAAAGCAAATAAGACTTTTTCCAGAAGAAAAAATATTATAGGAAGTACTGTGAAAAATCCTTGCTCTGTTCAACATCATTTGGAAAATATTTGAAAAGAATAAATAATTCACAAAACGGAGAATAATTTTGACTTCAACTGTATACACTATAGTGAGTATACAGTGCTCAGCATAATTGAGTACACCCCATTTTGAAAATGAGTATTGTTATCTATATCTCAGTGAATATAGGCAATGTATGTTGGTGCATTTAAACAAAACAGACTTATTAAACAGAAATATTTACTAAAATAATACTTTAGTCACCAAACATATTTAGAAATTGAAAGATGATACAATTAAATTCAAGAAAATTGTTGTAAATAAAAAAGTAACAAACTACAAAATTTCAACTATATTTTTTACATTTTTTGCTTCTCTTGATTTTTCCTCTTTTTTAAATTTGTATTTAATATTTTTCTATGACATAAATTTGTCTGTACTAGTTTTTGGACCGTTATGGTAAGCTATTTTGTTAGATAAGCTCCAGGTTTGGCTTCAGTACTGACTAATCTAATGTATATGCACAAATATAATATTGTATAGCTTCCTATTAAAAATATGAATTTAAAAGACAGATTTGTGAGGGGTGCGAGCACTGTACCTAAAACAAACAGGCAAAAAAAATTGCCAATGGGGTAAAAAAATACCACTTTAAAATGTAAATATTCATATCCAGTTGGCAGATTTTTTTTTCTTGTCAGCATAAACTCACATATAATAATTATTATAATTATAATTAATTTATTATAATAAACAAACATATTCAGCTTATCATGCGACGCGGTGGCGCAGTAGGTAGAGCAAGAAGGTCGCTGGTTCGAGCCTCGGCTGGGTCAGTTGTTGTTTCTGTGTGGAGTTTGCATGCGTTCGCGTGGGTTTTCTCCGGGTACTCCAGTTCCCCTACAGTCCAAAGACATGGGGTACAGGTGAATTGGGTAGGCTAAATTGTTCGTAGTGTATGAGTGTGAATGAGTGTGATGGGCATCCGCTGCGCAAAACATATGCTGGATAAGTTGGTGGTTCATTCCGCTGTGGCGACCCCAGATTAATAAAGGTACTAAGCCGAAAAGAAAATGAATGAATGAATTCAGCTTATCAAGTACTATATATATATATATATATATATATATATATATATATATATATATATATATATATATATATATATATATATATATATATATATATATATATATATATATATATATATATACAGTTGAAGTCAGAATTATTAGCCCCCCTTTGAATTTTTTTTTATTTTTTATATTTCCCAAATGATGTTTAATAGAGCAAGAAAATTTTCACAGTATGTCTGATAATATATTTTCTTCTGGAGAAAGTCTTATTTGTTTTATTTTGGCTAGAATAAAAGCAGTTTTTAATTTTTAAAAGCCATTTTAAGGACAAAATTATTAGCCCCTTTAAGCTATATTTTTGGCGATAGTCTACAGAACAAACCATCATTATACAATAACTTGCCTAATTACCCTAACCTGCCTAGTTAACCTAATTAACATAGTTAAGCCTTTAAATGTCACTTTAAGCTGTATAGAAGTGTCTTGAAAAAAATCTAGTAAATTATTATTTACTGTCATCATGACAAAGATAAAATAAATCAGTTATTAGAGATGAGTTATTAAAACTATTATGTTTAGAAATGTGTTGAAAAAATCTTCTCTACGTTGAACAGAAATTGTGGAAGAAAATAAACAGGGGGGCTAATAATTCTGACTTCAACTGTATGTGTGTCTTCATGAATGTTTAGAAAGTGTTAACTCTAGGGTTTCTAACTCCTTTCTATAGGTACAGTACTTAATATTTAACAAATGTTTGGATGAAGCCTGACAAACATTTCATTTCTTGGAATCATATACTTTTTAGCCGGGCAGCACGGTGGCGCAGTGGGTAGCACGATCGCCTCATAGCAAAAAGGTCGCTTTTTTGAGTCCCGGCTGGGTCAGTTGCCATTTCTGTGTGGATTTTCTCCCCGTGTTGGCGTGGGTTTCCTCCGGGTGCTCCGGTTTCCCCCACAATCCAAAGACATGCGGTACAGGTGAATTGAATAAGTTAAATTGGCTGTAGTGTGTGTGTGTGTGTGATTGCGAGAGTGTATGAGTGTTTCCCAGTGTTGGGTTGCAGCTGGTAGGGCATCCGCTGCGTAAAACATATGCTGGATAAGTCGGCGGTTCATTCTGCTGTGGGGACCCATGATTAAAAAAGGGACTAAGCCGAAAAGAAAATGAACGAATGAGTGAATATAATTTTTACTGTAAATGTGTCTTTTTTATAACTGTGTATTTCATGTACTTCCAAATTCAGCTTCCTGTGAGTTGTGGAAACTTCATTTCCAACTCACGAACTCAATTAAACGGTGAATTCTGACACAGGCATGTAGTTATACTAGTGATATTAGGAGATTACATCATTGACGCCGCATGCTGCAGTTGCCTGCTGTTACAGTTATGCAGTGCGCTCTGCTCTTCTCACATATACGGTGTGAAACAGGCTGAAAATATAAAATACCTTCAGTTAGAGTATACTTACTATAATAAGCAATATAAAATATATAAAATTGTAAAAGGAGTGGGCATCCATTACGTAATACATGATGTCCACCCATCCTTCCAACGTAATAACCTGCAGACACAGAAGAGAAATGAATGTCAGATGAAGATAAAATGCAATGAGACAGAATATTCAAGTGATCATTATCTTGAGTTTGGCCCAGTAAAACAGCAGTCTCAGGTGCCTGGCTCACATTTCCAACTGCGCAGATGGCTGGTGGCTCAATCACCAAGTTTTGAGATATCGTCTTGGGAATGGAAAGCCTTGAAAGTTTAGCGAATAGTTTTTTTGTTAAGCAAGTTTTTGACTGCTCAATAATAAATGAGTTTAAACACATATAAACGAAGAGCACTGCTAACGCATCCTGACCTGAGGCAAAGTTGCATAGTAGAAAGACGTCTTCTAATTGTAAATTGTTAGACATTAACGCTCCCTTTATACTACTGTTTCATCCTATCATCTAAGGATTTCTTTTGAAATGTTTTTGGAGATAAAATACAAAGGACGTAATCAGAAAAAAATATAGTAAAGTCTTACAGTTCACAGCAAAGAGTGATGCCAGAGGTCTGATAGTTAGTTTGATGACAGTAATAGTAGTGCACGGTTAAGTCTGTTAGTGTTGAGTCATTTGTTTTGGAAGCTCTGCGCCCGCAGCACTGCATTTCATTCCCATCCAGCTGTATCATTTAGCATTAGACCTCATGTTTGAACCCTAGCTTTTTCTCCGCTGTCTACTAGATTCATTGTCTGGCTCTGGATAGCAGACATTTTGGTATTTAAAGAGACAAACTTTGGTTGTTCACGAAATAAAAGCATGAATCTTCTTGTTCAGTTTCCACAGTGCTTTCAACACATTGGCTTTAAACCAGCTGAATCAAAATGCAGCCACGTTTACATTTTGTAAATGGGACTGTAGAGCTAGGCACACGTTTTTATAAAATTTATTATAGGCTTATTTTACAAACTGTATACCACCGTACCAGCCAAAACATTACTTTCAATTCAAGTTCTAATTGATGTCAGGCTAAAACTTGTGCCTTGGATTCATTTAGCTGCTCGCAGCACTAATATCCTTGAATAATTGTTAAACTTTTGACACGTGTGGAATTTTAGAAAATAAACTCTTTTCTAACACATTTTCACACTCTCACCAAACGCCAAAAACATGCATCGCTGGATAATTCTGTCATTATGACATGTTTTCTGCAAGCTTTGCCCATCACAGAGTCATTTCCACAACACTTCAAGTCAAGCATTGCCTATTAGCATTTTATGATTGGAATAGGTGACAGTTTGATAATTTTAGATTTAACAGTTTGATATTAAAAAAGGAAATTAAAATTGAATTAAACACTTTATTTTACAGTGTCCTTGTAACACTTTACATGTCCTATATTAACAATAGTATTAACAGTAAAATTATGTTATTACAAAACATGAACTACAATAAACTAGTTGTTAATATTACCAAATATTACAGAAATACAAAGATGGTCTTCTCACATTACTCTGAAAGAGGAAAAGTGCAATATGCAGGACTACGTAATAGATGTAGTATGGAGGACTACATAATAGATAACGCTTTACTTGAAATGACGTTCATAAGATTGTCATGACACCTTTATAATAAAAATAATTCCTTACATTTATATTGCGCTTTTCTGGACACTCAAAGCACTTTACACATTTTTAGGGGGAATCTCCTCATCCACCACCAGTGTGCAGCATCCACGACAGCAGCCATATTGTGCCAGATCGCACACCACACACCAGCTGATTGGTGGAGAGGAGACAGAGAGATGAAGCCAATTATGATATGGGGATAGTTAGGAGGCCATGATGGACAGAAGCCAGTGGGCAAATTTGCTGGGGAACTCTTTTTCGAAGGACATCATGGGATTTTTAACGACCACAGAGAGTCAGGACTTAGATTTAACGTCTCATCCGAAAGACGGCGTCAATGAGCAATATGGAGTCCCCTTCACTATATACTGCGGCGTTAGAACCCACACACAACGCAGGTTGTGTACCCCGTTGCTGGCCTCACTAACACCACTTCCGACAGCTTTCCCATGTGGTCTCCCATCCAGTTACTGACCGGGCGCAGCCCTACTGAGCTTCAGTGGGTGAACATGTGAATGTTGCAGAGAGCTAGCTGTCGGCTGTGAACGAAACAAAGAAGATTTCCTGCATGCTTGTGTCAACTGTCATTAAATGCCATTAGTTTTAGTTATATCAATTTAAATGCAAAGGTGGCATTGTTTGAAATGTATATGTTATGACAACCTGACAAAAACAAATACATCACAACTTGCCTTTGTCTTGTCATGACAACTTGGCATTACCAAGACAAGATAACTTTAATAAATTTGTCATGAAGCCAAAATAATAGTGTCATTATTATTTTCATGGTCACTTGTTTTCAGTGGAACTAAATTAATTTGACTTGAATATAGGCATGGGACAATAACCATTTTCAATGTATATCATGGTTTACAAAAGTCAAGGTTTTAAAACCACCAAACTTTTCTGCTATACCATTCCTACGTTATATGTAAGATTTTTTTTATTATGTTTTTTTTTTTTTTAGATTTTTAGGACAACAGTATCTTCAGCAGAAAAGATTTCCAAGTATGCCGTTTTAAATTGTAAAGAAATCTGTGTTTTTGAAACAAATGAAGACAGCAGAAGTCAATGATTCATTTGAATTATTTAGCCCATACCTGCCAACACTCCCGTTTTTCCCGGGAGTCTCCCGTATTTCAGACCCGTCTCCCGTATTGTTCTGTCTCCCGGTAAACTCCCGGAATCCCCCCCATCCGCACCCCGCTCCTCAGCATTTTGGTACAGTCCGGGCTGAAACCTGGTGCTTGTGCGCGTGCTCTTCAGTTCACGCCAGTGTTGCCAACTTAGCGACTTTTCAGACCCCCCTAGCGACAAATTTTCAAAAAAGCGACAAATCTAGCGACTTTTTTTTGTGTTACTGGAGATTTTTATAGACTGTCGTTTGTCCATAACTGTACCGTCCCTACTCTTCTCAACGAGCTGAGGGTAATGCCGCCGGCCCCTCCCCCGCCTCAGAGCACTGACAGGCGGCCCAGTCCTCCTACAGCAGCCTCTCCCACCTGCAGCCTGACAGCAGATCACCCCTCTGCGTACCGACGGCAAATGATTTAGCACCGGGAGTGTGAAGGTATTTCCCTGGTACAGTCAAACTGATCTGCTTCTCCTTTATTTTAACGATTTAATTTGACCGTTTATTGTTCACAATCAGAGATGTTTTAAGTGAGAGTTTCAGAACTTATATATATTTACGAGTATATTACGTCTGAGAGATTACTGCAAATTCACTACTCATCTATAATGATATACTGTATTCAAACAGCAATAAATGTAGTTAAATTGACAAGCTTACATAAAGCGTAGTGCGAATATAATACCCCATTTATTTACCATAGGCTGTTAAACAAACAGAAATGGTAGAACGTGATGACGTCAGTAATATGCAAATTTGCGTATGACGTAACACCCCCCCCCCCCCCCCAATCTCCCGGAATTTACGAACCAAATGTTGGCAGGTATGATTTAGCCTGACATGTTTACTGCTCTAAAATATTTTAAATGTTTCTCAAAATAAAATATATTGTGTTCAAAGGGGGAAAAAGTTCTTGTTTTACCCAGACGTTTAAAAAGAATATATTTTAGAGCAGTAATCACAATACCGCGAAACCGTCATATTTTTATTCAAGGTTATCATAACGTCAGAATCGTATACCGGCCCGCGACTACTTGAAAATGTAGTGTCAATACTCAATACTTCAGTTAATAACCGTGTCATTAATATGTCACTGCACATTAATTTTCAAATTTGACATTTTATTCTGTACCAGTACAGTTGCGGTCAAGAAAATTCATGACACCATATTAAGGATTTATGGCAATCATGCTTATGACATATTTTTGACAAGAGATGTTATCCTGGTAATATCAAGTTATCATGACAAAGGCAAAGACAGGTTATGATGTACAGTATATGACGACATTTCATACATTGTCACCTTTGCATTTAAAATTACATAACTTAGTGATTTCACCTAATGGCAGTTTTAAGCACGAATACAATCTCACATATTAACGACAGTCATGACAGTCTTATTAAAACCCCTTCAAGTAAAGTGTTACCAAATAACATAATTGGCAGTTTATCAGGATTTCACTTCCACATTAAAGTAGCAATGTTTTACACTGTAACAAAAAAACTAAAGTGTAAAAAATAATAATGGATTAATAATAAAAAGATTTACCTTAGCATAAAAGTGCCATTAGGTTAAGAAACATTGTTTTAGAGCAGGTGTCATCTTATGAGAACAATCCAGGTCCTAATAAGGTTTTATGCTGATACATGTGAAAAAGCCTTCAGGTCCTCTTTTATAATTGCTTTATAACCCTGTACTGTCATTATAGCCCAGCCAAAAGGGACACCACGTGACTGACCCACTTGTAACGATCGGACAAATGAGGCTGACGTTCATTTCCACAGAATTGAGCACAGGTCTCATTGCATGTCCGTACGCCGGCTTCAATATATCCATCCGCCAAAGACATGACTGCGCATACTAAATACACTTAAACAGGCTTTGTGCCGCCAGTCCGTCTGTGGTGATTCAACTCTGCTGATGAGGATGGATTGAAAGTACTGATGAGTTAATATGCAGCGGGATGCTTTTTCTTTTCTGATCTAATTTCCACAGACTGCGATATGCGATATGCGATATCACTTTCCTGTCGAAAAATCTCATCATTTTGCAGGGCTCCTTCTGAGCAAGGGGTAGAAATGACTAAAACAGACATTTGCTCAGAGGAGATTCAATTATTTGGTGTGGCTGGAGCGTGCTTAACAAGACTCTGTCCTTTCAAGAAGAAAATCGAGCAATAAAAAGTTGTAAAAAGCCTCATCTATCTTTGGAATAACTAGGGCCGTTGACTTCAGGGAAATGAGCAATGATGCCTACTAATGCATTTCCATTCCCAGAGCACTCAACTGCATCCCAAAAAAAAAAAAAAATCTGGATTACAAACATCATTCCAAGAGGAACTTACCTGGAATATAGCGATCCAGGCATATCCAATATTATCAAAGTTTACTGCGCCTTTGTGCGGGTTTAAGTCTCCAGGCTTGCATTCACTGTAATACTGGTTCCAGTTCACACAGCTGTGGTTGCCTGTCCCATTCAGGCCAGAGTAGACATGTCCCAGAAAAGATGCATTTAAGGTGCACTCAACACCCTCTTTAAGGTGTGGCACAGCACTGCAGCGCATCATGCCGTTGTCCTTACTGGTGGAGCAGATGAAGGGGTTGTCTTCACCATCTTCATTCTCGTAGTACAGACTCATATACGACAGATTATATTGGCTGTGAAAACATATTGAAGACAGTGAAGAATATAAGACATTTACTTGAAAAAGACTGTAGCTGAAACATCATATGCTTGGAGACATGTCAAGATCTGTACATCTCTTAAAATGTCAGCCAATTTGATCTTTTTATGACAAGGCACGGTTGGGTAAGTTTGTAAAATGTCATGATTTCAGTTGAAATAAGTAAGGATAAGTAAGTAAATAAGAATTACGGGGTCAACTTATGCTTTTAATAAAATAATGTAACAATAATGTATATTTCAGCTCATCTCACAAATCATTTATTATATCTCACTGTAAATGTCTCTTTTTGGATGGAAGCACAACGCTTTATGTATTAAACCACTTTTTCTTTCACATCAACCATCAATATAATAATATATCAATATAATATCCATATAAATTTGATCCGCATTATGGGTTCATACCATTGTCAATGCATGATCATGTCCAGCAGATATGCGGGAACATATTCAGGCAATAAACAGCCAGATCCAGTCCACAGACAAGCACTGTGAGTGTTAAAAAGACCTATTTTTGTAGTAAATTGGGTGTGTATTTTATATGTACACTCTCAGAAATAAAGGTACAGGTGCTGTCACTGGGGCAGTACCTTTTCAAAAGGTACGTATTTGTACCTGAAGGGTCCATAATCCTCAAAGGTACTTTTTAGGAACATTTGGGCACTGATATGCACCTTTGAGGTACCACTGTGGACTCTTTGGGTACAAATATGTATCTTTTGAAAAGGTACTGCCCCAGTGACAGCTCCTGTACCTTTATTTCTGAGAGTGTACATATGTGACCCTGGATCACAAAACCTTAGGGTCAAATGTCTGGGTCAAAATGGTTGATATATCTCGAAACTAAATTTTTGATTAGTAATATGCATTGTTAAGCAATTTTGTCAATATTTAGATATAAATAACAGTTGTATCTTGTTTAAATATTATCATATCCTACTTATTTTTAATTATTTTAATTAGCTTACTTATTTAGCTTTCATGTTATTAATGAATCTAAAAATGACTGGTATGACTGGTTTAGTTATCCAGCATTACATTTAGTGTATTTTAATAGTTGACAATGCTTGCTTAGAATTAACAACAGAAATCATTAAGATGCAAACCGGACACTATTTGGTTTTATATAAAAATAGTCTGTCTTTGAAAATTGTTGGGTGAAATAGCCGATTAGATATTGCTGTAAGCCTGAATCCACTCATTATCCATAAAAACACCAAAATATTACGTTTCAGTAAAAAAAAAAAAAAAGAAAAAATATGAATTTGGAGTTATATTATACATTAAAAAGTATAATAAAAAAATATGACAGTGGACACACTATACATACACGCAGTTCTGTCCAAACAGCTTACAAAAGTTGATTTTTATCATTGGTGCCCTTTAATTAAAATATTATTACATTTTTTTCAACAACACATTAATTTAAGTACTCATTTTTGGACTGTGATCATTTGTTAGATTAGTTCCAGTTTTGGCTTTGGTACTGACTATCCAGGCAGTGCAGAATTATTAGGCAAATGAGTATTTTGACCACATCATCCTCTTTATGCATGTTGTCTTACTCCAAGCTGTATAGGCTCGAAAGCCTACTACCAATTAAGCATATTAGGTGATGAGCATCTCTGTAATGAGAAGGGGTGTGGTCTAATGACATCAACACCCTATATTAGGTGTGCATAATTATTAGGCAACTTCCTTTCCTTTGGCAAAATGGGTCAAAAGAAGGACTTGAAAGGCTCCGAAAAGTCAAAAATAGTGAGATATCTTGCAGAGGGATGCAGCACTCTTAAAATTGCCAAGCTTCTGAAGCGTGATCATTGAACAATCAAGCGTTTCATTCAAAATAGTCAACAGGGTCGCAAGAAGCGTGTGGAAAAACCAAACCAAAAACCAAGGCGCAAAATAACTGCCCATGAACTGAGAAAAGTCAAGCGTGCAGCTGCCAAGATGCCACTTGCCACCAGTTTTGCCATATTTCAGAGCTGCAACATCACTGGAGTGCCCAAAAGCACAAGGTGTGCAATACTCAGAGACATGGCCAAGGTAAGAAAGGCTGAAAAACGACCACCACTGAACAAGACACACAAGCTGAAACGTCAAGACTGGGCCAAGAAATATCTCAAGACGGATTTTTCTAAGGTTTTATGAACTGATGAAATGAGAGTGAGTCTTGATGGGCCTGTGGCTGGATCGGTAAAGGGCAGAGAGCTCCAGTCCCACTCAGACGCCAGCAAGGTGGAGGTGGAGTACTGGTTTGGGCTGGTATCATCAAAGATGAGCTTGTGGGGCCTTTTCGAGTTGAGGATAGAGTCAAGCTCAACTCCCAGTCCTACTGCCAGTTTCTGGAAGACACCTTCAACCAGTGGTACAGGAAGAAGTCTGCATCCTTCTAGAAAAACATGATTTTCATGCAGGACAATGCTCCATCACACGCGTCCAAGTACTCCACAGCTTGGCTGGCAAGAAAGGGTGTAAAAGAAGAAAAACTAATGACATGGCCTCCTTGTTCGCCTGAGCTGAACCCCATAGAGAACCTGTGGTCCATCATCAAATGTGAGATTTACAAGGAGGGAAAACAGTACACCTCTCTGAACTGTGTCTGGGAGGCTGTGGTTGCTGCTGCACGCAATGTTGATGGTGAACAGATCAAAACACTGACAGAATCCATGGATGGCAGACTTTTGAGTGTGCTTGCAAAGAAAGGTGGCTATATTGGTCACTGATTTGTTTTTGTTTTGTTTTTGAATGTCAGAAATGTAGATTTGTGAATGTTGAGATGTTATATTGGTTTCACTGGTGAAAATAAATAATTGAAATGGGTATATATTTGTTTTTTGTTAAGTTGCCTAATAATTCTGCACAGTAATAGTCACCTGCACACACAGATATCCTCCTAAAATAGCTCAAACTAAAAACTACTTCCAAAAATATTCATTGAGAACATGGTTGTTGTTCAATAATAAAATTAATCCTCAAAAATACAGCTTGCCTAATAATTCTGCACTCCCTGTATATATATATATATATATATATATATATATATATATATATATATATATATATATATATATATATATATATATATATATATATATATATATATATATATATATATATATATATATATATATATATATATATTCTTTAACTTACAGAAGTTCAATGAGTATATTATTACAAACATTAAAACTGATTTTAAATTATTTTGACCTATTATTTTCTATATTTTTATTTCATACTGTACGTTGTTCATACTGTATGTACAAACAAATTCAAGATCAACATAATTATTATAACACTACATACTCTGAAGTTGTAGAATGTTTTGGAAAATCATGGCACAAACAGTAATGCTGAGATACAAAAAACAAACAAACTGCCTGCATGTTAAAATCTGAACCAGGTTAAAACTCGGGACTTCATATAATTGTATATATTACTTAAACATTTCCTCGAGACCATTCACAGACCACTAATTTGTGCCATTACTCCAAAATGCATGACTTATACCTTAACCAATTTTGACAGCTGTAGTCTGAACTCAAAGATTCTGTTTTTCATTAAATATGCTTTTTCTGTTGTCCCATTTACTGAAGGTGTGTGTTCGTTTAGTGCTCGGGGGACCGATGCTCAGCATAGATTTATTGCCAGGTTGCATCGTTCAGTTTACAAGACTGTCAGCGAATGAAATGCCATTGCTGCTGGCAACAGTTGGCTGCCACTTTGGATCATATCGGTAGTGCTGACATGCTCCCAGCAGAGAGAGGGTAAAGAGGAGAAGAGGGGAAGATGATGCAGCCAGTTAGATAAAAACATTATTGTACTTACTCTCTCACTTTGCTTGGCATGAAACACCGATTCCTAAGAAGTCCAGCCCACAGCTGCACCCCGACAATTCCGAATATAAAGAAGACAAAAAAGCACAGCAGGAGGACGTTGCCTAACATAGGCAGAGTATCTAGAAGCAGAGTCACCAGTATCCTCATACCTGAAACACAAGAGATCACAGATGCATGCATTTTAGCTTTGCGTGACTATCCGTGTGTTAAAGTACACATGAAATCAAAACTAACAATATTGACTTTGTTAGCTCACATTGCTAGTTTTGTAGCGAACAATTCATCTGTTTATGTCATTAACAACAACAACAACAAAAAAAATAATAATAGTTTGGTCTAGTAATCTTTAATTTAAATCTGAAAATGCACATCCTGTTTGTTTTCTGTTAAATTCTCAGATTACGTCTGTCTGAGGTATTGGGCATGACTAACAAACTTGACAGCAAAGTTTTGACAGCACTATGACAACAAACAGAAATGGTGGGGAGGAGGAGTCTGTTAGGTTGTAATAGTTTTCCTAATACCTTTTCCCAATCTTTCTGAATGAAATGCCTTCTTTACTACATCCAATCAGCGCGCAGTAGGAAAAAAACAAGCCACGCCCACTGTTTTCTCATTTCACTTCTCTTAAACTTAATATAAACTTAATTTCTCTAAGAACTGCATCACAATACGAAGAAAAAAAAAACAGTCTTCTGGTTCATGCAGACTTTAAAGTGTCCATATGAACTGCAGACAGACCAGTATATGGATTGGTCAAACAGTATTCTGATATTATTACACTGTAAAACCCAACAGTCAACTTTATCAAATGAAATGAGTGTAGTTAACTCAAAATTTACTGAAAGTTAATTCTACTCATTTGAAAAGACTTTTGAACTTAGTTAATTAAATACCCCATTACTTCAACTTAAATGGAGTAAGTTCACAGTACTCATATAGATCAGTTTTTTTTTTACTCAAATGGTTTGTAGCAATCGGTTTCCTCAAATGGTTTGAGTTGCCTTAACTTATTGGCTTTTACAGTACTCAGTTGGTTTGAGTTCTCTTCATTTATTGGGTTTTACTGTGCTCAAAATGCTTCATTTACTCAACTGGATTAAGTTCACAGTACTCATTTGGATTAGTTTTTGAACTTTTTTTTTTTGTTGCTATCAGTTTTGTCAAACGGTTTGAGTTACCTCAACTTTTTGGTTTTTTTTACAGTGTAGTGTTCAACTGAATTTCAACTAAATTTTATATCTTAATTATGGGGCAGCACTTTGATGCTTGAATAAAGTCTTTTAATATGTTCTCAAATGATTCCTGCACTAAATTTGCCACAATATATATATATTTTTGGCATATAAACACATAAAATGACATATTACTGGGTGTCTTTTAGAGGGGCAACAATACAAATTTTTCACAGTTCAGTTTGATTCGCATGTGCATGGACATACATTCAAACGTGCACAGAGGCAATTTAGAGAGTAAAGGAATGGTGATAAATGCAAAATACAATTTGTAAATTGAAAAACTAAAAACACTTTATCATCCATATGCTTACTGAACCGTGGAGGTCATACCGAACGGCTTAATATAATATTGAGTCTTGAGACATCCCTAGTGTGCTCTGTAAATAATGGTGAAAATATATAATAGTCCTTATTTTTTTGCACTAAAATTTAAAACAAAACAAAACATAAAACAAAAAACAAAACAAAACAAAACAAAACAAAACAAAACAAAAAACAAAACAAAACATAAAACATAAAAACAAAAAACAAAACAAAACAAAACAAAACAAAACAAAACAAAACAAAAAACAAAACATAAAACATAAAACATAAAACATAAAACATAAAACAAAACAAAACAAAACTAAACAAAACAAAGCAAAACAAAACAAAACAAAACAAAACAAAACAAAACAAAACAAAACAAAACATAAAACAAAACAAAACAAAACAAAGCAAAACTAAACAAAACAAAACAAAACAAAACACAAAACAAAACAAAACAAAACAAAACAAAACAAAACTAAACAAAACAAAACAAAGCAAAACAAAACAAAACAAAACAAAACAAAACAAAACAAAACAAAACAAAACAAAACAAAACAAAACAAAACATAAAACAAAACAAAACAAAACAAAGCAAAACTAAACAAAACAAAACAAAACAAACAAAACAAAACATAAAACAAAACAAAACAAAACAAAAAACAAAACAAAACAAAACAGAACAGAACAGAACAGAACAGAACAAAACAAAACAAAACAAAACAAAACAAAACAAAACAAAACAAAAAACAAAACAAAACAAAACAAAAACAAAACAAAACAAAACAAAACAAAACAAAACAAAACAAAACAAAAAACATAAAACATAATACAAAAAATAAAACATAAAACCTAAAACAAAACAAAAAATAAATAAATAAATAAAATAAAATAAAATAAAATAAAGAAAAATAAAATAAAACAGACAAAACAAAACAAAACAAAAAATAAAAAACAAAATAAAACAAAATGGAATTGGACACATTCTACAGGAAAACAATACAGAACAATTACACTTTCATTGTTCTGATTGTTGAAAACCCCTTTGTCTATGACCTTCATGTTGCACTTTATCCTCTTTTAATAGTGTAATTAGTGTAATATAAATTAAATGGCCAGCTTAAGATTGTAGAAAAAAACACCTTTAACCTAAACTGGTCCCGCTTGTGATAATGCTTGACAGAGCAGAGAAATTGCATATTTTAAGTGCCCTGCTGAGGGACCACAGCAGCTGCCTGAGTCTGACTTTAATGGAAAATTAAGACTTAAACCACTGCACAAATACCCATTCCCATTATCCCTCACTGCGGGCTTTCACAACCACTGACAAAAGCCAACTACCTCTCATGAACACCATAGGCAACATATAAAGGTAGCAGCGTGGTTACAAACAACTCCTTTAACAATCTAAAAAAATATGACAACAACAACACATTGTATCCTGGCAGCAACAGTGGCAGCGAAGTTCCCCTTCGGGAGGGGAACTTCAATGCTATGTGGAAAAACTTCCACTATGGGGGATTTCGTCAGAATCCAATCATCTGAAAGAGTATAAAAACGGGCCAATGAAATGCCAATGAGTTGGCGGCGTCAGCGTGCACAGCTGTCTTGAATGACAATCAGCCTGGCATAAAAGGCTAGCATGTGCTCAGCAACGACATCCTTTTCGCTTTCAGAGCCTTTCACGAGCTTCTGAGAGAGTCTATGAGGGTATCTCCAACCTGTGTCTACAGAGAGAGATCGAGAAGCAGCTTCTCCCGGTCCAGAGCGTGTATACGCAGTGGCAGATGGTCGAGCTGGGTTGTTCTCCCTTGCCTGGCGTCCTTTGGGTCCGGTCCTCCAAGAGCGGTATGTATATAGGAAGCAAGTTTCCTAAAAGAGCAACACGGTTGTGCAGCGCGTCTTTTTCAAGACGTCGCTCCGACCGTGCGTTTCTGGTTGCGGTGGTTTCCTGTCCCCGGATGATGGGCACGAGCACTGCGTTTCATGTCTGGGGGTCCAGCATGTTGATACGGTGCTCGCGGGCAGTGCATGCCATCATTGTGATGTCATGTCTGCTGCGCAGTTAAGATCGCGGCTCGCTCTTGCAAAAGAGCGACCCACCCCAGTTGTCCCCCGCACTGCGGTTGGCACTCGGGCAGATCTGAGGGTTTCAGTGGGAGTAAATCCGCCGCCCTCGGGCTCGCGGACCTCTCGCTCCTCCACGCGCTCCATCCAAGCTTCAGGTGAGAGAAGCGCTCCATCCTCGGGTGGTCGCCCTCTCACTTGATGACACCGAGGATCAGATGTCCATCGCTGCATCGGAGGATGGGCTGTCATTGTCTGATGAGGATGCGAACCCGCTCGCTCCCTCCCTCCGGGGTGGAGAGCACGGTGTTGGCATCTAAAAAGCAGACATGATGGCCGTGCTTTCCCGGGCTGTTTCGGCCGTGGGTCTGGTGATGGTTTATCCCCCAGCCCCGCGGCCGGACCGACTAGATGGGTGTTATGTGGAGGATATAAGAAGGCAAGACCTTCTAAGCCTTCCGTCCCCTTCTTCCCGGAAAGTGCGCAGTAAGCTCACGCAGTCTTGGAGGGCACTTTTTTTCTGCCCGATCTGCGTGCGCTTTCATCCTCACCATCCTTGGAGGGTTGGTTGTCATTGTCTGATGAGGATTCGAACCTGCTCTCTTCCTCCGGGATGATGGGCGTGGCGTCGAATCCAGAAGCAGACTTTGCAGCCGTGCTTCCCAGGCTGTTTCGGCCGTGGGTCTGGAGATGGTTTATCCCCCAGCCCCGCGGACGGACCGACTAGAGGGGTGTGATGTGGAGGAGATAAAGGAGGCAAGACCTTCTAAGCCTCCACGTTCCCTTCTTCCTGGATGTGCACAGGAAGCCCACGCAGTGCGCTGCGTGCGCCTCCGCCCTCACCATGCATGCTACGGCCACCTACCAGCGCTCCCTAGCGCAGGCGCTGGCCCAGCTGCGCGGGGATGGTTCCGACCCAGGACTGAGCATGAGCTCCGCACAGCTATCGACTGAAGTCGGCTGTGTGTGCCCCAGGGAAGGACGATGGTCACATTAGTGGCCCAGGAACGCCACCACGGGCTAAACCTGGTGATCTGCGTGATGCTGACAAAGTTCGCTTTCTTAGCTCACCCATATCCCAGGCTGGCCTGTTCGGCGACACCGTCAGTGAATTCGCCCAGGAATTCACGCCGGTGAGCGAGCAGTCGGAGGCGATGGGTAATACCATCTCTCGGCGGGATCGTAAAACCGCTCCTCCCCGCCGAGCCATCCACATCCACTGCTTCACGCCGAGAGCGCCCGCCTGCGGCTTTGCTCGGTCGCCCCCGCCTGCGCCTCTGGCCAAGCGGCTGCGCCGAGCATCTCGCAGGCAACCAGCGCTCCCCGCCCAGGGCGCCGCTAAGTTCGGTAAACGAACCGCGAAGCGTCCCTGAGACGGGCCATCTGGAGAGGAGGAAATTTGCTCTTTCCCCGCTGGAGGGCGGGGCTCTTCTTCTAAACAGCGTTAAAAAACGCTATCAAAACCTCAGAGAAGGAGCATTTTTTCCCTTCCCCGGATGTGACAGCCCGAACACTGCCAGTCTGGGACGCTATGCTTTCCAGCTCGCAGGATCGGTGCACTTCGCCAGTGGCTCGCGGAGCGAGAGAGAACGGTCTCCTTTCTCTCCCCCTCCCAGCCCCACCTCCGGAGTACGGGTGCGAGACAAGAGTGAAGCTCTTGCCTCCTGCTCTCCTGTGGGACCCCAGTGCTTCCCGGTTGAGCCCACCCACTCCGCGCTGCCCCACCGCTGGTACGTCAGCGATCGTGCGGACGAAGCCACTTGCGAGGGCTCTGCCTGCCTGGTTAGTACAAGTCCTCCCCTTTTGGCTCTCTCTGGCTCCGCGGGTTTTCACCAAGCTCGCGGAGGGTGCCCCAGCTTCGGCTTGCGGGCATCCGCATACTCAATTATTTCAAGCGACTGGCTGATTTCAGCGCGCTCGCGGGATTAATTGATTACGCACAGAGACAGGGTGTTTCGGCACTTCGACCAATTGGGGTTTCAGGTCAACCGAGAAAAGAGCAGCCTCGCCCCCGTGCAGAGCAACTCTTTTCTCGGGTTGGAGCTGGACTCGATCACCGTGACGGCGCGTCTCCCCCGAGAGCGCGCCGGGCTGATGCTGGCCTGTCTGAGAGAGTTCGACAGGAAAATGTGGTCCCACTGATATTATTTCAGAGGCTCCTGGAGCATATGACATCCGCAGCCGCGGTCTCGCCGCTCGGATGCTCCATATGAGACCACTTCAGCATTTGCTTCACGATCGGGTCCCTAGACGCGCATGGCACGCGAGCGCGCACCGGGTGACTGTCACTCCGCTGTGTCGCCGCGCCCTCAGCCTCTGGATGGACCCTGTGTTCTACAGGCCCGCGGGCCTCTAGAACAAGCGTCCAGGCATGTCGTCGTTTGACGGATGCTTCCAGTTCACGCTGGGGGGCCGTGTGTTGCGGGCATGCAGCTGTGGTTCCGTGGTAGGAAACTGGTTGCATTGGCATCTTAACTGCCTGGAGCTGTTGGCAGTGTATCTCACGCTGCACCGTTTTTTACCGGTGTTAGAAGGGAAACACGTGCTGGTCAGGACGAACAGCATGGTGGCGATGGTGTATATCAACCGCAAGGGAGATATTCGCTGTCGCCGCATGTCTCAGCTCGCTCGCTGTCTGCTCCCCCGGAGTCATACGCGGCGCAATCGCTGCATTCCATTTTTCCCCGCCGAGCTCAACCGTGCAGCCGCTGCGCTCTCACGGCAGTTCGCCTGGGAGAATGGAGGCTCCACCCCCGACTGTCCAGCTGTTATGGGTGCGTTCTGCGCACTGGCTACACAGCTGGCCCCGGGGCGTGCGTAATACGCATTTCTCCAGTGAGCCTACTCGCACAGATGCTGTGTAAAGTCAGGGAGGACGAGGAACAGGTCTATGCATTGCGCCTCTCAGGCCCAATCAAACCTGTATTCTAGCTCTCTCCTCGTGATGGCCCCTCCCTGGCATGTCCCATGGAAGAAACTTCTTCTTTAGGGACAGGCACCGTTTGGCACCCGCGCCCAGTTCTATGGACATCACGTGTGGCCCATAGATGGAGCTCGGAGGACTTAGGTGACCTACCGTTAGGTGGTTAACACCATCACTCAGGCCTAGAGCACCCTCTATGAGGCATGCCTATGCCCTGATGTGGAGTCTATTCGCTGTGTGGTGTACTTCTCTCCGAGAAGGAAACCCCAAACATGCCAGATCAGTGTGATGCTATCCTCCTTCAGTTGGCTGGAGCCAAGGCTGTCCCCTCCGCACTGAGGGGTTGGCGTGGCGATCATCCCCGCTCTGAGGATGCGGCGATGGCGGCGCGCTGGGAAAGCATCGCCTCATCATCCAGTCCCCAGAGGCGCGAGACGTAGATATATATCCTGTCCCCTCTCTTACCCATTTGAAGATCTCTCTTAGGAGAGGTCTGCTCGATCACTCGACTCAGTATCTATATGATTTCTGTCCAGGTAGACAGCTCTGCTGGTCGCGTTGGCATCGGTCAAATGGGCGGGTATCTGGAGGCATTTTCGGTCAGCGAAATGTGCCAGCGTTTTGGGCCGGCCCACTCTCACGTTTACCTGAGACCCCGGCCCACCTAGGTGCCCTAGGTTCCTACAGCGCTCGTTTAGACTATGTAGTGAACCTGCAAGCGCTGCCCACGGAGGAGGCAGACCCAGCCCCTTTATTGCGGTGTCCTGTTCGCGCTTGCGTATTATAACGGACCGTACTCAGAGCTTAGATCCTCTGAGCAGCTCTTATATGTTACGGTGATTGGCAGATGGGAAGTGCCATATCTAAACAGAGGTTGGCCCACTGAACAGTGAATGCCATCTCCCTCGCTCATCGAGCTAGGGCGAGCCGTGTCCCCCACTCGGAGCGCGCTCCACTCGGAGCGCGCATCCTTTTGGGCGTTAGCACGCGGCGCCTCTCTAACAGACATTGTAGAGCTGCGGGCTGGGCGACACCTGAGCATTTGTGAGATTTATCTTCGAGTGAACTGATTTCCTCACGAGCGGTGAATGAGGAAATTCGGTTAGGTGTTGTAAAACGCTTGCTGCGCCTTTCTCTCTAACACAGAGATACGTGCGCTTTTCTCGCTTTGTCAGTTGAGTTCCCCACTCGGCGAACCCTGCAGAGTTCCTCCGAGGCCCCCAGCATCTGACTCAGCGGAGCAGTCAAATGTTGGCCCATTACGTTGTAGGTATGCCCGCTGGTCATCCCGCGTTCTGGGTATAGGTGCCTGCTATGTGCGATCCCCGCTGGCGATCCCATACGCTCACTCAGCCACGATGTAGTCCCCCCTCCTAGGCGGGCTCGTGTCTTCCCTCCCCGCTAACCACCTCTTCATATGTGCACTCCCCCTTCTCAGGGCTAGTCCATATGCTATTTTGCCACCAGGTCTCCCCCTCCGGGCAGCAGGTGGCCTCCGCAGCGTCCTCCCTATCGGGACTGAACGCTTTCCCAACGTACTGTCGTATTTAAAAATTCCTAGAAACTACTAGGTGTATTTTACGACTCCCCGAAAAATATATCTAAACCAGAAAAGGTAAGTAAGGTAAGTAAGGGCCAGGGGACACGTTGGAGGACTGTGTCTCCAGCGATGCAGGTGCGCTCGTACTGCTGCGTGGCGCGCCTCTCACTGGAGACATGGTAAGGTTCTTTCGTTGTGGCGCTTTCCATAAATTTCCCCATAGTGGAAGTTTTTCCACATAGCATTGAAGTTCCCCTCCCGAAGGGGAACGCTCTGGTTACTAAAGTAACCCTCGTTCCCCGAGGGGGGGAACGGAAATGCTATGTTCCTTCGCCACAACGATTGTCCCTTAGCTGTTGAGTGTGAAAGCCTCTTCAGCTAGAAAAGGATGTCGTTGCTGAGCACATGCTAGCCTTTTATGCCAGGCTGATTGTCATTCAAGACAGCTGTGCACGCTGACGCCGCCAACTCATTGGCATTTCATTGGCCCGTTTTTATACTCTTTCAGATGATTGGATTCTGACGAAATCCCCCATAGTGGAAGTTTTTCCACATAGCATTTCCGTTCCCCCCCTCGGGGAACGAGGGTTACTTTAGTAACCAGAGCGTTACTCTCACATTAACTTGAGTATGGATGCAAAATCCCAGTGTAGGGCTGAGAATGACCATATTTTACATACTACTATAAAACTAATATCAGAACAAGCAAGCAGTTACAAATGAAAATGTCCTAAATAAAACAAAAGACTGTTAAAGTTAAAACATTTATATTAAATACTTTTATACAGTAAATAAAAATGTTTAGAACAGAGTGCTTAATTCTGATCTGTGTAATTACTAAAAACACCAGAGTTCAAAGAACAATAAATATATATTTCTGGATATATTAACACAGATTTATTATTATTGTCATGAATTCACTATTGAGATGATTGTCAGAGCAATGTATGTGAATGTGAACGGCTCTAAAAAGAGACATTTAATTGTTGTTCATGACTTATTAGTTCCAGATGAAATGAATGGAGTTTTCATTTCCAGAAACCATTTGTTGCGTTTCATTTGAGGAGTTTTCAATCTACAGAGCATGTCATCTTCTACAACTGTCATACTGCATCCAAAATGTGTCCATGCTAGTGAGAATATATCAAACCTATCATAATTAAATATTTTAACTCTCTATGGTGCCGTGTTGTCGTGTTGGTTAATGCTTTTTCAAGGAGAAGAGCTCAAATATTTAATAATGAAAATGCTAAGTAGTGGTCACCTGAACCACAAGGCTACATGCTGCTTCTTATTTCAGCAGTTGTGCACAAATTACATGTCTCCATATTTTCTTTAAAGAAAAGTGCATTTTTCAGTGATTTTCATCTGGTACAATGGTCAGTTGAGAGGCATTTTCAAAAGCTTAGCATTATATATCATCAATGATATTTTGGGAAATTACATAAAACAACATGTTGCTTGAAGGAACATTGATTGTGCAGTAATGGAATAATAAGGCATGTCAGACATGTAATATACTTGTACATTACTATTGCATACACTACTATCAGGCACTAAAGTCCTGTGGATTACCAGAGCTAGTTCTAAATCATCAGTTCTGCATCTACTAGACCCCTCTGCTGCTTTTGACACTGTGAATCATCAGATTCTTCTACTGTATCTACCCTTTCTTCTATCCACCCTTCTGTCAATAATCCTGGGGTAATGTAAGATAACCAGCTGTCCTTCAAGGATCCCATTACAAACCCAGCATGATCATGCCAGTTTCATCTACACAATATTAAAAAGATCAGACCCCCATGCTGCACAACTCCTTGTCCAAGCTTTTTTTGTTTCTGCATTCCTCACGTATACTGTAGATACGACACTTTGGATAAAAGCATCTGCTAAAAGACTAAATATAAATATACTGTTTAAGATATTATAACTTGCATTGATGGTTTTGTTATACTTGTGTAGGTACAGTGTTAAGAAATGCTTAAAAATGAAATGTGTATTACATTTAAAACTACACTGTAAACAATGCTGGGTTCCACACAATTCCTTCATGTTGTCCTAACACAAATTAAGGTTTACAAATTTAAGTGGATTAAGCATAAAACAATTAAGTTGTTCCAACAAAAAACTCAAGAATTGTGTTGATTCAGTTGCTTGAATAAGCAGCAAAAATGTAGATATTTCATGTAATTTGTAAAAGACTTTAGCTGCGTCCCAAATGGCACACTATACACTTATGCATGATGAACTTATGCAAAGTAAATGTATGTAGTGTCGTCCCAAATGGAACCCTAATGTTTTTTTACTGAGCGGAAATTCAAACCGTTTGCCTGATGACATTTGACGGTTGCCAAATTAGCTAAATAAATGACCAAACTACCAAATAAAACCTAGAATACACAAGACGTGTCACTTGTATAGTTTTGAAGGGGAAAAAGTGTAACGGTCAATATTATGTATGAAGCCCCGCCTACTAGTACAGCAGCCAGTCATCGATCACTATAGACTGACATTTCGCAGAGGGCAAAGCTCGTATCAGACGTGTGCTTTTACGACAGTTTGGTGGTCAACAAACAAACTGGTATCTTAGCGAATACTTGCTTCACAGACATAAGAAATATATCAACATAAAGCTTGAAGTCTGTGCTTTTAAATAGATCAAGTGCACTTAAAACCAAAAGTTTTTTTTATTTTGTAATTTGTATGAAACGAACGTGAGATGCAGTTTGTCCTGTCAAACGCACGTCACATGACAGCAACTACTCAAATGCCCACTAATTTGTGAACAAGAGTCACTGTCAATTCTGAAGGAGATTTACCATCAAGACCAAGTTGTGAATTACTTCAGAAGACCAGCGCGATCAAGCATTACCCAGATGTGTTGAACATGTAGTACGGCCATAAATGAGGTTGGTGTCGTGATCTTGTTCCTTTTGAGTGCGCATGTGCATTAGCTTGGGCAACCTGAAAATATGCCGATTTTGTTTGATTCGGATGTTTAGAAATTTTAGAACTTTTGAGGCAGTTGTTGTTTAATTTTATTGGTGATTGCAAAGATGTAATGTAATCGTAAGCTTGGCTAACAGTTTTGGAGACTATGATGTTTCCCCATTCTGACAGAATGCCTGAGCATACAGCCTGAGAGGCGTTTCAAAGACGGCCGCTGAGTGAAATGACTTGCCTTAAAGGGACTTTGGTATAACCACATTCACCCTCGGGAGGCGGTATAATCACTCTCATAGGTGAATTTTGATTTAGCAATCCAAAATAAATAATCTAACATCATCGCCTGAAAGCTCTGCCCCTTCCTCTACATGAGCAAAGCAGCGGCCGTTGAGTGTGTGAAGTGTGCATCATTCCACACTTTATTTTACCTGCTGAATAAGTGCATCATCTGGATATTTAAAGTGCACTTATTCTGTTTAGAATTTTCAGTGTGAATGCACTACTTACACTATTATTACATTATACACTATACACTACATACTACAAAAAGGTGTAGAATAGTGCATAAGTATGCGATTTGGGACACACCCTTTAATACTTTTAGTATTACATTTCTATTTTTCTAAATAGCAATGTCAGTGTGTGGTACAATCTTCTTAAATAAAAATAAATATATATTGAATAAACTATAGGCAACGCAGTGGCACAGTAGGTAGTGCTGTCGCCTCACAGCAAGAAGATCGCTGATTCGAGCCTCGGCTGGGTCAGTTGGCGTTTCTGTGTGGAGTTTGCATGTTCCCCCTGTATTTGCGTGGGTTTCCTCCGGGTGCTCCGGTTTCCCCCACAGTCCAAAGACATGCGGTACAGGTGAATTGGGTAGGCAAAAAATTGTCCGTAGTGTATGAGTGTGAACGAGTGTGTGTGGATGTTTCCCAGAGATGGGTTGTGGCTGGAAGGGCATCTGCTTTGTAAAAACATGCTGGATAAGTTGGCGGTTCATTCCGCTGTGGCGACCCCGGATTAATAAAGGCACTAAGCCAAAAAGAAAAATCTAATAGTGTCCAATCTTAAACAGGAAAATTCCAACAACTGTTTTATCCTCAATGATATCATATTGCATACCACAGAGGGTTAATCAGCTGACAGTCAAAATAACAACAAACCATAACAGACATGAATGTGTATGTAAATCAGACGTATCACTGTCACATGGTCCAGCGATCAAGACAGTCCAATGCGAACTGAGTTCAGTGACACAATAAAACTGTCAGAATCAATAAACCCTGAGAGCATCAACGTTCACCACATCTTATGTGAAATGAATAACCTGCAGCCTTATTTCAGATGAATCAGTCGTGTCTATCACTCTGCTTTCTTGAGACTACACAACAATGTTGAAAAGCAGAAAAAAAAACAGCATTTCTCACTCTGACAGCACAAAAACATCAGAAAACATCATAGAGCAAAGTTTCCCAAGAGAGAATCAATGCATCCGGTGGATCTCAGTGACTAATGTGTTTGGGGTGTGTGTGTGTGTGTGTGTGTGTGTAAATGTGCGGCTGATGCAATTTAGGGTATGATGAGGGGCCTTAAATGGGCCTGTCTGAGTGTGGACATCCTCTTGATGGCTTGCATCCGTCCCACCAAAGACAGTATGGAGCCACTGGAGACGCTGGGACACTCTAATGAGCCCCCTAGAGAAAGGTGCGGTCACACAGTGGAAGAAGATGACCATGCTAACTTGCTCTTGTGTAAACAGATATCGAATTGCTCTGCCGTGGGTTTCCAGCTTGGCATTTCAGTTACAGCTTTCAGGTGTGAGGTGGCATGTCGGCAATAACAAAATAATGTAGGCACAAACATACACTCAAACTAAGATCCACAACTCACTCTGGCAAACAGTAATATCATTCTATACTAAAAGCACTTCTGCTGGCGGCAAAACTCCAGCGAGACAAATAAATCACGGTATCTCGTCTTCCATCTGGGCAACAGCAGAGTCATTAAAGCTGATGTGGCACAGCAGACTTACTCAGAGTTTAAATCTCACTCCCTAGTTTAGTAGTGAGCGGACCGTATCAGGATTCTGTCATTTCCGGGGCTGTCAGAAATTAGTGCGCCGAAATAAAAACAAATGGATAATTCACTGTACGCTGTAAATGTTGTCACATTTTTCAAAGTCTACATAAACTATAGATAGGTGGCTAGAGCACACAGAGGACTGGACAAGCACCCATAAAAATATATATACACTACCAGTCAAAAGTTTGGGGTCAGTTTTTTTTTTATGTTTTATTTTTATTTATTTTTTTATTTCTCTGTTCATCAAGGCGGCATTTATTAAATGTAAATTTATTTTTAAATTGTTAATCATTTATTAAAAATTTAAATAACTGCTTTCTTATTGTATGTAGTTTCAAATTAAACTATTACTCCAGTCATTATTGCTTTTATTACTATTACCATTAATAATAATAATAATAATAATAATAATAATAATAATAATAATAATAATAATAATAGTGTAGCATGCTAAAAAAGGTTTAAGAAGGTGGGGTTTCCATAAGAGGAGACAGATATGTTTTTTTTTTTTTTTGGTGAGAGAGTTGGGTCACACTTTATTTTGATGGTCCATTTGTTGAATTTAAGTTACGTTGGATCTACATGCCAACTATAGTTGCAATCAGAATTATTCAACCCCCTGATTTATTAGCCCCCCTGTTTATTTTTTCCCCAATTTCTGTTTAACGGAGAGAAATTTTTTTCAACACATTTCTAAACATAATAGTTTTAATAACTCATTTCTAATAACTGATTTATTTTATCTTTGTCATAATGACAGTAAATAATATTTTACTAGATATTTTTCAAGACACTTCTATACAGCTTAAAGTGACATTTAAAGGCTTAAATAGGTTAATTAGGTTAACTAGGCAGGTTAGGGTAGTTAGGCAAGTTATTGTATAATGATGGTTTGTTCTGTAGACTATTGAAAAAAAATATAGCTTAAAGGGGCTAATAATTTTGACCTTAAAATGGCTTTTAAAAAATTAAAAACTGCTTTTTAGTCTAGCTGAAATAAAACAAGTAAGACTTTTTCCAGAAGAAAAAATATTATCAGACATACGGTGAAAATTTTCTTGTTCTGTTAAACATCATTTGGGAAATATTTAAAAAAGAAAAAAAAAAATCAAAGGGGGTTTAATAATTCTGATTGCAACTGTAATTCTCATTAGATTATAAGTAGACTGTTAGGTTGGCGTTAGGGTTAGTGTAAGTTGACATGTACTTGCAAAGTTTCTTATAGTCAGTTAAATGTTTGTTGAAGGAGCAGTATCAACAGATATTGAGCAGGCAGTCTACTAATACTCAAATGGACCATCAAAATAAAGTGTTACCGAGAGTTGTTGTTTTCGGCGAGCTAAAGGATTACTCTGTCTGCAATGTCCAAAAGTTAATTAAAAGACAAGTTTGAACTGTTAAAAACTTCCTGGCCTTTTTCAGTCTGTTACAATAGTAATAATATTAATAAATATTAATATTAGAGTGGTTTCTGAAGGATCATGTGACTGAAGACTGGAGTAATGAAGTTGAAAATTCATCATTAAAATCACTGGAATAAATTATTAAATTCAGTTATTTTATAGTGTAATAACATTTCACAATTGTACAATTTGTACTGTATTTTAATGAAATAAATGCAGCCTTGGTGAGCAAGAGAAGCTTACTTTAAAACATTTAAAAATCCTACTGACCTCAAACTTTTGAGCGCTATATAAAACAATTCTGCATTAACTTAACCGAATGAATAAATACAGAATGTAACATCACAAGGTCTCTGCTAAAAGGATTTTCATTTCTCAATTTATATGCAGGATTGAGATTTCTCCAGCTTTAAATTTTTTTAATGCTTTTTTTTCTTTGCAGCTGAATGGATTAAATAAATGCTGCGTTAATTATGTTGAATGGCAAAAATGAATGCATTACTCTTGTCAGCCTTTCAGATTTTTTTTTTATTTTTAGAAATGCTTTTATTCAGCAATTTTTGCAATAAATTGTACACAAAAAATTTAATATATCATGGTGTCTAAGAAATATTAGGGAGAACGACTGTTTTTTAATAGTGAAAATAATAAGAAACGTTTCTTCAGCAACAAATGCGCATGCATATTAAAATGATTTCTGAAGGATCATGTGACACTGAACAAAGGAGTATACACTGAAAAGTCAAACTACTTTGTCTTTCATGCAAAGTACATTTTTATATTACATTAAAATAAAATATGGTTTCTGATTTTAACCTGTTTTATTCAATTAGCCTTAAAGCAAAGAAATGAACCCTCTTGAAAAAATGTAAAGCATTAGTTTTTCTCAAAGTACTATTGTTACTTTAAACCAGCAGTTTTCATGTCATGTTGAACCACAAGGTTCTGTTTATGTTCATTACATTGTTATGTATTTCTAATGTGAGTTTGTTATCATCTTGTATGACATTTGGCCGTACTGTAAGCACCAGTAGAGAGTTTACCTTATTACTGAAAATAAAACAATAAGCAATAGCATAGCCTAAGGTTATTTATCCAACCCAGGCTCATTCTGAAAACATACCGCTATATACATTTCTGGAGAGCGGCAAATACATTCCAGGAGCTATGTTTTATTGCAGTTTTTGTTTTCGCGAATCTGCCAGAGGCCGCTGTGTACTCTTTTTTAAAATCTCAAATTTCTTTCACGAGTGCCATTCGCACTTGCTGTTCTCACGTAAATCCACCAGAGGCCGCTGTCGACTCACTGACTGACTGACTGACTGACTGACTGACTGGCCGATCGACCGACCCACCGTCCTCCTTCCCTAAACCCAACCAATAGTGTTTTCAAAAGCACGGATTGACCAACCCACCGACTTCCCTAAACCCAACTGACAGTTTTAAAAAGCAATCCAGAAAAAGAAAAGCCCTCATCTGATTTTTACCACATTTTCAGATTTTACCACATTCTCACCTTGTTATTTACTTGTTTATTTTACTTTTTAGCTTCTGTTTTTGTTTTACCCGCTTTCTGGAACTGTTTTTCGTTGGACTTGAATCCCGTCATCGTGGTCAACTCCTCACTGCATCTCAAGTCCGCCGACATACATGGCGAGCTAACTGCACAAACTGTGGGAAAGCCGTCCATATGGAGGTAAGCGGACAGCTGGTAAGCACAAAAAGGAATGGCGTCATACCACCTCGTAGCGTTCGTGTTAAAGACGAAATGCAGCCATATGAACTTCTGGCTACATAATTCGCAATCTCCAGAAATGTATATAGGGCTACGCTTTCAGAATGAGCCTGTATTTATCATAGTTATTGATGCAAATTTTCACAATGCAAACAAATCATTTAAAAAAGCACTGCAACTTCTCAAAACACATGCAAACAGCACAGAACACAGCAGAAATGTTCCAAGGGGACCCAAAAACATTATTTTTAACATCGCTTTTATTTTTAACATAAATTATAATTAACATGATACATTAAAAGCTACTTGCGTGTGTTGTGAAAAATTGCAGCTCGTTTTCTTAATTTGTTTGCGTTGTGAAGATTTGCAACATGTTTGCTGTCAAACTGTTTGAAAAGATCTTTTCTTATTTTGCTGTTATTTTTTGTAATTGCATGTGCTTTCTTAAGTAGTAGTGCGTTAAGTTCTCTCTGCCATCTTACTGTAGGTTGCTCTGTGAAATGACAATACAGATTACTGTCACCTGTGCATACGGATATATATATATATATATATGCTCTCGTGCAGGTGCAGGATGTACATTCTCATTTCAGTCGACTGCTGTCTGTTTGGTGTGTTCTCATGCAGCTTTTTGGTCCAGATGGGACCAGACACAGTTGACTAGAGAAGAAAACACAAGTCAATTTTTGTCACCGCTTGTTTTTTTGTCATCAGCTTAGTGTGTCTCAGACTTTAGAGAATACTTTAAAAAATATTTAATATGATTGTGCACCATAACTTTATAAAAGCAATGCATTTAAAGGACACTTGCCTTTGTAAAAGTCAGTTAACAGTAACGAAAGGCAAAGGGGACACAGTGTTAACTTTATTAGGCCTCTGACTTATGGCTCACATTATAGCACTCATTGTTTTTCTTACAGACAAGGATCTAGGAGATCAAATATATCTGTCAGTCTGCCACACAGAGGCTCATTACTGGAAGAAATACGCCTCTCTCAGTCTGTGGGACGTGTTCGGCTGGCTAATTTATGGACTAGTGTGTTCTATAAGTTATCTTTCTTGCACACAGGCTCATCATGAGAATAGCTGAAATGATCTGTGCTTCACAAGTCATAGAACAGGCATCTGTTTTCTCCTTTCATCACAGATGAAAGCACACATAACAATGGCTTTGAGTGGCATCAGCAGCCAAAGATCACCCTGCTGAAAAAAAACAGGTCACGGCAGACTCAGGTGTTTTAAGATGGTTTTTGGAACATAATAGCTGTTTGGTTTCTTTCAAGGAGAACTCACAGATGCACACACATACGCACACACACAACCACAGATGCATTTTGGTCAAAATCTAATCTGAAACAGACAATGGAGACACAATGTTGTTTATCATTGCCATTTAAATCTGTCTCTTTTGACCACTAATAAGGGAGGTCTATGGGTGGGTGTCAGGTCTATGTTGGCTTTTTCCAAAAAAATGTATTTAATATTTTGGAAAAAGCTCATACAATTTACAAATTTTACACTCTATAAAAACAAAATATGATGTACTTCTTTTTTTAAAGAACATCTTTACAGTATGAGCAAATAATAAAGCAGTGAAATCAATTAAATATACTTCATGAATTGAGTAATATAGCATATTATAGAATAATATCTTAAACTAATATAGGATATTATCCTTATGTATTTCTGGTTCTCTATTTATACAGTTTTAATGTGTAAATTATTGGTACAGTATTGGTCGTCCTCAAAATATATTAGACCCCTTTAACACCTATATTTAGTTCCATTCACTAGTAACTGGATTGTAGAAGATGTAGCTTAATACTAAATATAAACAGGGCCCTATATTTGACTAAACCACACAGTATATTTTTATGAGTGCTTAGCATACAGCATACATGTATACAGGAGATCAACACTTGCACTAGAAAGATTTATCCATGTCCTGCACTTGAGGGACACACTCTTTCCTCCACATATGCATCAGACACCTTCTTAAAAGCACCCCATGCATTTTGAAAATAAGTGTGCAATTCTGAGTGTGCTCTACAGAAGTGACACAAGACACACTCTCTCCTCTCCATGTACACCAGACACTTATAAACACTAAATGTTTCTGGAAAAACATTGTGCAATTCTTAAACCCAATTCCAATTCTACCCCTTAGCCCTTCCCCTTACCCCTACCCCTCGTTTTGCACGTTCATGTGAAGGGGTAGTGGTGTCTAGGGATGCAACGATTAACCGGTTTCACTATTAACCGCGCTTTAATTCGTCACGGTTAATTAATCGTAAAGGCTTCTCAACACCGCAATTCTGCACAGAACAAACAGTTATGCCAGCTGTGCGCTAGTTTGTACACCGAGACTAATAACCACGCACACTGGATTAACTATGACTGAGGCTATTAACTAAGGCAAGCTTGTGCAAGTTAATTATTTCCAATGGAGGGACGCGCACGCGATGCAATGCGCTCACGCTTTTCAGGCGCACTAGTTGAGATGGGGTCTTTTGTGACCGCGGGAACTGCAAACGGCTGAAGTTTGAGGAAGAAGCAATGAAAAGTACACAAGTTGGCAAACCCACTTAAAGTTAGAATTATTGGCGCCAATGAGAGGATCATGCGGTGAATGTTGATCCACCAGCCGAGATCAATCCAGTGATTTCAGAGAGAGTGCTGAAAGACTCGGAGTGGATCAGCTGTTTAATGGCCCGAATCTCAAAGAAGCTGGACTTTACTAAGTTTAAACTGAAACTTTGGCTCATGACAAAGAATACTGTGCAGGTGGTCATCGCGAGAATCCTGCTCTGCGCCGGTCATATATTGGGTCGGCTGACCCGCCTGCTTTTCCACAAACACAGAAAAATTAAAATCAGCGCATAACAAGACTGAACATTTAAAATGACACAAACCGAAACCAAAACCTTTAAAGAGTAGTAGAAGTGAGACTTTTCTTCCTTGCTTTTGTCCAATCTTTCTGGTTATTATATTGACATGTATAAAAGCAATAGTGCAAAATGCATATTTCTTACGGCAATGCTTCATTTTTGTTTGATGCAAACCATTGATTTTTTTTTCTCATAAAGTAACAGTAGGACTTTTTTATAGCAGATAACTCACATTCAAGCACATTCAAGGCAGCATGATAATGTAATTCATTGTTAGTATTATTGTCATCATCGACATCAATAATATTTTATAATTATTAGACATTTATTTTGAAATTATTGCACAAATATCAATAAGTCGTAACAGAATTAGTTAGTTGTTTCTGTTTTTTGTTAGTCCTGATTGATGCTGTTTTCAATTGCAATAAATCTGTTAATATACCATTCGCAGTGGTGCTCATTCATTTTTGGTGGGTGCTCCCATTTTTTTTTATGATGCTCCTAAAATTTTTGAAGTTAGGAGCACCAGTGGTGCCAAGTAAAAATGTTAATTTCAAGCCCTACATTAGACAAAGGCTATTTTTTTAAATTAATTTATAAATTTTTCTGTCATTTATTTACAGTGTAAAAATTATGTATGTTTAAATGTCAAAAATTGTACTTATTTTTAAGCACAAAGAGAGACATGGACTATTGTTTGTTTTTAATATTATTATGTGCTGTACTGGTTACTGAGAGGCAATAAATAAAACTTTAAAATATAAGGAGTTTTCATGTGATTTTCTAAAGTAGCAACGTTTTAAAATTAATAAATGCATAGTAATCGTGATAACCATGAAACCGTGATTATTTCTTAGACTATAATCGTACAACCAAAATCTATAATCGTTGCATCCCTAGTGGTGTCCCAATTCTCATTAGCTTGAAGGCATAGGGGAAGGGGTATACACCCCTTCGAACGAAGATTTTTCAGGACCACACTCGAAACCAAAGGGTAAGAAAATTTCCCAGAATACACCACCTACAGCGGCAGTTTCGCTGCACCTGGAAGTAAGGAGAGCCACAAATTTGTATTTTTTGTCATTATTACGAATTTTTACAACAAACAAACAAACTCATGTTTTAATATATTCATAACCGCGTTCATGTTTTACCGTCATGCTTTTATAAAAAAATGCTAAAATAAAAAACGCTAAATTTTGCGATCTATAATCCATAATCATAACTCCTGTACAGCAGTTCCACAACATTCTGACACTCAATGACACTCGAATACCCTGTCAGAACAGTTTAGTGGCTGGGAATGGGCTTTTTACAGTGTCTGCTATAATGTTAATGTTGATTTTGGTGTGTTTACACAGATGAATATGGCCACGGTGTAAATGCGGAGTATAGTTACGATCTTATTGCCACATTAGATCATTATGATAACATAATATATGCCTTTAGTGATATCCTGAAAATAAATACCAAAAAATAACACAACTGGAATAACTATCTCATATAATGCAAGAGATCATGATGACGTATGATGACATGTGCAGGTGCTGTAGAGGTGTCCCAATTCTTAGGGGTAAATTTTGAAGCCCTTCCCCTTCACACTCAGTTTTAAGGGCCAAGGGGAGGGGGAAAGGGGTAGGGGTACAAAAGTAGAATTGGGATTGGGCCTTAGTGTGCTTCACACAGGTAAGTGGGATTCACAAATCACCTGTAAGTGACAAACTGTTTCCTCTCCATATGCTTAATGAAAAAAAAAAACTTAAAACAAACTTAATTTTAAAATAAATGTAAGTTAGGTTCATAAATATTAGGACATTTACACAATTCTAACATTTTTTGTCTCTATACACCAACACAATGGATTTGAAATGAAACAAATTCTTTAGTTTGAGGGTATTTACATCCAAATCAGGTGAACGATGAAGGATTTACAACAGTTTCCATATGTGCCTTCAACTTGTTAAGGGACCAAACGTAATGGGACAATTGGCTTCTCAGCTGTTCCACGGCCATGTGTGTGTTGTTCCCTCATTATTCCAATTACAATGAGCAGATAAAAGGTCCAGAGTTTATTTCAAGTGTGCTATTTGCATTTGGAATCTGTTACTGTCAACTTTCAAGACAAGATCCAAAGAGCTGTCACTAATGAGCTGATAGAGCCAGAAATGTTAGAATTGTGTCGATGTCCCAATATTTATGGACCTGACTGTAAATGAACTTAGACTTGTCATAGCATTTATATACTGCTACTCCCTAATGATTTTAAGTGCTTTTATCATTCACACTTCTAAGTCGCTTTGGATAACAGCATCTGCTAAATGAATAAATCCAAATGCATCTGTACTACTTCTATCCGAAATGTACAAGCATGAAAACATGTTTTAGTCCCCTCAACACATAGACTCTTCAACATAGATTTCAGTTTTGTTTGCAGCTTTCAGTGAGTTGTTTTATTCTTATTCCATCTACTCTCTTTCTTTTATGACTCTAAAACAACAGCTCGGTTTATCATCAACACCTTAGTGAACAAACTAAGTAGTGAAAAACTTGATTGATCAATTGGAGCAAATCACATAAGCCACCAAACTAATTAATCTCAAATAAAACTCTCGATTTATTTGGATTTCCAGCTTGAAGGTCACTTACTGGGCACTCTGTTGATGGCTCGCAGGGGCCTGAGCACTCGCACAGTCCGGATGGCTGACAGGCTGGCGTTATGACCGTCCAGTGAATACTCCATCATCCTGAAGCAGAGCAGAGGAAACCCACCACAGGAATCAAACACTAAAGACCAATCTCTATAACCTTTCATTCTGTCAATCTTACCTAAGGGTAATGAAAGAAACGTGGTTTTAAAAGAGATGTCTTGATGCGTTCATCACTTGTGTGTCATTTCAAAGGTCAATTTAAACAACCAGGGAGATGTTTTTTTAAATGGTAAATGAATCAGAGCGCTGGGAAATGTATTTCCCATCTGACGGACTGTAAGTGGAGCGGTGGGTCTCTCTTGACTAGCTTTGCTGTGGTGATAATGGCTGAATGGATGAGTGACAAGTGAGAAAAGAGACAGGATTCCTTACCCTGCCATGACAATGAAGAAGTCCAGGCGGTTCCACGTGTCGCCAAGATAACCATTTATTCCAAAAATCCCCAGGGCGATCATTTTGATGACCATCTCCACAGCGAAGAAGGCGAAGATGCAGTCATCAAACGCCTGCGGAAAAGAAATCACATTCATTTGTAATATGTAGCAGGACAGACATCTTATGTAACGTAAAAGGCAGAACATGAGATCATAGGGGCCGCAGTGTATTTCAATGTTTTTGTACTGCATATCTTGCATATATTCCTTAACAAATAAGGCATTCACTTTAATTTTTTTAAAGCTCTCTAAAAAAAAACTACTTATTTGTTTGCAAAACTTTTGCATAATTTTTTTTCACAAAGTACTGAGATTCATTTCATCAAAAGCACAAAATGTAATTCCCTTACCAATTTTTTTCTCTCACAAAAATATTGTGTCCTGCCAAGCAACCTTGAGTTCTCATGTAAAACTTTTCTAAACTATAAAAGTATTTCACCCCAAAAACAATAGTAACATTTGTTTACTAACATTTTTGCATTATTTCTCATTCATTCATTCAATTTCCTTCAGCTTAGTCTCTATTTCAGAGGCCGCCACAGTGGAATGAACCACCAACTATTTCAGCATATGTTTTACACAGCGGATGCCCTTCCAGCCGCAACCCAGTACTGGGAAAGTAAAGATCTATTTGCTCACAAAAACTTTGCATTCTCAAGCAAAATTGAGAAAGCACAAACTGTATTCACTCGCAAAAACGTTTTAGTAGTGCTGTCAAAATTAGCACGATAACACATGGAATTAATTTGAAATATTTAACGCGTTTAAAACGTAATTAACATGGCTGCAGTTTTTTTTTACTTTCTGTTGTGGCTGATGTTTGTTCAACGTGCAAAGAAATATGGGTAAAACCAAGGAGGGACTTTTAGATGGAAAGTTTCAGTATAAAACGATGTCATTGCGTCACCAGGGTATCCACGTTTCTTCCGGAGTTTCATGTAATTTCGGGTGTTTCATTTTTAATTTTTCGACTTAAACTGCAGTTCGGCAGTTTCACTTTCATTCAGCAACATATTGTTCATGCCCCCGTAACAAACTGAGCTATTGGATGTGAATATGATGTGTAAGAACTGGTTGAAAAGTGTTGTTTTAATTGAATTTGATACCAAACGCCGGTGGTCCTTCAAAGGTAATCAAAAATCACGGTTTACATGGTAGACTCTTAATCAGAGTGTTGTCTTAATCATAATAAAATCTGAGTACTGGTGTCCATGTAAACGTAATCAGTGAAAGTGCCAGATGATGTCACAAGCTGTCAGAGACAGTGCATCCCTCTTCCTTTAAGTTGATTCCATGTTGGATCCGGGTGGTGTCAAGTAGGAGGGCTCACTCTGATCCCCCGAGCTCAGCAAAGGTTATGGAAATTCCAAAATGAACCAAAACAAATGATTACAATTGGCTTAAGATTGGCAAGGAAAATTTGGCACATGCGTCAACCAGCAGAACTTGCGAATAAAAAAAAAAAAAGTTAATTTCATGAGCCCTCAAATGTTTCATTAAGTTTGACATATTCTCCTTACACGCAACTTTTGCAAAGCATCTGCTTCATGTTGCTGTGTCAGAATCCTTGCTTGTAAAATATAGCCATACTTTAGAACGCTTAGTTTAAGCTAATTTGATGAACGTGACCATGCGTGTTGATGAATCTGAAGGGAGTCGCTCACCGCATGCACTGTACTGCGAGTGTTGTCTACGTGCGTGCATTGCAGGTATGTTGTTTACATGAAGAAACCTGTGTTACAAGTTAAACAAAAATTCTAATAAACAATCCTATTTTGAATTTAAATAGTTTCTTTGTCTCAAGTTTACATTAATTTACATTTTACATTTGAATAGCAAAAATGACAAGTTTCAGTATTTTAATCGCGAACAATGTGCGGTTAATTTGATTACTTTTTTTAATCGATTGACAGCACTACTGTTTATCTGTTTTTATAAAAGGTTTTATGAAAGAATTTAAAGCACCAGTCACAGGTCATTTTTCTCCCATCTTATTTTTGTCCTATCACTTTGTTCTTTTATGAGTTCTATGCAAATTCCTATTGTTCCTATTGCTGGAAAAATGAAAAACAGAGATAAATATGTTCAGTGTGTGCATTTAAGTCTGAGCATCCTTTTAGTGGTTAACAGGGGAAGAGTACTAATTTCCCCCCAATGACCTGTGTTTCCAAAAAAAACTGTTGAAAGCTCAACGAGTATTGCATTGCATCCAAAAATATTGTGTTCTTGATTAAACATTCAATTTGTACTCAAAATTTTTATTTTTTTTTATAGATTTTGACTTTCTTGCATTCAAACCTGTTTTATCATGATCTGGTGTCATAGTCGAACAGTTTACCACTTAGCCACAACAGCTATTTAAAATGTTTTTTGAGTATCCCCTGAGACACTTCCACAGACGTTGCACTCTCTCTCAAAAATGTAGCATTTTAAAAGGAATTTAAAGCACTTACAGTTGAAGTCAGAATTATTAGCCCCCCAGAATTGTTGGCCCCTTGTTTACTTTTTTCCCCAATTTCTGTTTAACGGAGAGAAGATTTTTTCAACACATTTCTAAACATAATAGTTTTAATAACTCATTTCTATTAACTGATTTATTTTATCTTTGCCATGATGACAGTAAATAATATTTGACTATATATTTTTCAAGACACTTCTATACAGCTTAAAGTGACATTTAAAGGCTTAACTAGGTTAATTAGGTTAACCAGGCAGGTTAAGGTAATTAGGCAGTTATTGTATAACGATGGTTCTGTAGACTATCGAAAAAAAATATAGCTTAAAGGGGCTAATAATTTTGACCCTAAAATGGTTTTTAAAAAAATTCAAAACTGCTTTTATTCTAGCCAAAATAAAACAAATAAGACTTTCTCCAGAAGAAAAAATATTATCAGACATACTGTGAAAATTTCCTTGCTCTGTTAATCATCATTTGGGAAATATTTAAAAAGGAAAAAAAATCAAAGGGGGGCTAATAATTCTGACTTCAACTGTACATTCACTCATAACACTACTGCATTTCTTCACAAATGCTTTAAAATACTGTTTTTCCACCCACCTCTTTTCCATCACAAAAAATTGTGACTGAGAACAAAGTTTCTTAGGGGAATACGAAAGTTTTAAGAGTGGACACAAAGTTTATTTTTTTTTTACTATCACTGTGTCTCTTTAGGGACTCCGCAGAGATTCCCATTCCTGTTGCTGGAAAAATGTAAATCAGAGGCAAAAAAAATTCTAATGTGCATGTATAAATCGAGCACCATTTGAGTGGTTTACAGGGAGAGAGTGAGAAGATCAGCTATGATTCATGCAGTGTATTATTTTCAGCTCTGGCCTCAGTCGACCTGATCTCCTAAATCCTGCTCGTGCTGATGTCAGGCTCTTCTGGACACAGAAATTTCCCACAGTAGTACCATATACAGTATACAACTACCCTGTTTGTTGGCTTTGGTGGGAGCGTGGGCAGAATTATAGAGAATCACAAAATTACACAAGAAAAATGCCTCAGTTTATGATATCTTGCAAAGGTTCCAGTGACCCCTAAACCTGTGCGTGCCACAGAACATGGGCTAAGCGCCAACTCTGTTGTGGGACAGTCCTAAAAACAGACATTTGAGACTGGTGAAGTCTGCCCCAAAAAGTATATGGATATTTGATCTATATTATTTTTTTGTTATTATTGGGATACTATTATTGTTTTTATGTAAATAAAAAAAAAAAATAAAAAAATTAAAAATAAATTAATTAATTAATTAATTAAATTAAATTAAAAAGGGATTTTAAATACACAGAAAGCATATTAAATCCAACTACTTTAACTGTAAATACAATTTAAAATATGAGTGAAATAATATTCAATTGTCATTCAGCATTTATTTCTTATTTAACTTATTCTCTACTTATGAAAATATAATTGTCAAAAATGGTCAAAATTGTATTTTAAAAGAATACAAATGTACTGCTGACAAACATGAAAAATAATGGTTTGAAAGATCACGGCAAAGAATGAAGATTTAAAATGACAAATTATTAGTATTTTGGGGCAGTTTTTTGGTATAAAATTTGGATTGTTATCCAAATTGACATTTTAGTTGGTGTTTTCCGATAATAATGTAATCACAATATTTATATATTGTTTGCTCAGATAAACATTAAACAATACATTCTAATTAAAAACATACAACGCTTGTTAAAAACTTGATTTAGTTTGTAAGCCTTAATTTTTTTGTTATTTTAGTACAATTCCATCAATGTCATGTAGTTAAACAACATGCAGTGAGAACAACTGCTTGAACTTATAATCTCCCTGAAACGACACCATCTTGAAATCCACTTGGTTTGATGTTAATTAACTCCAATTAACTCCAAATGCTTTTAGGGAATATTATATTTTAGAACAAAGCTTAAAGCTCTTTTTTCATACTGTAATGTAATGGAGAATGACTTACCTGCAGGACGATACACCACTCAGACTGGCACTTGAGGTCCTCACATGGCTGATACATGCCCAGAGTCACACAGTTCAGCAGAATCACCAGCATGCTCACATGCTCGAACCATGTGCACAAGAGTCAAGGAAATATACATATATATACACATCACAGAGATCATACAGTCAGAGTTTGTCAACTGCCTTTAATCTAATACACATAAATGTGTCTCCATGGAGCATAAAGATAAATAGACAGTAAACACAAGTATTGATTTTGTTGATCCCTTAATTAGAGCAAACGAGTTTAACAAAATGGAGCAAACAACACGATGGATTTGCAAAAAGAAATTGAAGGACATTAGTGCAAAACGGTCCTTCCTTCCTTCTGACTGATTTTAATTAAACTTCCAAAGCATGATTAAGAAGGCAAAGCCTATTATTTACAGTTGAAATAAATGAAGGTTCTTTTTTCCCCCCTCATTTTATTTTAATTGTATGATTCCTTAAGGTCAAAGCACAAATATAGAGGTGAAAATAAAATCAGGTGAAAATAAAGTAATATCAATAAAGATGTCTTCTGTTAACAGTAAAAAAATAGCTGGTCAACCTCTGGAATCCTCCTCACACAATGGACAGACGAACCTGAACTGTGTATTTGTTGGACATTCTCACGATGGAACTCTCTTTTTTATACATGGAGCTAATGTGAAAACTGTCAGTACGTGGCATTCAGCTTTTGATGTTGTGTTGAATAAAACAAATATTACACATTAATGAATATAAACATATGAAGAGGTAAGATGCAAAAACCCCTAAGTGCCATCTGCAATTTTCTTCTACAATGACCATTTTTCTCAGCCTCTTATGTTTATGTTCAGTAATTTCATGTTAAAAGTGATGAAAATTAACCTATTCTTTGCCATAAAAATAAAAAATTCCTTAATCAAGAGAGTGCTTAGCATATATAAGTACACCCCACACAAATCTATCTTAAAAATGTATATTTTTAATCGAAAGCATTAGATTAGTCAGTACTGAAGCCAGATCTGGAGCTTATCTAACTAAATAACTTACGACAATGGTCCAAAAACTAGTACAGCCAAATGTATATGTTATAGAAAAATATTAACTACAAATTTAAAAAAGAGGAAAAGTGAAGATAAGCAAAAAAAAGGAAACATTTGTTGAAATTTTGTAGGTTGTATTTTTTAAATTTATTTAATTGTTTTATTTTTTTGAATTTCTTAATATTTTTGGTGACAAAAATATTATTTTAATAACTATTTCTGTTTAATAAATCTGTTTTGTTCAAATGCACCAAAATACATTGTCTATTTTCACTGAGAAATGGATCAAAATATTCATTTTCAAAATGGGGTGTACTCCATTATGCTGAGCACATATATGCATATAATTTAAGGTATAAGGTCATAATTTATTTGAAAAAAATTTAAATTACAGTGCATGTGAAATGTTTGTACTTGAAGTATGTACATAGTGGGGCTGTCAAAATGTATTATTTTAATATTTTAAAATATATATTTAAGATTTAAAAAAACATTTATTTGCAATAAAAAGCTTTTGTAAGATTACAAAACAACTGTACATGTCTGTAGTGTCACATTTGCTCAATTTATACATCTTTACTGAACTATTCATTAAAGGGTCATGAAACCCCCCTTTTTCAGTTCAAGTCTACCTCAGAGTTCTTTCAAAAAATGCTTTATGATGGGCGCGGTGAGCAGAAGGAGGAGATAGATAGAGCAAGGGAAAAAGAAGTGCTTTTGTCAGTTGGCTCGTCAGCTAAAGATAAAAACAAATCCTATACACAATGTGAGGAGACGCATGATTTTATAGTTTACAAACTTAAAATGCAAAGAAATGAACAGTAAGTAATTTAATGCCATTAGACATACAATAGACTACCACAATTTGTTATATCATTATAAAGATAATCATGTTTATATAAACGTTATAAACGCGAAGGACTTCTCTCCTCCTGAATCCCCAGGTCTGAATGCAGACACAGTGGATAGCAGGGTCTCTTGCCCTATCTATTCCAACCATTAACCCTGCTGGTAATCTGGAAGATTTTAAACATGTGCAAACGCGGCAGCACAGTGGTGTGTCTGAATGGTAACAAACTCAACTGATAAAAGACAAAGTCCGCTATTTTCCAATTCTCGTACAGCTCTCCCTACAAAAATGCTTTCTGCACACAAATAGGTTGGCTGTATCGGTGGCCCTGACAGCATCACGGAAAAAGCCATGCAACAAACCTCGTGGATCATATAGAAACAAACACATTCAAGGCTTCATGAACGGCTAAATACTGCATGCCATGCACTGTCTCACAGCTTGGCAGGTCTGTGGTCTCTCCATATTAGTCTGTCATCGGAAAGCACGTGCAGTCATGAATAATTAAAAAGCAGGGTCTTCTCATAGAATAAGAAAACTCAGCTATGAATAATCATGAGAAACCGATGTGTCGTCACTCTACTAGGAGATTCGCACTACGTCACTGGTTTTGATCCCACCCCAATAATGACTTTAAACCTGGAAGATGAAATTAGCTGACACAAGTTCCAAATGATCCATTTTTCCCCACAATTAAAGCTAAAAGGTGCTAACGTTGTCTTAAATGATCCTCAACACTCACAAATCTGTTAAAATCTCAAAAAAGGGTGTCTTGAAACTTTAAGTATGGAGTCTTCATTTCTTAATCTCATCTCAAACTACTGAATGGCAGTGCATATAGTCTTAATTTTAAGGAAGGTGCACTAAAACTTTTCCATCATTTTATAAGCAGTGGAAGACTAATGCATAAGCCATCAATAAACTATACAGCCATTGCAGGCACATCAAGGATCCAAGTAGGCATAAAATGTTCTTCTCACTGCCGATGTGCTGAAATATTTAGTGAGTACAACAGGAACAGGGTTATGTCTGTTTCAGCTGCATGGCTATTGGTTGCACTGCTGTTGGAGATGTCACATAGCATAAGATCTGCCAGCAACGAGGCCTGAACAATCTGCTGTCACCAAGCATGACCTATCAGCACCTCCGCTGGCTCTGTCCGCAACACTGAACATCACCACCAACGTGTCCGTCATGCCCAGCGGCCGTCACACATCTGCGGGCACCACAAAACCACAAATCACCACCAACAACACCCACAGGGCCCTTTTGGACAGCAGACCATCTATGATCACCCGACTCTGCTCACTCCCTATCTTTAAAACATCTGAGCTTAAACCCTCCAAGGGCACAATCAGCTTTCTCAAGGCTGAAAATGACAGCCTTGTTTCATCCGACTCATGTTTTATGCAGGTCTGCTCATCCAAATGGGGCAAATGATGGGCACTTGCTATGCTACACACAAATGAGAAATTTGAATAGCGCTCATTTTCATAAGCCATCACAGAGCTTGGGATTGTGGCCGTCCAAATGTTGTGTTCCCTCACTGACTTAAATCAGATGCCTGCGATGAACCCTGAGGATTTTCAAGTCACTTTGTGTCTGTCGGAGATTCACAAACAGCAAAAAAAAGGTGTAAAGGAAAGAAAAAAAAAGACCCTTTTGAAGTAGTGTTAAGGATTTCTATTCAGCTGGTACACAATGGAGGAAATTAGGGTTGGACATGATTTCCCCAGATAGAGAGTGGCTACCCAGTGGAATACTTTGATTGGTGTTTTTTTAGATGCCAGAGCAGAGATCAAGTCTCAATCGTGCTTCCATGGTCCAAAATCCCATGTCTTTTATAACTTGGATTGTTTTGCTCACCAGGGAAAAGAAGGGAAATGGAGTGGACTTTAATAAGTCATGCCAGAGGTGAAGAGACCTGACGGACACAGAGGACAACTCGTGGTGAACGATATGCTACAATCCTCAACCTCGATCTACAGTCTGAGCGACTTAAATTGAAAATCTGTCACTTCATAAATAATAGGCTGTTCTGATAAAATGAACTGGCCGGTTCTCCTGTTCTGCCATCTGTCCATCCTCTTAAAAGGTAAATGGAAACGCATTAGAACTAAAATAAGATTTTTCCAACCACCAGTCGAGCCAGTTTATGAGAGGAGGCAAATGTCATGGAAAGCCAACCATTGTGAAGATTGTTTTTGTTTTCTTTCCTCTACTGGAAATTCCACTGTTCTTTTCTCTTTTCTACTATATTATTGAAAAATTGTAATAAATATTTTATATATATTTTAATATATATATATATATACAGTTGAAGTCTGAATTATAATTTTTTACTAGATATTTTTCAAGACACTATTGAAAAATTCAGCTTAAAGTGACATTTCAAGGCTTAACTAGGTTAATTAGGTTAACTAGGCAGGTTAGGGTAATTAGGTTAGGATAATTATAGTTATTGTATAACGATGGTTTGTTCTGTATACTATTGAAAAAAATAAATAGCCTAAAGGGGCTAATAATTTTGACCTTAAATAATTTTTTTAAAATTAAAATCTGCTTTTATTCTAGCCAAAATAAAACAAATAAGATTTTCTCCAGAAGAAAAAATATTATCAGACATACTGTGAAAATTTCCTTGCTCTGTTAAACATCATTTGGGAAATATTTAAAAAAGAAAAATTCAAAGGGACGCTAATAATTCTGACTTCAACTGTACATACTGAGATGTAAATTTGAGATAAGTGTAATTAAACTAGCTCATAGACTTTTACTGAAGTGGAAAATTAGAAGCACAAAATAATCATGATATTAGTTGGAGTTCTTAACATTATAGAACTTCAGAGAGAGGCATTTTGACTGTTTTTAAATTTTGTAAATTATTTACTTTGTTAAAACAAAACCCATATATCTACAGTATAGTACCCTGACTTTTCCTAAATGTGGGTATATTTCATTCTATTTTATTAAAATTACAAAAAAAAACACATTCAATGGCCAAAACAATCAAAATGACTCCATGCGTTTTAGCACTTGTTACTTTTTCTCATGACTTTGAATATGCAAAGCGGGTCGCTATGAGCACCAGAGTGCATGTGTCGACGCACTAACCACTACACCACTGGCACCAACTATTATTACTATTTTTAACTTTATTTTTTTTATCAAACAATCTTAAATAAAATGTATGAAGGTTTCCAGGATACTAAGCAAGTCAAAAAAATTCAGCTTTGAATCCCAGGAATAAATTACATTTGTTCATTCATTAATTCATTCATTCATTCATTTTCTTTTCAGCTTAGTCCCTTTATTAATCTGGGGTCGCCACAGCGGAATGAACCGCCACCAGCATATGTTTTATGCAGCGGATGCCCTTCCAGCTGCAACCCTTCACTGGGAAACACCCATACACTCTCATTCACACACATACACTAAGGACAATTTTCATTCATTCATTTTCTTTTCGGCTTAGTCCCTTTATTAATCTGAGGTCACCACAGCGGAATGAACTGCCAACTTATCCAGCACAGAAATTGAGTTAATATTGCTGTAAATGATTTTATAAGACTTCTCCTGCCCACATGCAGAAGCATGATTTGATTCTAAGCGAGTTTGTTTCATTCACTCACAATCGTTTGTCTTGTTTAAGATATGATGCATTATTCACTGCCACAGACAAACACTTCACTGCGCAATCTGAATTCCGAGAGCAAGAACTGCTTCCTTTTCAAAACGGGATTTTATTTTTACCATCAACAGATCCCGTATGTCATCCTATTTTCAAAAGCTACGGGTATTAGGCCAGCATGAACGCCTACTAGCGACCAACAATACAGCGCTTTGGTGACCTGTAGCGATAAAAATGCTTTCAGTCTGAACTGGGCATTACAGTCTTTTTATTCGTTCTCTACACAGCAACAACTCCTCATCTGAGTGTTTTTTTTTACTCAAAGCCTCAAGTTATTGTCTTCAGATAGCTATTAATGGTGCTTCAAGCAGTAATTTACTGAGCTTTCTGCAACATCACAGAAAAGTTGCACCACTTTGATGTCTAGATGGAGCATTTTTTGTGCAAGAGATTTGTCTGTCCTTGAAGAACTCATCCTGCCAACTAAGTGGGACACAGCCGCGGCAGACTGGCTTCTTTATCACACTCTCTTGTGAACATCTGCCATATGGCTGTGTTGCAAAATGTGCCTGTGTGTTAGAACAAACCTTCGGCATCTCTTTTCTGTGGAAGCCGCAGCTCCTGCCCCGATTGAAACCCACTAACATGCAAATGCATGACTCACTGAAAAACTATCGAGTTTGGAAATCACACTCTGAAGCTTAAATCCCTGTTATTCTAGCAGTTGGCATCACATGGCTGAATAAATAAGGCATTTAGTTGGCAATTAAAGCCATAGTAATAAGACATAATTAACAGAGGTGTTCATTTACACATTCTAGGTGCTAATGTGGGTTTTTGGCACCACTGTTCAGATGATCAGCAGCAGTTCCTTTTTTCCCTCTTTTTTTGATCGCGGCTGATGTTAAAATAGTATGACAGTTTAATTAAAATGTCGTTTTTAAAAGCTGGTGTATTTTTTTTTCTTTTTCTTTTTTAACCATTAAAGGTCCCGTGTAGTCCTTTGAAATGTGCATTTTTTATTTGATGTTTGAGGTAATCTCAACTGAAACATGAAGTGAGGGTGGGACATAAGCCTCTTTCACACATACAGACCGTTCCAGAAAAATCCAGCTCCGCCCCTTCCGCTACGTGAGCAAAGCTGCGGTCGTTGAGTGTGTGAAGTGTCCATCATTCCACACTTCATTTTAACGGTCGAATAAGTGCATCATCCGGGTAATTAAAATGCACTTATTATTTTTTAGAGTTTTCAGTGTGAACGCACTACTTACACTATTTATACTACAAAATAGCATAGAATAGTGCATACGTATGCGATTTGGGACGCACCTTGTGTGTCTGTGTGTGTGTGTGTGTGTGTGGTCACATGATGTGCATTTTCAGCAGATGTGCATTTTTCAGCAATGCTAGGTAAAACACAGTGTGGATGTGGATCATTTTCATTCTAAAATGCCATTTTAAAACTAAGACGTATTAGTGTAAACGGGGCCTGAGTGTGTATTTTTTGTGAGCGGGGGCGGGGTGGAGGATTGGCGATGCCGGCTCAGCATCGTGTTGTCTATCGGCCATCGGCGATGGACGATGGCATCGTCTATCGGCCCAACCCTAGTTTCAATGTTCCTTCTTAATGCCACTCGTGTAAAAAATTATCGATAAAACACTTATGATAAACCATTGTTTGTTTACCTTCAAGCTCTGCTTCAGTTGCTTGATGCAAGTGCATGTGAAGAAGTGCTTCGTTGAGCACCAGCACACACACATATTATGTACATCTCGACATGCTAAAGTGTTCCTTCATATGTTTTCATTGAAGTTGTTCACAATACTTATCTATCCACAGAACTTGTAATGTAGTCAAATGTGTAAACATTTAGCTGTGGTTCGCGCTTCTGCCTTTGGATGTATCTGGGACAAAATCAGCTGCATGAATGCTAAAACTTTAAAAAAAGTGAAACCATCAACAAAAGCCCGACCCCTTTTATGTTTAGAGGTAATTTCTGGTTAACGATGTCAAAATATACCAGTATTTTAGAATGGATGAGTGAATGGCCTTTTTCGGAAAGATTCCAGAACATCCTTGTCTGTGTGAACAGCTTTTTTTTGTTTTTACCATAGACTGTAAAAGATATGGACGTAGTATCCGTGACGTCACCCATAGGTTTATGAAGAACCCAAAAGAAGCTACTAGAAGGCGTGGCCGACCGTCGCCATTTTGTTCGCGCATCATCGCACCAACCCCGGGCATACCATACAAGGGCAAAGAGGCGGAGCGTGAGCGGATCTACAGACGCCCTGCTTAGACAGGTTTTCCTAAGGGAGAAACGCTTAATACTTCATAACCTGCGACTAGTTTGTGTTCTGACCACATGTGCTTGGTTGTACACTTTATCAATAAAGTGTTTAGACTTTTAAAAACACTTTGTCATAAGTAATGTCATAAGCGCAATGCTTAGTGGCTCAATGCATTACACACTGAGCCACTAAGCATTGTGCTTATGACGTTTTTCAACAGGTGGAAAGTGCGAATTACTTCCAAACACTTCAGATATAGTCTGTGTTAGTAAATGCAAGGCTAATTATGAAGTCCAGGCAGAACACTGTATGACAATGCTTCAGATGACTGTTCTAGAGCCTACAGCTAATAATCTGTCAGACTCTGGAGTGCATTACAGCTCTAAAGTACATTTTAAATGATAAATGATCTTAAATAAAACAAATACATTCATAGAGATGGTATATAATTATATATTTCACTCACCTGGAGGCCACGTGAATGGCTTGTGAGCACAATAAGTGCACACAGCATGCCATATCATCTGATAATTGTAGGAAATAAGGCAAAAGGCATTCCAAAATTCCAAAAGGCAACTGACTGTGTAAAGCCACATATAACAACACAAAAATACGATGAATATGCCGAGAGCAGTGGCTAATCAGCCGTAATCAGCTGAGGTGAAGTGACGGCGACCAGCGAGACCTAGCTGTCACTCAAGTGGCCACACCCTTAATTATGCAAACTTAATATAAAGGAAACGGATGAGTTATAAAAAAATTCACCCCCCTCACAGTTGTCACGAAGGGTAATAGTAGCTATATGAACCAAAATCGTTCTTTGTACCAGGCTGTAAACACCTTTTTTTATGCTGTAAAGTTGGCCATTCTAACAGTGGGCTCAATAGAAATTTGCTCTATTATGGAGCCAGGACTAGCGGAATTTCGATGAATTGCTGTTTCAGTTACTTCCGTATTGGCTTCCCGAGGGAGAGCGGGAGGTTGCCGCTTGGTTGTTACCAGTAAAGTCGTGCCAGAAATTTTCTGGATATTTACCGGTATCTCTGTGTTAATATAGAGTATATCCTGCTATAGAGTAGCTCCTCCCCTTAAAAAACCTCAGCCAATAGTGTTTAGTTTTTATCACAGCTCTGCCAGTGAGAGTGGTTGATCTCAAGCGCTTCAAATAAAAAGCAAATGAGAAACGTCTTGAAGAGGGTGGGGCATGTCAGATACTAGAGAGCATTTGATTGGTCACGATTTAATAATAAAATGAAGTATGAGGTGACGTGAAACAAATTTGTTAATCCATTTAGGCAGAGGTGTCAAACTGCAATCTTTGGATTTTTATATCAGTTTTACATCTTATAAATTTGAATTTTGACACTTTTTTGGAGCGCAATAGCTTATAGAGTAACTAACATACTCAAACTTACATCTACATTTTTTCATTTTAATTCATGGGACCTTTAAATGTATTTTTTTTTAATTGATTCTCAAAAATTATAGCTTTTTCACAGATTACATCACTGCACTGTCACCCGCTTAAAGTGTTATCACTCGATTGAATGGACATTATCAATGGTTATCAGCTAATAGATATAGGCCAGCTGTTATTAATGCTGTTATCATCCATCCACATGGTTAATCAGCTATACTAAGAGAGAAGACTCCAGATCCAGATCTGCTTTTACATTACTTTGACGGTTGGGTTTAGGATTGGGGTAGACGTTATAAAAATACAATTAATGGAAAATGTGATAAATAATATAAATAATTCTCGTTAACTTCCGGCCGCAGCCGTATGTGATCTATAGTTGATTAACCATGGATGATAACAGCAAATGGATGAAAACAATGGATGATAACAGCCTTCTGAGCCTACCAGTAGGCGCAGAAGTCCTCTACTGGCCCATATCTGTCAGTTGATAACCACTGATAATGCCCATTCAATCGAGTGATAACATTCAAATCGGCTGGCACCGGTAACAATGGGTGACAATGAGCCACACGGAATTTGTTCACAGTATTAGGTCCATAATTACAAAACACCAATCCTGTGAAAGCACTGATGGGCGTACAGAAATTCTAAATATGTGCAAATTAAAGAAAACATTTGTAGCTGCTCATTTCCATAAGGACAGACACAATCTACCAGTGCAATATGCAGTGCAAATTAAAAACTATTTGGCATTACAAATGAATGAACATGAGTCTTTCTGTTCTCACGCTCTCTGCTCTTCTTCCTACAGCAACTACCACAACATGTCAAGAACAAGTGAGACATTTTTTTTTTTAGAAATTAAATAGTGATGCAAATACAAGTAAGTTTACTGCAAACCTCATAAAATCCCACTGCATGATTCATGTTCTCTCCCCTGAATAATGTGCATCTAAAACTGCAATCCTTACAAATGTATATGCAATACGATCAGCTGCAGGCAGCACTTAACTGTCCACCAAAACCTTCTTATGTGTGTGTGTGTGTGTGTTTCAAAATGAATTCAATCCAATCCATGCATTCTTCTGCTATAAACCAGCCCCCAATTAGTCTACTCTCATCACCCCTACCCACTACATCCACCCACCACAGTTTTTTGGGGGTTGAACTTCCTAACGTTTTCAAATGACATTGGAAAACACAGCATAAGCATTATCATGGCGCAATCAAATCCCGGATTTCCTATAGCTTAAGCAAATCAGCATATAACCACTTTATGAGGATTATCTCAAGATCTGCGCATTGTTTTATGCTGTGTTTGGGCTCGTTTTATTTGAGAACACCTGCCGTTTCTAGCTGTTCAAATATACATGCGTGTCTTTATGGAAATTTCATGGAAATTCTGGCAGCTATTCTTAACGTTAAGGCAGAGTTTATGGTGGCGCAAGCTGTTAGTAAATCTGACCCTTAATGTATGTAATATACTAGTAATTTAGTAGGGATGCATAATATATTGGTGGCATGTTGGTATCAATAATGAATGCTTAATGTTACTGTTTTCAGTCTGATAAGAAAATGATGTTGATAAATTAAAGGCAAGATGAGAAGACAAGATGCTAGCAGTGTGGGAGTTTTCACAATAAATATGAAGCCATAAGAGTTCTAATTTGCTTCGATTTTTTTGGTTAAAGTTTTTAAATAAAATGAGTCGTCCCTGTATTTATTTCCCTTCTGTTTGTAATAATCAAGCTCAGAAAAATATATATCAAGACTTATATTTATCTGCATTTGTAATGTTTATCGGTTTCTAAACATATAAATCCGAATTTCCAAATTGTTGCATCCCTAATAAACTAGTGATTTTGTTGCGTAAAATGAGATGCATTTCCTTTTAATCCCCTCATCTTCAGCCTTTTACATTTTCATGGTAGTAGCTCCCTGTCATCTGATGATAGAAGGCATTGAATGAGTGATTGACAGCTAATATTGACCAATCCATTCATGTTTCTCTACTCCAAATGTGCTACGTTTGCCAACTTGTTTCTATGCAAAGATGAACTTGGATAACTTACGTCTTTTTCATTGCGTCAAGTTTTTAAGATGTTGCGTCAACTTTTTTTATGTAGTGCCGCTTTTTCAGTTCCAATTCAGTGGGCCAATCAGAAGAGCTCGAAGGCGGGGCAAGCATTGCAGGCATTCATTCTTTAAAGCAAGTTGGCATAACCAAATTTTAAGCCATTCCTGAGCACTGCATTTCACATTTTTTGGAGCAAAAATGCATTCTGCACGAATAGCCCCTAATTCTGCATGGTGAACCTTTCACAGTGAAAACATGTCACTCACAAAAATGCTCCCAAATATATTTCGAGGTTGCATAGATAAAAATTTTGGGTGCTATTAAATTGGTGTTTTTGTTGAGTAAAATTAGATGCAGTTTATGCAAATAAACATTAAAAGAAAAAAAAAAAAACTGGCTAAATACAAACCCTGGCTCATTGGAAATACATGCTTCAGCTTACATTTTAGTGAAATGTAAAATATGTTGCTTCAGGTATGCTTCATTGAAGGTTGGCAGATGGAAAACCCACTAGAGAGCACTGTCTACATTCTTGCTAATCTGAAATATATTACTAAGGATACATGTCCTTCTTGCACACTTACATATTAGGATAGGACAGTATGTGGACAGGAAGCAAAGTTAGAGAGAGAGAAGTAATTGAATCAGGAAAGTTCTGCAAGCCGAGACCTGAACTCTTGCGCCCAAAGCAAAATGGCTATATATCGATGCATGGCCCATGAGGCTATTGGCACAGACAATCGAGGACACTGTCTACATTTTTGTTAATCTAAAATATATTATTAAAGGCTGGTTTATACTTCTGCATCGAGCGATCTCCATGACCATTGCGCATGCCTTGCTCGTAGTCGTGCATTTATACTTCTGCATGCTGTTTGTGTTACTCTGTAATAACACTTACAAAACACTAGTTGGCAGCGGGATTTTATGTTCATCTGTGTCGAGTTTCTTTATGAGTGTTTTGTTTTTTTCTGAACGCTACCTTAACGTCAAGTAACTAAAACTCGCTCATTCTGAGGCAGGAACAAGCGGACGTGCAACAATTTTAATAATAAGGTAAACACAAGACAAAAGTTTACAACTGGGCTCCTTCACGGGACTTGACACTTTTAAACACTCACTCCAACGAGTTCGCATGGCTCTCAGGTCCACCTATACTTGTCAGAACTACCAAGTCGACCAATCACAGAGCTTGTGTTATGCGTTAACGCAATGTGGTTACATTTTTTTGAGAGGTACATCTCAAAAAATTACTTTTTGAGAGCTTTTTTCAGCGTCGCTGTCAGCCATGGCAAGGGACCATAAGTATAAATCAGCCCTAAGGGTATGTGATGTTATACATTTCAGATACATTTCCTTCTTGCACACAGGAAGCAAAGTTGGAGAGAGATAAGGGATTACATCAGGAAAGATCTGCGAGCTGAGACTTGGACACCTCTAGCACAATGGTGATATATATCAATGCATGGCCCATGAGGCCGTTGGCATAGACAAATGTAAGACTTTGCGGTTTCTCAAAAATGTAGGCTGAAGCATATATTTCAAACATGCCTGTGTTGCTACATATACCCATTTACAGCCAAAACACCTCAAACAAAAAGATGTTCCATAATACCACAGTAGAGAGTAACCAACATGATGACTTACCGATATACAGAGAAAAAAACTGTCTTTTTTTTATTAATACAAATATCCTGTTGTGCTACAGCTTGATGTGCGATTTCTTTTTTTCTCAGAAACCCTTCACAATGACAAATGGACTGTCTCTGAGAACTGGGTTCACCTTTGCTTGGCAGAATCATGACGTTGTCAAAAAAAAAAAGGCTCTTAGAAACAGAAGCTGGAAGTCTCACTACTCACTGTCACCGCTAACAATTGGATTATTTGCTTGTTGCTAGCTTAGGAGAAGAGGATTAATGAAGCTATCACAATGATTAAGCCAAGAGGACCATCACAGCCTGACACAGAAACTAATGGACCCGACTGACACCAGGGTGACCGAGTTCTTCACATCCAGCAAACTCATCTCGATGCAAGCAGAGAGGCAGCTCTGCCCTCCGCGGTGCGTTCATTAGCAGAGAGCAAATTCAATCAAGCCAGTCTGTAATAACATTCTCCAGGAGGGTCAGAGGGTCCAGACCCCAGGGACAAACACAATATTGTTGGGTCCTTCCTGTTATGAGGCACCTTTTGAACTGTGTGACTTATACAGTACATGAATACAAAGATTATGTTCAGAAACGCATTCATAGTAATTATGTAGCAGGCAGATTTTTTTTTCAGGTCAGGCTTATAGGCACTTAAGGCTTATGAAATATTGAATATAACTTGATTTATATAATGCCAGGAAAATTGATGCAGCGGGGTGCCTTATACGTTGCAAAATAAAAGAGCTCATGAAAGCAGTTGAGAGTTAGCTTACATAGGGGTGCCAATTTGATGTTAACCTTAAAGTTGCTATACAATTCATAATTGAGTTTGCAAAACATACAACATTATAGGATACAAAACAATCCACTGCTAAATAGCTACCGCTGTTGTTTTTGAGTCGAAAATGGTCATGTCTGGATGTTTAGGACAGAGCTGAATGTTAATTTATATTGAACAGAAATGCAAATAATATTCAATGAAAGCAAGTCATGTTAGAGAAATATGTTCTATTTTGAAGACAAATTCAAAGCTTTAAAGATTTTTGGGTGAAATTCAATTCTTTTAACTATAAATGTCTCCTTAATTGTGAGATTTAGTAGCAATATGAGGGTGAAAATTGCTTCAGCAGCAAATTATTTTCAGTTAGATGGTATTAATTATACAGGGTGATTCAAAAAGAATACCACAACTTTCAGGTTGATGTTACTCGAGTATCTGGAGGGGGTCATATTGAACATCTATGAACTTGTTTTCTACTGAAAAAAAAACCTTGTTAAGTATTCTTCACATTAATTAATTACCCAAGGTTCAATCTTGTTTTTTTGATTAAATACTGATTTTCAAAGTTGTGGTATTTTTTTAAATCACCCTGTAATTTCAATTATTTTCTGAAATAGTAGTTGCATAAAATAATAGCATACAAAAGTAGAAACTTCCAGTTCACTTATACGTTTATGTAACTGAAACTGTGAGGAAAAAAATCCATCATTAAATATAAAACGAAGGGTAACACTTTACAATAAGGTTGTATTAGTCAATGTTAGTTACTGCATTTAAATGAACAACACATTTATTACAGTATTTGTTCATGAAAACGCAGCTGTTTATTGCTAGTTCATGTTAACTCACAATGCATTAACTAATGTTAACAAGCATGACTTTGGATGTTAATAATGTAGTAAATGTTGAACTATTGTTATGAAATGCTATACAAGTATTATCAAAGACTCTAGAATACACAAGACATGTCACTCGTATAGTTTTGAATGGGGAAAAGTGTAACGGTCAATATGGTGAATGAAGCCCCGACCACTAGTACAGGAGCCAATCAGCGATCGATATAGACGAACGTTTCTCCAGGGGGAAGTTCGGATTAGACGTGCTTTCACGACTTTTTTTTGGTGAACAAATGCACTGAAATCTCAGCGAATACTTGCTTCGCAGACATACAAAATATATCTAAATAAAGCTTGAAATCGCTGCTTTCAAATGAACCAAGTGCACTTGAAAACAAAAGTTTTTTGGTTTTGTAATCCGTATGAAACAAACATTACATGCAAGTAACTACTCAAACATCCACAAACTTGTAAACAAAGAGTCGCTGTTATTTCTGGAGGAGATTCGCCATCAAAAACACAAAACATTATCCAGAGGATGATAATGTGTAGAATGACCATGAATGAGGTTGGTGTCGTGATCTTGTTCCTTTCGAGTGTGCATGCACATTAGCTCGGGCAACCTGTAAATATGTCGATTTTGTTTGATTTGAACGTTGAGAAACAAAACTTAAGAGACAGTTGTTGCCTAATTTTATTGGTGGTTCCAAATATGTAATGTAATCATAAGCTTGGCTAACAGTTTTGGAGAATTTGATGTTTTCCCATTCAGACAGAATGCGCGAGAAGCATTTCAAAGATGGTCGCCAAGTGAAATGACTTGCCTTAAAGGGACTTTGATAATATTCTTGATTAGTTCATGTTAGTAAATACAATAACTTATGAAACCTTATTGTAAAGCGTGATCAAATGAATGTATGAATGTAATTAATAAAAACTTCCGACAATTAAAGTTAAATTACCACAAAATGCAATGCATATTTCAAAATCTTAATATAAAACCTTTAAATACATTTACAGAAAACTCCTTCATATTCACATTTATGGAAGCTGTAAGATTGGGCGTCCCAACATTATCATATATGCCATTGAAATGTAATCCTGACAAACAGTTTTGGAGATTTCAGACTGTCTTTTTTTTTTGTTCGCATAGTACTCTATGTAATACGTACATATTAAAAAGCTGCCTAGGCCATTAGCAAGGTGTCCACTTGACTTGAGTGCAATGACTTGCTTTAAAGGGACTTTTGGGAGACTTTAATGGACACAGCAGATCCCATGCCTTAAAAACACTGATTCAGCATACTATTTATGACCTACGACACCATAATGATAAGAGGGAATAAACCCAGGCCTTACAAATACAATAAAGCCTCGCTGCTTCACTGGAAGTATCAGGCTATGATAATGTAAGCGGCTTCTTAAGATAATCTCATTCTCATTTCCTGTGCTTTGCATTCACCATCACTTAACGGCATTAATCCTTTACATTAAATACCGCTGAACATCTGACCACCTCTTTTATTATCCGTTTCTCCAGCGGTGGAATTAGCCGACTACCAGATGCCACCGGTAACCAGCATGAACCAGTACGGAAATTTGTTCTGGTGGAAGCTTCAACAGGCAGCATGACAAAGTAGCAGATTCCGCAAGCTGAGTAGCTTTTAATGATCATAGACCTGGATAAGTAAAAGGTTTATGTAGAATGCAGTTGTGGGAGACCAGGCATTTATCATTGTCAGGTGGCTGAAATCCCAAGACAGATCCAGCTGATCTGAGAACAGCACCGAGCCAGCTGTACTGCACGGAAACCTGCTGAGCACATCCAAACTTTCATCGCTTCTCTTAGTCTCCACAATATGCTGCTAAATACTTTCATGCGCAGAAACAATAAGGTGAAATGGTCCCGGGAGCAAAGGCAAACTCAAATTATAAATCGGTGGTGAACTAGAATCCACAGATACTTTTGTGTGCAGAAAATGGAGGTCACTGTGTTTGACTGACAGGCAAAGTCACCCTAACAAAGGAAAGTGACACAAAAACACAAGTTTCTTTTCCAATATTGATATTATATTAAATGATATATAATTTATATTATTTTATGTTCAATTTTTTAAATTTCTTCATTTATCAAATTGATTATTTTATATTATAAAATTACACTCACCGGCCACTTTATTAGGTACACCTTACTAGTACCGTGTTGGACCCCCTTTTGCCTTCAGAACTGCCTTAATCCTTCATGCCATAGATTCAACAAGGTACTGGAAATATTCTTCAGAGATTTTGGTTCATATTGACTTGATAGCATCACGCAGTTGCTGCAGATCTGTCGGCTGCACATCCATGATGAGAATCTCTCGTTCCACCACATCCCACAGGTGCTCTATTGGGTTGAGCTCTGGTGACTGTGGAGGCCATTTGAGTACAGTGAACTCATTGTCATGTTCAAGAAACCAGTCTGAGATGATTCGCGCTTTATGACATGGTGCGTTATCCTGCTGGAAGTAGCCATCAGAAGATGGCTACACTGTGGTCAAAGGAATGGACATGGTCAGCAACAATACTCAGGTAGGCTGTGGTTGACACGATGCTCAATTGGTACTAATGGGCCCAAAGTGTGCCAAGAAAATATCCCCCACACCATTACACCACCACCAGTCTGAACCATTGATACAAGGCAGGATGGATCCATGCCTTGCCCATGCCATCCATGTTGTTTAAGCCAAATTCTGACCCTACCATCCAAATGTCGCAGCAGAAATCAAGACTTATTAGACCATGCAACGTTTTTCCAATCTTCTATTGTCCAATTTTGTTGAGCCTGTGCAAATTGTAGCCTCAGTTTCCTGTTCTTAGCTGACAGGAATGGCACCTGGTGTGGTCTTCTGCTGCTGTAGCCCATCCGCTTCAAGGCTTGACGTGTTGTGTGTTCAGAGATGCTCTTCTGCCTACCTCGGTTGTAACGAGTGGTTATTTGAGTTACTGTTGCCTTTTTATCAGCTGAAACCAGTCTGGCCATTCTCCTCTGATCTCTGGCATCAACAAGGCATTTGCGCTCACAGAACTGCCACTCACTGGATGTTTTCTCATTTTCAGACCATTCTCTGTAAACCCTAGAGATGGTTGTGTGTGAAAATTCCAGTAGATCAGCAGTTTCTGAAATACTCAGACCAGCCCGTCTGGCACCAACAACCATGCCACGTTCAAAGTCACTTAACCTTTTAAGGCCCAAGGTGTTTTTTTACATGTGTTTTTTATTTCTCTTTGCTATTTGGGCTTATTGGAACCTAATTAGAATAACACCTAAGTATCATCTTTTGATATGATGTACTTTTAGGGAAAAATGTTGTCCATATATGTGGACTCGTGGTCCGAATTTCCATAAAACACAATAAATTCAACTTTCTGTAATAGAATGGAAAAACTCTTTATTTCTGCCTTGAACACAGCAGTTTTTTCCTGACTGTTTTTTAATGCATTAATAACACATACACATATATTTTTTGAACATGTTTTGACTATCAGTAAAAATAAATTTTTTTGCCCATTTTGGACAGTTTAAATAATGTTTAGGACATTTAATATGCTGCAAAACAGTTGCAGGATGTCACTGTATGTCTGTAACAAAATATAAAACATAAGACATATGAGCTTAAATGTGCTGTCCAGGTATGTGGCCACTAAGCCCTAGGAGATTGAATCACCTTTCCCCCCCATTCTGATGCTCGGTTTGCACCAGATCATCTTGACCATGTCTACATGCCTAATTGCATTGAGTTGCATCTGATTGGCTGATTTTAAATTTGTGTTAACGAGCAGTTGGACAAAATACCTAATAAAGTGGCAGGTGAGTGTATATATATTTATAAATAAATAATAGACCCAATTTTGTTAAGTTTGTAGTAAAAAAAAAGACAGAAGCAGAGAGGACAGGGCTTTTTGGCACAAATATTTAAGTTTTTTTTTCCAGCTTGCTAGAGTGTTGTAATGCAGTTGCTAGGGTATTCTGTGGTTGCTATGTGGTTTCTAGAGTCCTCAGTAAAAAATTATCGTGTTTTGTAGTGTGTTATTGGTTAGTTGCTAGGGTGTTAAGGTATTCAGGACATTTGGTACTGTATTTTTAAGCTTGCATTTTAGAAAAAAGTATTTATTTTAACAAATAACAAATTGATATTGCATGGAAAATGTGGCTGCACAATATATTGTTTCAGCATAAATATCACAATGTGCAAATCTGCAATATCCACAGTTCAGGACACGTGATATTCATTTGGATTTCAAGAGAATTTAAACCACACTCTAATAAAAAGACATTTGATGTTTGATTAAATTACTTATTTAAAATGAGCTGAAGCAACACAACTCTTGAGTTTCTTAGAGGACAGCTTAGTTGTTTTATCTTTAATCCACTTACATTTTGAAAAAGGAATAAGTTAACTTAATTCATTCATGTTGCCCCAAAAGCAAAGAAATTTTGTTGAACCCAGCATTTTTACAGTTGATTTAGGCAGAAAAAAATTCTCAGTCTCAAGCTACAAAGATTAATTGTATTTAATTTTTTATATAATGAAGAGTATACAGTGTCGTTTTACATTTGATTATTGCATTTCTGTAAACCTGACTTCACAGAAAACCCTAAAGCATTTTTTATTTCCTTTGCGTCTTTGCCCTGTTGCATTCATATATGCTTTTAATTTGTGTATTATGTTTTATACAACAGTTCTGTCTAGTTCTTCAATCTGATTGGCTCATAGCTGTGCAATATTTTGCAAATAACAGCACTCGTCCAGCCTCTTCACCCTTGTGTATTACTCCACCCACATACAGCAACAAGCTGAGGACACTCTACAGTTTGACACATATTGCTGCTGTTGGACAACATAATGTACTTTTGAGGCTTTTTTTAGGTGAGAATGTAGTTGTTTAGATTGCAATTATGCAGTTTATTTATAAGGATAATGCATATTTTAATATATTTATATTTTCTGAGAGACAGCGAAAGAAAGAAAGAAGAAATGCCCGCGTGTGTTTAGCATTTTTCCTTATCACAAACACAACAGTAATCTGATAGTGTTGGCGCTGCTTTGGCTTTTTCTGGAATAATTATTGTGATATCCCGATATCAACAGAGAAATACTGAGAAATGTCTCTAGACTGATGGCATTTCACAACGTAAACCTTATAATCTTAAAATGTCAGCAAAATCACCTGTTTTGTCATCATATTAGACATTACGCTAGAGAATCATTCAAACGCTAGATGAATTAGTAACAGCTTCTGCTATTCTGACATCAGTTGCAGATGGGAAGGAATGGCGGAAGAAAGTAGTTCCTCATACAAAAGGATTTTTAGACTCTCCGTGTTTGATTTTCTTTTTTATATACACGATTATGCCGTCGAACTGTTGTATAAACGCAATATCGCACTCATAGCAGTGCGATATGGCTGTATATCGTCACTGGTGGGACACTAACACAATGCACGCATCCCACCAGTGCCAATATACAGCCATATTGCACTGCTACGAATGTGATATTGCTCATTTATCCACGTGCTCTCCTACAATCATTTCCAAATAGATTTATGGACTTCGTCTTGCGAAATTATATTCATATTTCAATATATACACTGTAAAATAATGCTGGGTTCCACACAATCAATTTGCGTTAGGAAAACATGAAGGAATTAAGTTAACTTATTAGTTTTAACAAATTTAAGTTGATTGAACATATAACAATTAAGTTGCCCCCTGAAAATCCCAAAATTGTGTTGTTTCAGCTCAATTTAAATAAGTAGTTTGAACAAACAGCAAGTCATTTTTTTATGTCAGTCTGTAATACTGTAACTATAATGAATGTCACATCTGCATTGCATTTAAATGTGCAGTTCCTTAAAACCTTTACAGAAACTTCTGTAGATTTCAGCCAGTGATGCCCACTACACACTGTATAAAATGGCTGTCTATAGGGTGTATAAATTATAAAACCTGGCAACCCTTTTGAAAACGTCTTCAACTAAATAAAATACTTTCCTCTAAGGACCAAAACAGATCAATTTCTACAGAGCCCATGCATTCTTGCAATAACATTTTCAGTCTTTAAAAATCAATTACTGCGGCTCCTATCTTGCATAACAATATCAGATTACAAAAAACATAACACACTTAAAGGTTCATGCTTTTATTCCATGATGGAAGTGCTTTTGTCCACCAAGGAGGACAATTAGCACCTCTCCGTTTTTCTGAAAATGACTGCAATTGTTATAGCTCACACATTTTTCTCAGAGAGCTCAGATCTTTATGGTAAAGCATTCAGAAGAACTGAGCATACGTCTGACAGCCAGGGAATATTCTTCACAAAAGCTCCACATTTCTCATTTTGCCAATAGAGAATTGAAATGGCTATGTGCAATGTTGAAGCTATCATGACGTTCCCTTTGGGCATGTGCTGCTCTACACCGATACATACATCATGCGTGTATTCGCATGATCTAGAGACCAGGCCAAGGTGAAAGTCAGAGCACTGAATGCACATGTGACGTGGGTTATCCAGGAATAGAGAAGCATCTGGAATTATAGCAGACCCCCGAGTCGACCGCTGGCTTTGCAAACGTGCCGGTCGTCCTTTTCGCTAAACCTACGTCAGTTTACAGAGGACATAGAGTGGTTATTAAACAAGCCCCGTGTGGTGCCCCTCCGCTGTGTCCTTGAGCTGAGATGCCGTTTATTTGAGCTGAACCGCCGCAGCCGCTGCCAGCTGTGTGCATAGTAATCTGGATTATTACTTTCCTGCCAAAGCAGAGAAGAAACAGAGACAGCGGTGACGTTAAATAAAAGGTTGCTGAATGTTTCCGATCTGAAAACTTCATTGAGTCTCCAAGTGGATAGCGGCTATACAACTATGCAACTAAGATAACAGATAAAGTGTGCTTTGCAGGCCTCAAGGCATATTTAAACGGCAGAGGATTAACAGACCCCTTTTAAAGATTTTTTTAAATATTCCTTTTTATTACAATATAATATTACACAAAATATAAAACCGTGTATAGGTTAGGAGGCTTTGTTTTCTGAAGATTCAATGAAGAATATAAACGAAAAAAAACATTTGTATGAAACAAAGGGCAGTGTGGTGGCGCAGTGGGTAACACTGTCACCTCACAGCAAGAAGGTCGCTGGTTCAAGCCTTGGCTGGGTCAGTTGGCATTTCTGTGTGGAGTTTGCATGTTCTCCCCGTGTTTTCTGGGTGCTCCGGTTTCCCCCATAGACATGTAAAATAAGTAAATTGTCCAAAATGTATGTGTGTGAATGAGAGTGTATAGGTGTTTTCCCAGAGATGATTTGCAGCTAGAAGGGCATCCGCTCATTTCTGGGGAATGCGGGGGCGATAGATTAGATTTTATTTGATTTTTTTTAAAGTTGTTTTTTTTTTGTTTTTGCAAAGTAAAGCCGATTCACCTCACTCTCAAAGAAAGGAAAAAAGGCACAAAGAGCCGACGCTCGTTCAAGTCTCTAAAGGAAGATGGAATGTCTGGAGAAGGCTCGAATGGCACTGGCAGAACACGTCCACCGGGGACCTTGTGGGGACATCTCTCTAGGTCAGACACAACACAAGTCAGCACAAGTCAGAGTACTGGGACACTTGGGTTACTGGGACACAGGAGCGGGTCGACCTCCCAACCGGGAGAACCCCCCCACCCCACTCCACCTCCGTTTTCTTTGACCTGCCATCGAGGTTTCAGCGAAGGCGAAACTTTGCGGACTTTGGTTTTGAGCGCTTCTTGAGAAGTCTTCGGAGGAGACCTTAGAGGAGAACAAAGGCCCCAGAAGGCTCACCGTTCTCTCCTGAAGGGCCCCTCACCTCAGCAGGACCGACTGCCAGGGGGTGACTGCGATAGGAGGAGCGCCCAGAGTTCTGTAACCTGACCGATCTGAAGTTACAACGCCCCTGGGGCAGGCCCTTCGCCCGGTCCGTCCGGACCGTTCTGGGCGGGGTGGTTTCCCAGAAATTGGCGGCTCATTCTGCTGTGGCAACCCCTGATTAATAAAGGGACTAAGCCGAAAAGAAAACGAATAAATAAATGAATATATGAAACAAATATTTTGTAACTTTATTAATGTCTGTACTGTCACTTTAAAAACAGCTAAATAAAAGTGTACACTTTGTTTTCTTTAGAAAGATATACTTTTATAAAAATTTAAAAATTATGTATGTGTCAATGTACTCTAAAAAGTGCTACTGCAGGTAATTAAAAAAAAAAAAAAATTAACCTACTAGTTGGATTTATAATTTTTTGGCAAATTTGAGTTGAATAAACCCAACATTTTTCAGTTTTATAGAAAAGGAATTTTTGAAAACAGTATTTTCTGTTTACTTTAAATAATAATATTCTTATTTGATTTCTGATTAATATTCTTATTCTTAAATATTTCACCCTACTGTGAAATATTAATTCATTTTCAATTTTTTTCCCAAGCGATGTTTAACAGAGCAAGGAAATGCTTCACAGTATTTTCTATTTAATGTTTTCTTTTAGAGAAAGTTTTATATCTTTTCATTTGGGTGGAATAAAAGCATTTTTTAATTAAAACTATTAATATTTTTTAATTTAATATCATTTAATATCATATTTTACATATTTTTTTCAAGACGGCTAATAATTTTGCCTAATCTGTATGCGTGTGTGTATAAACATTTTGCATAAAAGCCTAAGACTAGGCATGGGCCATTATACAATTCTGACGGTTTGATAACCTTAGATAAAAATATCTTGCCTTCACTGTATTATGAAAAATAAAATATGTAAAATATATTCTTTTTAATTGTCTGGGTAAAAAACTACTTTTTTCCCCTCTCAACACATTCAATCATTCATTTTCTTTTCGGCTTAGTCCCTTTATTAATCTGGGGTCGCCACAGCGGAATGAACCGCCAACTTATCCAGCACGTTTTTACACAGCGGATGCCCTTCCAGTCGCAACCCATCTCTGGGAAACATCCACCTCTCAACACAATATATTTTATTTTAGGAAACATTTAAAATATTTTAGAACAGTAAACATGTCGGGTTAAATAATTAAACTAAATCACTGACTTCTGCTGTCTTTGCTTGTTTCAAAAACACAGATTTCTTTACAACTTGAAAAGGCATCTTTGGATATCTTTCTTTTCTTTGGAAATAAAGTAAGCCTCTGCACTCTTCAGGTCAATAGCAGCGCATTAGTGATTTGTTTTTTTTTTAGATGTTTGCTGAATCATGAGCTGACCATGTATCTTTTGAGCTTTCAGTAGCTTTTTGGTCCTTTGTTAGTGTTTCCCTAAAAAAAAAAAAAAAAAAAAAAAGTCATAAAAAAATGTAACAAAAACTTACATACGTATACTGTAGGAACGGAATTTGTAGGAATTTTAGCGGTTTTAAAATCCTGGCTTTTCCAAACCGTGGTAAACATTGAAACCAGATATCATCCCATGCCTACCCCAAACCCTTTCCACACTGAACAATATGTCTATCACTATACTTTTGTGTATTACACATATGCAAATCAGTATTAAAAGGTGTTTGTTTATTTATTTGTTTATTTCTCCTCTTTCAGACACATCCTATATCTAGGACTGTAGTTTGTGCCAGCTAAAATACTAGGTGCCTGATGTTGCTTCTGATGCAACAAATTACAAAGGCTATCAGAAACAGAGACAACAGTGACAGCCAACATACTTCTTGTTGATTGCGCTGATTAGACTGCTTATGAAAAAGACTCTCCGACGCCACTGTTTTATAGTTTTCTGGTTGCCTGGTAACAGCAGGAAGCAGCCGCTGACTGGGACAGGCCATCTGCGGTGTGACACAGCAACAGAGAGATGATTTATACAGGAACAGAGAGTGGAGTCACAGACTGACACTTTATCATGAAGTCCTAGATCGGCATCTGAGATCCAGCCCAACTCCACTACTACCACTAGACACAGCCAGAAGATGCAGTACTGTTGTTTTATGATTTCACTTAAGTTCACTGCATCGTATAAATGATTATCACCGACAATGATGAAAAACAGTTGATATTTGATTCATCACAAATACTGCAGAAGACCTAACATGGACCCAAGATTCTCATAGAATCAGTCAAGTTTGGTGAAGGAAAAATCATGGTTTGGAGTTACATTCAGTAGAGATCTGAGAGTGGATGGCAACATAAACAGCCCGAGGCATCAAGACATTTGTGCTGCCCATTACATTACAAACCAGGAGAGGGCAAATTCTTCAGCAGGATAGCGCTCCTCATCATACTTCAGCCTCCACATCAAAGTTCCTAAAAGCAGAGAAGGTCAAGGTGCTCCAGGATTGGCCAGCCCCATCACCAGACATGAACATTATTGAGCATGTCTAGAGTAAGATGAAGGAGGAGGCACTGAAGATGAATCCAAAGAATCTTGATGAACTCTGGGAGTCCTGCAAGAACGCTTTCTTTGCCATTCCAGATGACTTTATTAATAAGTTATTTGAGTCATTGCAGAGATGTATGGATGCAGTCGTCCAAGCTCATAGTCATACACAATATTAATGCTTTTTTCCACTGCACCATGACTTTTTATTTACTGTCCTAATTAAATAATTAAACATCAAGCCAGGCAACGCAGTGGCGCAGTAGGTAGTGCTGTTGCCTCACAGCAAGAACGTCGCTGGGTCACAGGTTTGAACCTCAGCTGGGCTGGGTCAGTTGGCGTTTCTGTGTGGAGTTTGCATGTTCTTGTTGCATGCTTGTGTGGGTTTCCTCCGGGTGCTCCGGTTTCCCCCACAGTCCAAAGACATGCAGTACAGGTGAATTGGGTAAGCTAAATTGTCCATAGTGTATGAGTGTGAATGTGTGTTTGGAAGTTCCCAGAGATGGGTTGCGGCTGGAAGGGCATCCGCTGTGTAAAATCCCGCTGGATAAGTTGGCGGTTCATTCCGCTGTGGCGACCCCGCAAGGGACAAAGCCGACAAGAAAATGAATGAATGAATGAACATCAAGCCATGATCATGTTTTATTTTGGTAAAATAAGCATAATCTAGAGGCCTTTGCCTTTCCTATTAGCCACATCTGATACCAAATGATCAACTAGAAGTCAAGTTATTATTTGTTGTTCCTAAAACTTGGATAGGCGACAAGACTTTTATCAGGATACAAGATATAAGTTTAAGTACATCGACGTAGAGTATTATTAGTTTGTCAAAATAGCAGAAAGCACATAAGATTGGTGCTTCTGTATTTGCAAACTACCTGCAAAGCATCAATTTAGAAAAATAAGTCATAATTGGGAGGCATAAAATGTGTGTATCTCACAACTTTGAAAAATACTTCACAATACATCTGGCTTTTTACTCCAATAATGCCATTACCTTCTTTATTTTTCATCTTTGGATGGAAATGGGAACAGTCACTAAGTGTTACATCTGTAAAAATGTCCTTTGATCCGACTCACTTATCTCAAAATTTTAAATCTTTAAATAGATCTTTTAAGTCTCGGATTGAACACTCTCAGCTTTTCACAGCAAGCAAAGTAACATGGATGAAATTACCCCTCTTTTGTACAAGAGAAGTAAAGAAGTAAGAAGGAGGAGCAAAGAGGAAGTGCAGAGAAAAATAATCAAATTTGTTTCCTCTTTGGTTGCCTCCACAGGAACACAATTGCTTGCCTTAGGGACAATGCATAAGAGATCATACACTACAAAAAAGATATGTTGTTTGTTTAAACTACTTATTTAAAATAAGCTGAAGCAACACAATTCTTGAGTATTTTTGGGACAACTTAATTGTTTTATCTTCAATCCACTTAAATTTGTAAAAACTATTCTTTCATGTTGTCCAAACTCAAATCGATTTTACAGTGTATACTTCTCTTCCCAGAAACCTATGCTCCCTAATATTGGATTAAGACTGAATTTTAAATACTAGATGGACCACTACACATCTTATATAGCATTATAATGCTAGTCTTTAATGTATGTATATCTTCTCATACTCTACTATAGCACCCATACTTATAAATAATTACAAACGTGTGGTGTGTTTTCTGCTGTTGTTTTAAACAAGAGACGCATCCATCATTATCGGTGCCTCATCCCCGCTGGCAATATTCAACAAGTTGATTGGTTATTTTTCTATTATCATATTCAGGCCCCGCAGCTCGCCTGCATTAATAATTAAATCAACAGATTATATCTACACAGTGTAAACAACAGCGTCTGATATCTCCAACACTGTAATTTCACATAACAGGCCTATAATCTTGCACCCTGAGCGCTATCCTGTCTAATGCCCTTCACACTGTTCATCTGTCACTGCTCTATTCAGAAAGACAACAAAGGCAGAGAGAGCCGAACCACCAAACCTCCATTTGAACAGTTTTGCCATCATGGACATCAGTGTTAACTAATGTTACAACATTTTAAAGGGATAGTTCACACACATAAAAAAAGCAAAACCTGTATAAAATTTCGGTGAATGTTCCAAACTTGAACTCTGAACCCAATATAAGGTTTACCTACTGTAACAAAAGCCACTTTTCTACTATCAAGCCGATCTGTCCTAACAGTCCTGTTGTATTTATATGTAAGCCTCTACAACACAGCATGAATACAAAATGTTCTCTGTCCGAAATTCCAGGGTTAGATCCGTGCTGGTGGAGCATGTGTGCATGTTTGTCAATAGGTGGAAGCATGTTAAAAAGAGTTAAAAAAACATAAATATCTGATCTGCGTCCATATTGCTGTTTACTTTACACTCGTGCTAGCAGGGCAACAACACCTGATGCATTTGTACAAAGTCCTTTAAGGCAAATCTTTTCAATCGGTGGCCATCTTAGGAATGCCTCTAGTAGTTCAGTAGTTCAGGCATTCTGTTTGAATAGAAACACTTAAAATTCTCCAAATTGCTTGTCAAGCTTATGACTAAATTTCATATTTGGAATCACCAATAAAAATAAATAACATCTGTCTCTTTGATTTAATTTCTAAACATTCTTAATCACATAAGATATGCAGAAACACGTAAAAACACCCGCCTGGTCCAAGTTCTCCCTGGAGAATCCTCAGTCTATAGCGATCGATGATTGGCTCCTATACTAGAAGGTGGGGCTTCATTCGTCATACTGACCTTCACGCTTTTCCCCATTCAAAACTATATAAGTGGTCTTATATAGTTTTGAATGGGGTCAAAAAGTGGTCAAAAAGGTCTTGTGTATTCTATAGTCTTTGATTTGTATTACATTAAAGGCTGCATTTGCACTGCATGCTTTAAGTGACTCAATTCCAATTTTTTTCTCCCATGTGCCACAGATTGGATATGGCCCAGGTATGTGCAAGCAGGGAAAAATCACATGGATTCCGATATAATCAAGTCAGATTCAGGCCTTGTTCAGATGTGGAAATTTATCCGATATGAATCGGATCCGTGCTCTCGTGTCTGCAGTGTAAGCAGGTAGATCGGATTTTCACCTGTCAATGCGAGTCGCGCGTCATTAAAAACCTTAGCGAATTATGTAAACTCTGATGCTTTCATTTCAGAACAGACTTCAGCAGAGTCCCAAACCTTAAATCTCAGAGCGCAACATCCGCCACATAACCAATATAAACTAATATAAAACTTTTCCATACATCACATGCATAAATCACATCATGAACATTACGTTAAAATGCTTACTGGTTTAAAAAGACTTTAAAAAGATGGCAAAATGACAATGTTTTCTGTCATAAATTATAGTAAAATCTAAAAGAATAAAAAAAAGAAACCCTGCGAACACATTAAATAAATGAATGGATAAAAGAGCGCTCTTTAATTATCAGCTGTCAGTCAGCGCCTGCTCTTTTTTCCTGGTCATTGCGCCTTTGCCGTGTGCTGTGCAATTGCAGACAATCGGATATGAGTCACGTTTAAAAGATGATGTAAGCAGGTCAGCAAAAGAATTGGATACAGTCACAAAATTGAAATTGACCATCACGATTTGCAGTGTAAATGCAGCCAAAGTGTTTCGTTCAGCACCACTGTAGAAAATTAAACCGTATTTATGCTGACTGGCCGGGATCAGCATGAACGGAATGGTTAAACAAAGAGAACCATTTCCATCCTGAAAAAGAGGTCAGAAAGTAAACAGCTTTGCAATTAAGCCAACTTATTGTACTAGCTCTTACTCAAACTCGCCAATCACCTATTCGGACAGGACTAGTTTTCCAGAGAGTCCTTATTGAAATTAGTTTCACAGACATACTTTGAGATTTTAATCCCATCCGAATGGCCAGTTCTGTGTTTTTATCTCACAGCCTCTGTAATAATTCAAGAGCAAAGTGCCTACTGTTTTTTTTTTTTTTTTTGGCAACCTGTAATATAATCAAATCAAATGTAATCAAACTCTAACGTAATCCTGCCCTAAATTCAATTGAGTAAACTGTTAAAGAGGTCGCGAAATGAGAAATTTAAATTCTCTAGACATATAAGACAAACTTTAAATCAATTTTAAATTTCAGAGCTCAGAAACAGCTTATATTGAAGCCAATCTGCCAAAATAACAGGTTGTGGAATGAACCAGAGCCATAGAGAGAGAGAGAGTTGCGACAACTCAATTGACTCCAATAGAAGATTTTTTAACAGCAATGGCGACTCACTAGTTCCCGGAAGTTAACAATTATAGATTAGGTACAGCTAAAAATGGCTAGTTTTGCACTTTTAAAAGTCTAAAAAAATAATGTATGTTTTAACGTTATCTAACATTACAAGGGAGTGCAGAATTATTAGGCAAGTTGTATTTTTGAGGATTAATTTTATTATTAAACAACAACCATGTTCTCAATGAACCCAAAAAACTCAATAACATCAAAGCTGAATATTTTTGGAAGTAGTTTTTAGTTTATTTTTAGTTTTAGCTTTTTTAGGAGGATATCTGTGTGTGCAGGTGACTATTACTGTGCATAATTATTAGGCAACTGAACAAAAAACACATATATACCCATTTCAATTATTTATTTTCACCAGTGAAACCAATATAACATCTCAACATTCACAAATATACATTTCTGACATTCAAAAACAAAACAAAAACAAATCAGAGACCAATATAGCCACCTTTCTTTGCAAGGACACTCAATAGCCTGCCATCCATGGTGAACAGATCAAAACACTGACAGAATCCATCAACATTGCGTGCAGCAGCAACCACAGCCTCCCAGACACTGTTCAGAGAGGTGTACTGTTTTCCCTCCTTGTAAATCTCACATTTGATGATGGACCACAGGTTCTCTATGGGGTTCAGATCAGGTGAACAAGGAAGCCATGTCAATTGTTTTTCTTCTTTTAGACTCTTTCTTGCCAGCCAAGCTGTGGAGTACTTGGACGCGTGTGATGGAGCATTGTCCTGCATGAAAATCATGTTTTTCTTGAAGGATGCAGACCTCTTCCTGTACCACTGCTTGAAGGTGTCTTCCAGAAACTGGCAGTAGGACTGGGAAATGAGCTTGACTCCATCCTCAAACCGAAAAGGCCCCACAAGCTCATCTTTGATGATACCAGCCCAAACCAGTACTCTACCTTAACTTTGCTGGCGTCTGAGTCGGACTGGAGCTCTTTGCCCTTTACCGATCCAGCCACGGGCCCATCAAGACTCACTGTCATTTCATCAGTCCATAAAACCTTAGAAAAATCAGTCTTGAGATATTTCTTGGCCCAGTCTTGACGTTTCAGCTTGTGTATCTTGTTCAGTGGTGGTCGTTTTTCAGCCTTTCTTACCTTGGCCATGTCTCTGAGTATTGCACACGTTGTGCTTTTGGGCACTCCAGTGATGTTGCAGCTCTGAAATATGGCAAAAGTGGTGGCAAGTGGCATCTTGACATCTTGGCAGCTGTACGCTTGACTTTTCTCAGTTCATGGGCAGTTTATTTTGCGCCTTGGTTTTTCCACACGCTTCTTACAACCCTGTTGACTATTTTGAATGAAACGCTTGATTGTTCGATGATCACGCTTCAGAAGCTTGGCAATTTTAAGAGTGCTGCATCCCTCTGCAAGATATCTCACTATTTTTGACTTTTCGGAGCCTGTCAAGTCCTTCTTTTGACCCATTTTGCCAAAGGAAAGGAAGTTGGCTAATAATTATGCACACCTGATATAGGGTGTTGATGTCATTAGACCACACCCCTTCTCATTACAGAGATGCACATCACCTAATATGCTTAATTGGTAGTAGGCTTTCGAGCCTATACAGCTTGGAGTAAGACAACATGCATAAAGAGGACGATGTGGTCAAAATACTCACTTGCCTAAAAAATTCTGCACTGCCTATATTTGAATTAACCACAAAGCACCTTCTGGAACTACTGTATTTGAGTCTACATGAATCATGTGACAATCTATTATGTTGGACTTTCGTTGTCGCAACTCTCTCTCTTTATGGCTCTGGGATGAACATGCTGTGTGTCTAAACTCCGCCTCTGGAGAAGAAGCTCCACCCATCAATTCATGCTGCATTAGTAAATAGCAAGAGGGGCAAACTCAAGCCAAAACAGCAACCGAAAGATAAAGAAGCTCTGAAGACAAAAAGAAGTTATGAAGTGCAAAGTTATGTAAAAACACAATCTCTGCATTTCCTTCTGATTTCAACATTCTTTTCTGCTCCAGAAAAGAGCAGATGAATTTTATTCTGAATGAAGTTCCAGACTACATCAATAAGAACTTTTTCACTTCATTTTACACTCAATTTGTTTACAACCAAGACATGATTGGATGCTGGATTTTCCAAAAGAATGAACCTACTAGATGACAGTATTGGATCTGACACTAATGTTGCACCACACAAGCGTTACTGTTTTTATTAAGAGATCACAATAACTTTGTCCGTTATTATTACACATTGTTTGACGTGTACTCAGTGTTTATAAATTTTTAGCCTTAGTTACAGCAGCATCCATTAATCAAGGATGTAGGCTGTCAACAAATGAATGCAGAAGTTTACATAAGTGTCATTCTCATTCATTCATTCATTTTCTTTTCGCCTTAGTCCGTTTATTAATTTGGGTTCGCCACAGCGGAATGAACCGCCAACTTATCGCATGTTTTTACGCAGCGGATACCCTTTCAGCTGCAACCCATCTCTGGGAAACATCCATACACACTCATACACTACGGACAATTTAGACTACCCAATTCACCTGTACCGCATGTCTTTGGACTGTGGGGGAAACCGGAGCACCCGGAGGAAACCCACGCGAACGCAGGGAGAACATGCAAACTCCACACAGAAATGGCAACTGACCCAGCCGAGGCTCGAATCAGCGACCTTCTTGCTGTGAGGCGACAGCACTACCTACTGCGCCACTAGCCCAGTGTCATTCTCTTTGAACTTAAACAAAGTCCCTTTAAGGCAAGTCATTTTACTCTGTGGCCATCTTTAAAATGCCTCTCGGGCAGTATGCTCAAGCATTCTATCTAAATGGGGAAACATAAATTCTTCACAACTGTTTACCAAGCTTATAGTAACATTACATATTTAGAATCACTAATAAAATTAAGCAACAACTGTCCCATAATTTTAGTTTCTAAACGTTTAAATGAAACAAAATCAGCATTTTGGTGGCGTGATCACCAGAATGGGGAAGTCCCAGAGTAAAATGAGAAAATATGATACACCGGTGTTTTGGAATATGGAAAAACTGTCTCTACGCTGTTTTCATCTATTTTTATATGATTTGTTTCTATTTTATTTACACTTGTCTCTTTTATTCCTGTTTATGTAAAGCACTTTGAATTGCCACAGTGTATGAAATGTGCTATATAAATAAACTTGCCTTGCCTTACCTTTATTTGGATATATTGTTTATATCAGTAAAGCAAATATTCGCTGAGATATCAGTGCATTTGTTCACCACAAAATCTGTCGTAAAAGCACACGTCTGGTCCGAGCTTCTCCCTTGGAGAAACGTCAGTGTATAGCAATCGATGATTGGCTCCTGTACTAGTAGGCGGGACTTCAATCGCCATATTAACTGTTACACTTTTCCCCATTCAAAAGATTCTAAGATCTTTGACTTTTTGAAAAAACATGGTTACTATACATTTATTCTAATAAAACCATGCTTAATTTTAAGGAGCGACAGTTATTTCTTAGTTTCATTGGATCTATTATATGCAGCTAGTTCAATAGAATTATATGCAATACACACACATGATCTCTGAAATGGCCTTATGTCCAAACAAAGACCCATTCATCCCCATCACAGACAATATGTGAGAAAAACTGTAGCTCTAACATTGTTTAGATATCTGTAACTCTCTATTGAAGGATTAAGAGATGAGTGGATACATCTAAAGATTAGCAATGAAATCCAGTGCTGACAACTTTGTCTCCTTTGCATATACTATTGTACTTCAAACCACAAAAGCAAGCAACTTATGCCTATAAATGTAACCCCTCTGAAAGGGAAAGTGGAATCCATTTTGCACAGCGAAATGAATTGCAGCCAGACAATAGATTTGTCACTTTCTAGCTTGTGCACTTTGAGAGTCTTTTAAAAAGAGGGACAGGCACAACGGCGGTGTAGATGGTCTGGAGAGACGAAAGAGCTATATTTTGTCCCACATCTGTTGATGATAAACAATATTTCCATATGTCACTTGCCTGATCTGTGTGTGGAAATTAGCCACTTATGTAACATAATTACAAATGGTTCAGAGATGGAAAGGACAGCGTAATTATTGTGCGCCATTAATTCAAGCATTTAAGAAGCAACACTGTGCCTGGACCAGTTTACATAACTCACTATGACACTACAAATGATGGAAAAACAAAAGCAGGTGCAGGCAGTCATAAATATTAGAGCCCACGTACACTAGCAACCCCAAATATGCTGAAACATTTCATAAACAAGCAACATTTATTAGGGGAATTTAATAGGCTAAATGTGAGGAAGCCATTTTAAAGTGGATTAGAAAGTTGTTATAAATCGTAAAGCAAACCAGCAATCCTACAAGGAGAATGACAATACAAACTGTGAATCTGACCGGTTTGTTTCAAAATGATGTTGAATTAATGAGAGAGACTGCAGAAGCATTCAATCGATTAACAGGCTCAGAGCTCGCAACAGGTCAGTCTTTAAAGAAAATCAGTTATTGTTAAAGTGCCCCTATTACGGTAATTTAAAGGTTGCTCGTTTTGCTTTGAAGGTCTCCTGTAATAGGTCTGCATTCATCCAAGGTCAAAAAACACTTTCATTTTCTCATAAAATATATTTATAATGCAATTTCTTAAGACCTTTGAAACAATTTGTTTGATTAATCTGATTTATGGATTGGTCAGATGGCCATTCTGTTACTGCTTGCTTCTTTCTTTAAAATCTAAGCTTTTCATATGTGTGTGTTTGAGCATTAGTATAGTCTTTAGTATATACAGATACAGTTGAAGGCAAAATTATTAGCCCTCCTGTAATTTTGTCTACAAATTAGGGTTGGGCGATGTTGACCAATTTGGCATCGTACGATGTCTAATGTGAAACATCGCGATGGATGAAGGCATCAATGTCGTAGGCGTTGTTAAATATCAATTAGTTCATACAAATTAATTAATTGTAGCCTGTCGTTTTCATTACCTGACCCACATGGTCCTTGCTTTACCCATAACCAAACCATAAACAAATAAAGTTACACACAAATTACCACCTGTCAATCACTTTTTTTCCGAGGGACTCAAATAGACATAGGCAGAGTGATCTGTGTCGTTATAATGGCTTTTTCCCACAGCTGGTGGAGGAGACGAGAGCTCGTTTGGAGTTTGTAATTTTGTTTGTAATTTGTATTGTGATTGATGATAACTTCCTTATTTTATATGAGGAAATCATAACAAGTAAAGATGCTAGGACTCGACCGTTTTGGTCGCATATGCGCCCGAAATTTTTGTGCTAGTGCATAAATTATTGCCATGCGACCTGTTTTCACTGCAAAATCCTCACCGCGTGCGTGGATTCAGGAGACATTTATGCAGAATGCATCTTTGCACCTAAAAACGCCAAATGCAGCGCTTAGGAACAGATTAAAACAGTTGTTATGTGAACTTTCTGAAGTAAAAAAAGCCTGCAATGCTTGCCCCGTCTTTGTTCTCTTTTTATTGGCCCACTGCTCTAGAACTGAACGCGAATGGATTGATTAATATCAGCTGTCAATCACTCAGTCAATGCCTTTTGCCTTGAGATGACAGGAGCTACAAACGGCGAAAATGTGAAGCACTGAAGATGAGAGAATGAAAATAACACTGACAGATTTTGTTTTAGAAACCAACTTAAGTTACTAATAATAGCACATCTTATTAGTGATCATGTGCTGAATGTTAATCCACCATTTACACTTTTCCAAGAGTAGATAAAAGACTTCCAGTGGCTTCAAGTCCGCTATGAAAATAACTAAAGCCATTCACTGTAAAGTCTGTAGGACAGGGTTTGCAGGTAACAGCGTTTGCCACTGAATCTACACAATTTAATCATGAGAGGCACTGCAGCCGTGCAAGCGGCAGCTATATGTAAAATTTAACACAGCTCATGAAAAGACTGTTATTCCTTTTAAGATGAAATGCAAATAATAAGATATTTATCAATATAAATGTGGGGCGGGGCGATGGATTGCGATGCCGGCTCAGCATCGTGAAGTTTATCGGCCATCGGCGATGGACGATGGCATCGTCTATCGGCCCAACCATACTTCAAATATTTCCCAAATGATGTTTAACAGAGCATGGAATTTTTCACAGTATTTCCTATAATATTTTTTTATCCTGGAGAAAGTCTTATTTGTTTTATTTTGGCTAAAATAAAAGCGTTTTAAGGTCAACATTATTAGCCCCCTTAAGAAATATTTTTTATAGATTATCTACAGAACAAACCATTGTTATACAACGACTTGCCTAATTAACCCTTATTTGTCAAATTACCACAGGGTTACCACAGCGGAATGAACCACCAACTTATCCAGCATATGCCACTTGCTTGCATGATTCGGGATCTGTAGAGCTACGCATCGATGGACTTGCTCTTCAGTGTTTGCACTCTCAGTAGTGATCATTAAACCACACTGAACTGAGCTAAACTGAACTGAACTTAAACACTGAAAACTGGACTGACACTATTTCAATTTACTATGATCTTCTATGTGAAGCTGCTTTGACAAAATCTTTTACATTGTAAAAGAGCTATACAAATAAAGGTGAATTGAATTGAATATGTTCTACGCAGCGGATGCCCTTCCAGCTGCAACCCATCACCCATACACCTTCATTCACACACATACACCACGGACAATTTAGCTTACCCAATTCACCTATAGCGCATGTCTTTGGATTGTGGGGGAAACCGGAGCACCCGGAGGAAACCCACGCGAACACGTGGAGAACAAGCAAACTCTACAAAGAAATGCCAACTGACCCAGCCGAGGCTCAAACCAGCGACCTTCTTACTGTGAGGGGAGAGCGCTACCCACTGCACCACTGTGCTGCCCTTTACATAGATTTTTTTATGAAAATGAAACTGAAATCCATGAAAACTCATTTCAGCAGTTCAGAATTCTTTTTAAGAGTCAATAATAATAACCATTGCACTTGGATCTTTAAAGCTTTGCAGACTATCTACATTTTTGTTATTATTATTACTTTTTAATCAAAGAAATCTTATATTGTTCTGTCAAAAGCTGTCAAAACCATCCATATGCAAGGTCAGTTAAATAAAATATGCATTAATTTTTAAATCCAAGTGTTAGAACAGCTTCATCAAACTTTTACTCGGTAAATAAATATTTAACCAGATGCACTGGGTCGATAAGCTCAGCTCTGAATCTGATTGGTCCGAGTTTATGCTCGTGCAGTAAGTTCTCCCACTAGCTGGAGATGGGAATCACAGAGACACGCAATTAGCACGACTCCTGGTTGCCATGGAGATATGTGACTGTGCATCTGCCTGAATGAGAAATCCCGTTTCCACAGTCCGTTAAAACGCCCACGTCTCTGTCGAGCTGTTCGAAAGCTCCCCTGCGTATTTTAGCACCCTGACAGATCCTGAAAGTCTGTATCGATGCGGCACAGCCTAACTCCAGCATTCCTCACAACTGCACAACTTTTTTTTTTATCAATTTTTTTTTGGCTCTTCAGTCATACCCCTCAAGGGACGAGTGGATAACGGTTTGCGGGGACTCAGACTGTATTAATCACGAAGCGTGGCTTGGGGTTTCTCTTCCAGTGGATGAACACATGCGTCGATTGCACAGGACACGTTTGGCAGGTGCTGTCAAATCAACACTCCTCCGTACGCTCCAAAATGGTGTCCAGATCTATGACTGCACGCGTACAGATAATAAAACTCAGGCTGTGGAGTCTGCCAAAAAACTTTCTCCTTCATTTCCCCTTCGCTTTAAAGCTTTAAGAGTGTCATTTGCGATGATTTGCTTTCCTTAATGTACTACCCCGACCCCTGACCTTGCAATGATACATCTCCTTTCAGAGATCTAGCTAAGCCAACAAATCCCTTCTCTCCATGAACACACACACACACACATGTGAAAATGCATATACACGTGTATGTACGGCAGCACATAAGGAGGTAAAATGGTAAATTTCTCCCTCCCGGATGTTTAAGAGCAGATGTGTAACACAGCTGACTCCCACTATGCCGTTCTGCCTTGATGTCAGGGGTAAGATCTCATCCTTTTATGCCTGTCGGGATGAATGGCTTTCCACGGTCAACCCCAGCTGTAAGCCACACCAGAGGAAGAGAGGACACAGGAACTGGCGTGGGCTTTCAAATAAAGGCATCATCCCCCTGCGTGCTACCCTTTCAGACTCTGGAGACTGCTGAGGGAGACCGGTGCCCGCAGTGGCTCCAGTTTCAAGCCGTGCTGATAAAAATGACGCCCCACTTGGGCAGAAGCGCCATGATCACTCAAACTGAGAGGGTACGTGCCCCCTCAGATTGTCAGAGTGGAGTGGATTTTGAATGCGGTTGGTGGAATAAATAGGTTTGTATCTTTAAAAGCTGCTAAAAAAAGTGTTTGTGTAAATCACTTTGGCGGAAATGATCCATTCACATGTCAAAGACCCATCGCATGCGGTTTCATCAATCCAGTGGGTAATTCTAAATAGGGGAGAATACACAGGGCATAAAATGTTTTGAGCTTGTCCACTTTTGAGCACATTTATAGACGTAGTTGACAACACATTTGTGTAAGATTGTTTTTTTTTTGTGCTCAATCACCTACAAAATACATAATTAAAGTAAATGACATAAAATACTCATTTTATAACCTCCCTACAGAGTTAAACAGTCATGTTTTACCATTTTTAATCCATTCAGCTGATCTCTAGGTCTAGTGGGAGCACTTTTAGCTTAGCTTAGCATAGATAAATGAATCGCATTACATAATTAGCATCTTGTTAAAAAATGACCAACAGATTTTGATCATTTTTCCATTTAAAGCGTGTGTACTTAACACACAACAGTTTAACTATATGGCAGATGAAAAATGAGCAGTTTATTTTTATTTATTTATGATTTTTTTTAATCCATTCAGCCGATCTCCAGGTCTAGCTGGAGCACTTTTACCTTAGCTTAGCATACATAATTGAATCGTATTACATAATTAGCGTCTCGTTAAAAAATGACCAACAGATTTTTGATCATTTTCCTGTTTAAAGCATGTGTACTAAAACACAAGAGTTTAACTATTTGTCAGATGTAAAATGAGCAGTTTACAAACAAGTGGAGTGTTCCTTGAAATAACACATGGTCAGTATGTGGTGTGGTGTGAATAAGCACACCAAAACAAGGTATTCACACTTTGCTAAATTATACTAAAACTAACAAATTGTAATTGAAATTGTTGTAATATCTTTTTCATTTTGTTTACTTTGTTTGTGAAAGCCATGTAAATAGCTACTTTTTCAATAGGTACTCCTGTGTTACACCAAGAATATGATATGAAGCGTGATGGATTTAATGGGAATGCTCTCAATGAAATCAGGAAACAACTTGCCACAAGACATGTGTTTGGATACATGTTAATGCCAGTTGGTTATCTGACCACATTGTGATTGAATCACAAAAAGCTAAAATTATATGGAACATTCATTGAGTATTTTTAATTAATCATTCAATTAAATTGGATCACATTAATGTCCTTTTTGTGGAAGTTGCAACACATGTACTTGTACGGCTTGTAATGAACTAACCAGCCGTGTCAAAAAAGGTCAGTCAAAAAAAGCTCAGATCATTTGCTATTATTAGTTTCTGCCCTTGACACACAATGATGAAGCTTTTCAGGGTCTTCTTTCTCTTTAAACTCACTGTATACTCACTACTCAATAACTATACTAACACTTTTCACACATATTGAGCGAATTATGAGGTTGTGTTTCCCTTTTTTGGTAATTTAAATAAAATAAAATAAAATAATAAAAATAATAATAAAAAAATGTAATTAAATACAATAAAAAATTACAAATAAAATAAAATAAATTAAATGAAATAATAGTAAATAAATTAAATTAAATTATTTTAATTAAATTAAATAAAAAATAAATAAAATAATAAAGTTAAATAAATAAAATAAATAAATAATATAAAATAAAATAAAATAAAATAAAATAAATAAAAAAAATAAAATAAAAATTATAAAAATAAATAAATAGATACATAAATAAAATAAAATAAAATAAAATAAAATAAAATAAAATAAAATAAAATAAAATAAAATAAAATAAAATAAAATAAATGTCAAGTACGGTGTGATGTACCCTATGCCAGAACACACCCTCAGGCTGAGAAAGTGATGTATGCAAATGACAGAAAAAGAAGGAGGCATGTCAAACTGCTCTGAGTCTGGGCTTTGCTTCTGTGGGTGGACTATCTGACATCTCCACCGTCAATCTACTGCAGCACATCCCAGCTTTAATGAGCCTCAGAATCATGATGTGGGTTCCAAAGAGCCATGAAACATGGTTAATAAATAACTTATGGCCTTTATCAAATATTTGTGCTCAAACAGCCTCCAGTACATCATAGATGCCTTTCATCTCTGCCTCTTTAGCCATCCTCTTTATCTCGGGTTATTAGTTCATTGCACCAAAGCAGCAATATGACGTGCCAATATAAAAAACATAAAGGTGAGAATGTGACTGTGATACGGCTCTGTGATTACAGCACAAAGCTTCTACTTCTCTCATGGCCTAGTCTGTCAAATGATATCGGTACATGCTGGACATGAATGTAACATGACTGGAAGATGCTGTCAGCGTGTGTGTGTTTGTGTGTGTGTTCATACTTAGCAGTTTTCGACTGTGGACTGGAGAGGGGCGACAGTCCATTAGAACATTATTACATAATTTGTCATGGTGTTAAAGGAGAAACTGCAATCAAAAATTAATTTTGTTTTGTTTTGTTTTAGATTTTATTTTTTTTATTTTATTTTATTTTATTTCACTTTTTATTTATTTTGTTTTGTTTTGTTTTGTTTTGTTTTGTTTTATTTTATTTTTTATATTATATTATTTATTTTATTTTATTGTTTATTTATTTATTTTATTTTATTTTATTTCATGAAGTTTTTCTAGTATAATGTAATGAAAGCATCCAAATAGCACTTTAAGTTGTTGCACTTTATCAATTGTTGTCTGTAAATTTGAATTATAACGCATACATATTTTAGAGGGGACATATTATGCCCCTTTTGACAAGAAGTAAAAGAACTCTCTGATGGCTAGAGTGTGTATGTGAAGTTTCAGCTAAAAATATCAGACAAATAGCTCTTTGAAACTGCCCCTTTTAGGCTTTGGTCCTAATTGTGTTATTTTGATGACTGTTGCTTTAAATTCAAATGCCATTTTGCTTCGAGCACTCTTTTTAAAAGAGGGCGGAGATACGGATTCCTATGTGTCAGCATAGTGCCAGAATCAAAACCAAGGCTGTTTACCAATATGCGTTCTTCAGCGATCTTGCGTCCTCGTGTTCTCGTGTAACGTTATCATTAACCGTCAAAGTTCATGTTCAAAACTCAAGACCGCAAGAACGAAGAATGTGTAACAGTTCCCAGATGCGTTCTTGATATCTAGGATGCATCGATGCAGACTTGAGCACCCAACTCGCTCGAGAAGTCCCAGAAGTCATTGCGGCTGATTAAAGGAGTTGGGAAGTGCAACATTTTATACCTGTTTAATATTAAAGTTCAGAAATATAACTTATTTATCTCAGGAGTTTCCCTAAATGAGATGCTGAAAGTAAACACTATGAAAATCTTAATAAAGGCATTAACACATTAAGGGTGTTTATTTGCTGAAATTAATATTAAAATCAGTTTTATTTGTATTGTGCAACGTATATTTGTAAGGTTTTTGTGCATGTTATATATATTGAAAAAGGAAAAACAACAAATCGTTGTATATATGTTATAATGTTTAAATAATTTCCCATTAAAAATGCGTGAAGGTCATGTGACCATCAGGAAGAGCACACACATCTCATTTCTCACAGGACGCGTTCTGTGTTCTGGCGGTCCTCGAGTTTGTTCTTCACAAGAACGCAAGTCCGTTCTCTGCGTTCTTGGAAATGAGAAACAGCCCAAGACTAAAGTCCTTTGGTAATGAGGGAGAGATTGTCACTAATGGGCAGGGTTTTCCCCCTCTGATGACGTACACAAAGGGTGAATGTCAATCAAAGTGTTTCACCAGACTGTTTTTATGAAGTGTGATAACAAAATATAAAATTAATAACTTTTTTTACCATTAGAAGCTGGTGATATTCACAGACTGTTGCCACACAACTGTGTTTAAACCCCTTATAAAAGTGATTTTTGCATAATAGGTCCCCTTTAAAAAGGCTGTTTTCTCAAAATAAGCAGGCTTCCTCTAATGTTCAGATTTCTATGCAAGAATTATATGCAAATGAGTGCCTATTTAATGAAATAATGCGTCATTTGTGTATTTAAACATAATATTTTAAAAAACTTGCATTATTAAAAAAAGTTAGCAGTTCAGTTAGCAATTCTTAATCTAATCAACTGGTGAAGTATCATGATAACTAGTGATAACTGGTGAAGCATCATGATAAGTTTGTTTGTGTTTTTACCCTTTTCACCTGCAACGTCTTGCCTTAAAATAGACACTTTAAGCTGTCTCACAAAGCCAAAAAAGAAAGCCTTTCAAACGCTGATATTATTAACTCTGTCAAAATGCTGATGAGGTAAAGACTTAAAAGTCAGAGTAGACGAAATCCACACTGAGCTTGTCAGCATCTCTGTCATCTCCGTCTTTTACTTTGAAGCTTGCAATATGTTTTAAACTTGTTTCACCATAGCGCTGAAGTGCTAAAAGTGTTTATGACTAGATAAAAGACTCTCTCAGCAATTTTTGATTTATTTATGTTGCGCTGGACGATATGGCGGTCATATGACACCATGCTGAGTAAATGCACCATTACATTACAACACAAACATTTTAGTCATCGATTCCATTAGAAATGCATTATTCATTGTCAGACACGATCCATTTTATCCATGTGTGAGCAATAACAAGAAGATAAAGAGGTAAAGTGATATTCAGATGTCTTGTGATTACAATCCACTCCACATGTAATCTAATTTTGTAGATTTCATCTGCTTTTAATTTGCTGTTATTGGGCTACTGATGTGACTACTGTAATTCCATCTATATATTATTGTTATATTTAATTTTTTTAGATAAATTTTTAAGTGATTTCAGAGCATTTTTACTTTAAAAATGCAATAAAAAGAGTGCATCTTTTATCTGCAACCATAAAATGAACATGTGTTTATTATAGGTAAAACTGAAAAATCAGCATAAATAGATAAATAAATCAGCAAAAACATGTTAATAAACATAATTCAGTAAATAAATCTAAACAAATCTAAATCTAAATCTAAATAAATTTATAAGGATCTACAATACATTATTTAAACTCTCTGTTTTGCTACTGTATATTTAGTATCAAGTATAACATTCATATAAAATGTCTTCAGATTTATGTTGTTATGTTTTTAATCAGGGTTGATCATGAAATAGCCCCTTAAAACTATGTATTAATTTAAACTTAAACTTAATTTTTGTTTGCTACTTGACAGGTTTAGTTTATGTTAAAGTAAAATGTTAAAAAGTAACAGTAAAATAAAGTAGAAAGTAACTAAACTTTAAACTAAACTAAAAAGTTAAATAAATAAATAAATAAATAAATAAATAAATAAATAAATAAATAAATAAATAAATAAATAAATAAATAAATAAATAAATAAATAAATAAAGACAGTTCATTCTGCTGTGGCGACCCCTGATTAATAAAGGGACTAAGCCAAAAAGAAAATGAATGAATGAATGAAATAAGTAAATAAATGAATAAATAAATAAATAAATAAATAAATGAATAAATAAATAACGTGCATATCTAAACTACAAATAGCATTCACAAACACAGTTTATTACTATTTTTACTACAGAATATTTATATTTCTTCAGATTTATAAAGTTCACGGGTTCTCAATGTCTACATTAAAAAGTCCAAATCTGAATTGTTATTATTGTCAAAGGTTCGGAACAATTGATATTACATAACTTGTCTTTAATAAACATCCATAACAAGCATCACAAGTCAACACTTTTCTTTAAATAAAGTGTCATTTGCATTCAAAACACATTAAATACAAGGCACATGTGGTAAAACCACTAATATAAGTGCATTTTTGTACAAAACAGCAGGTCTAATAGTATCTGGATGCAGCCATGATGATGTATCTCAGAGATGCAATGTCAAACACAATACACTCAATGGAGCGTGTGACGTCACTGTGAGGGGTAGGGTTAGGAGTGGGCATTAAAAAGCATTGCATGCAGGCCAACTGCACCAGGTCTGCATCTAGACCTCTCTCCAAAAAAGTGAAAAATACAAAAGGTGTATAATGAAAACTTTAGGTGTTGTTGTTTTGCGGTCCTTATATCTGTTTTTGTGTATACTGCCGTTCAAAATGTCCGTGTTTCATTTCATAGTGGCGTTTCACATTTCCACTCTTTACAACTCCAATTGTCCTATTACGAATCAAGCAGAATGGTTTTGTGCTGACTTGTGGCAAAATAAACGCATATTTATTTGTCCATTCATCTTTGAACTGTCTAATCTCTTCATCAAGTTTTCTTTTCAGTGCGACCGACATCTTCATCCATTTAAATGATCACTTTGCTGCAGTGCATTATCGCAGGTGCGTGAGTGTGATAGCCTGCTCGTTCATGTGAAGCCTCGTATGATCACTGGATGTCCTGATCCAATGTCATGCAGGATCATAAATAAATTAGAATAAATTAGAATTAAAGAGCAGCGAATGAATCTCTCATTTGGATTTTTCGTTTGATTACATTGCATTGATTGCATTGAGAAATGCATTAACTGCAAATGTAAATAGTGTTGTGAGAAATGCACCAAAGTCACTTTAAAAATGCACAGATCTATAATGAAAGCATTCGATTGCTTTCCTAACTTTAAATGCTCATTTAAGACAAAATCTGTTGTTTAAAAGAAAACCCACCAAAATCGACATCTTTAGACGTTATTATTATTATTGTGTATGTATTGTCTGCCTAAAACACAGAGTGTCCAATTTTGCTCCCCTTCAAATCTTGTGTACAGAATCCGTTTGGATGTTTATCAATATGGAGCGCGTCTGACAGTCATGCACCGCTACATGACAGTTTTGAGAATTGCATAGGAGGGGCGATGGCACCTGTAATTTATATTTTTATATTTATTTCAAAGTGTTTTCATGACTAAATAAAATGAAAGCACAGAACAGCGTCACATTTAAGAGTGAGGGGTGTCCCCTGGTGGTTCGGCAGTATGGGTTGCATATAGGCAGGATTGGCACTTTGATGTTTATTGCCACTCTTTATTGAAAGATTGAAAATACGGGAGAAATATGGGAAAATACCTTTGTGGGATGATAGTGGGATAGAAGTGTCAAATATGGGAGAATCTTGGGGAAAACGAAAGGGTTGACAGGTATGTGCAGGATAACTTTGAATATTTTGCCTTCGATTTTATTTCGCCCAGTATTTTTTTTAAACAAAATTACAAACAACTAAACTGTAGATTTACAAGGTTTATGCATTTATCAATGAAGGAAATACACAATCTGAATCCTTTAGACATGGTCTTGCAATATGAAATGGAGTCACTCTGATTCATAAACTATGTCAGCGCTTCTCAAAGGTATTCAGTTCGGACCGGAATCCGGACTTTGAGAAGCCCTGATATAGTTTATAAATCAGGGTGATTACAGCTAAGATTAAAACCCTAAATTTAGCAACTAGCCGAAAGTCAAATGTATATTAATTTTATGCATTTACTGTAAAAAAATCGAACAATATTCCAGCCACACATCACTCTTGGCAACCCAAATCCTAATTGACATTGATTACATTTTACAAACTGCTTAGCCCAGCTGCTAATTGATAATATGCTTTGTCATCCTTTATTTGACAGCAACAGGCAAGATTGTGATTTGATTTCCCCCTTCAGACGCTGAAGAAGTAAAGCATTAGCTCTAACTATGTGGCATGTTCAGTGGTCTGTGTTTTGTCACATTCTTTCTTATGACAGAGGCCAAGACTCATGGGTGTCATATCCTGCAGCTCAAAGCAAAGACAGACACAGTCCTGCATTCAAATGGACAGGGCTTCCCCAGGCTGTGTTTTTCTGATTACCCTATTGACAGGACTCCAGGAGCGCGTCACTGCAGATCGTCAAGAATCACTTGATGGACCAAAACACATATATTTGTGATTGAAGCCTCTCACGCAAGAAAAAAAAAGTCCAGGAGTGTCCCTATAATGCTTTTTTAGGATATTAATTTTTGTGTAAAGTATATAAATTGTAATCTGCACTGCATGGCTGAAGCATTCTTTCAAAAAATTGACATAAAAATTGGCATAGCCTTTATTCTTATTCTGTTATAAAAAGCTACAATACACTTAAGCTATTTCAAAGACATGATAGATATTAAAATCTACGTTTAATGTAAGAATATGTTGCCATAATTCGCATTTTATGATTCGTCGTTTGGCATGTAATAATAATGTACTCGATTAAGCACAATGGGAGCCATGGTAGGGTTGCACCAGCTGTTTGTAAGTTCTTTCCTAAACTGGAACGTAAAGTCCGCACTAGGGGCTTAGTAACTACTAGCTAGTTTGTAACTAAATTTGTTCTCAGTTCAATTGCTCCACATGTTCTTAGGGCAAACCGTAGTTAGTAGGTCGTAAGCTCTCCGTAAAGTCATTCGTAGTCGCACTTAATGACGTAATATTCAATAAAAAGCATTTATATCGTTAAACTGCTTTAAAATTCAGCAACTAATGCATTTATGAAAATTAAATTACAAATTACGTTTCTTTAGTAAATTAAATTACAGTCAGTCACTAATAACAGACAATGCACACACCTGCATCGCGAGCTGTGAATGCACGCGAAATACACATGAAGTAATCAAAACATACTTGTTTTTATTTATACCCTACATATTATAGAGAAAACAGCAGGAAGAAAAACTCAGTCATGAAGTCTCCTTGATAGAAAAGGAAACTCTTTTCACAAACTGAAACAAATGCGAGATTTGGTGGTAAAATAAGGCTGTGAGTGGAGGGAGATGTTTCTTCAATATGATCGCGAGCTCCTCAATGTAAACTAATCTCGCGGTCATATCTTTTCTACTGTTATACATGGGAGGAGGCTGCCGTAAATATTTAGGTGGAACGTAGCTGTTGCGTATGGATGCTATGCACACAGGGGTTGTTCCAAATGCAGCTTTATTATGAGAATGGTCAATCAGGCAGCAGTCAAATACCAGCATAAACAGTATAGTAGACAATCCAGAAGCGTAATCCAAAAACAGGCGAAAGGTTCAGGGAAGGTAGCAAAGGGTCAAACCACGAGAAACAGTTCAAGGTCAAAAACACAAGAAACAAAGAGAAACGCTTACGTATAGACAGCAACAGCTAAACAATACTCAGCAACATGTCTGTAGAACAGAGTGGTTTAAATAGTCCAAATAATCAACGATCATGAGTATCAGCTGTGAGTGCGTAATCAGTCAGGATCTGGAACCGGTTGTGTGTGTGTGGTGCATGACTGGATTTTGTAGTCCATTTACTAGCAGATTTTTAGTCCTTTGTGTCCGATCTGCACAGGCTGGATCGCTGGTGATCGTGACAGTAGCGTTACGTTTAAACTAAGTTTGATGGTGCAACACAAAAATATTTAGTAATGTGTAAATTGTAACTTAGCGTCCCTTTAAGTCACAACTAGGCTACGTTTTAACTTACGCACTGGTGCAACCAGCCCCAGATCTTTTAGCTCCCCAGCTCCTCAACTATGATACTCGCTTCCCCTGGACCTAAAGAGCAGTGATATTCTTCACACTTTTAAATCTCGTCTCAAGACCCATCTTTTTAAGCAGGCTTTCTTTTGACTATCTTTTATCATGTTATTTTATACGCACGAATCACGATGTGTTTGTACCTGCAACTCCTCATTTAAATTTTTGTTTAGCAATGTTTTATTAATTGGTTTAATTTGTTCTGATGTTAATTGTTTTAATTTGACGCTTGTTGTAAGGCGATCTTGGGTGTCCAGAAAGGCGCCATTTACAAATAAAATGAATTATTATTATTATTATTATTATTAATAAAAACTTAAACAGTGGAACTAGCAGAATTCAACTAGAATGGTCATAGGGGTCATTCTGACTTTTATAAAAGATTGTACCAAATTTTATATTGACATTTGAAGCTTCTATTGAGATTTTAAAATTAAGCTTCAAGTAAGGTATGCATTGTAATATAGAATATAATTGTGTATGAGTTACTAGACCACTAATGAAGGTGCGTGACTCACTTATTCTGGAAAGTGGGAGAAAAAAGGTTTGAAAGACATGTAATGTTATTGATAATGGTAAGTTTTGATAAAGATGTTATTGTTAGCAGAAAGTTGCTAGGGAGCAGAAGCACACATATTCAAAAGACATGGGGAGTTGATGCTGAAATGCATGAGGTCAGTTTGACCATTTTATATATGACTGTATGAAATTGTATGCAATGTAGCAGTCTGCGGATGTAAAAAGTCTGCAAAGCTTGAAAGGTTTTGGTGCCTAAAAGAAAGGGCCACTTCTGAAATGTCTAAAAATGAGTCATCGTAGGGCCAGACAGAATCCGCAGACGTTTTTTACTATTTCTGCTGAGAATTTTGGTAAAAATCAGCGGATTTCTGCGGAATTATTTTGGGAGTATCATAACTAAAACCTTAAAATGTGAAATTAAATAATACCTTTTTAACTTTTATTTAATGTTTAAATTCTGTGGAATTCTGTGCGTGCAGATTCCGTGTAGGCCTAGATTAGTTATTCCAGCCATTCATACTTTGCAAACCTATGTAAGTTTATAAAGGATTCACTGGCTGCCTGCAAAAATTGGCTACTTTTTACATTCAAACACTGTTGTAGTTTGAAGAGTTTAGATCATGTTGTTTTCTGAATTATGAAAGCAAATCCACTTTGCATGCACTTCCAGAAAAAGAGGACTTGCACCTTTAAACTAGATTTCAAACAGTTTAAACTATAGCCTGTTTATTTTATCAGCGCAAACCAACACATATCAGTATTTAGTGTTATAATAAGGTTAAAGAGATTTATTATTAATTAGATTATAAGCCATTTTACCATTTCATTGGAATGCAGAGCACTATTCTGTGCTTTCAAATAGCTGATATTTAAATGTTTCTGTCGTGTTGCATCTTGTGCAGATAGCTTGCTGCTGGAATCTTGTGCATCATGTACTGCTGGGACAGGGTTTTACATTATATGCTGCTCAGCTAATGTTTACAATTATAATATCTTACATTTTGCTAATTACAATCCACCTCATGTGGATTTTTATAACTCTGAATCCACATCTTATTTCAGAGCCTGCTGCTGTGCTCCAGAGGTCCTGTTTTCAGGCACAGCCACATGCATTGAAGCAGCCTTCATGGCTGAAATGAAATACAGTGTGTTTTCCACCAAGGCAACCCAGATTGCTGAAATATAATTGGGTAAACTGGCAGTGGGCGGGTTATGGAGACCAAAACAAAGCAAGACATTCTGACAGGGAACACTTGTTTTCGAAGGAGAATAACTGACTTTAGGATTGTTTCTCAGATAAACAAATATGTTAACTTTTTATGTATCCTAAATATGTGCAAACATATTGTGGTTTTTCTATGATTTGAAAGAGTGAAAAACTTGCATGCAGCAACAATGTTATTAAAGGGCCATGAAACCCCCTTCTTTCGGTTCAAGTCTACCTCAGATTTTTTAAAAAAAATGCTTTATGATGGGCGTGGAGCTCTGTGAGCAGAGGGAGGAGTGGGCATGGTCGGCAGAGCAGGGGAAAAAGAGGGGAGCGAACAACTGTCAGTCAGCTCACAAAATGAGACACAAACCATGAGGAAACCCATGATGTTTACAAAAGTAAAATGCAAAGAAATGAACAGTTATTTAATGTCCTGCTACATTTGTTGTTCATAATTTCATATACACATAACCACAATTTGTTATTTCATTATAAAGATAATCGTGTTTATAAAAACACTATAAATGAAGAGGACTTCTCACCTCCTCAGTCCCCGGGTCTGAATGCAGACACAGTGGATACCAGTGTGGCAGATCTCTTGCCCTATCTATTTCAACCATTAGCCCTGCCGGTAATCTGGAGGATTTTAAACATAGGCGAACACAGCAGCACAGATATAGGCTGTGTGTCTGAATGGTAACAAACTCAACTGCTAAAAGTCTGGCATTCTCCAATTCTTGTACAGCTCTCCCAACAAAAATGCTTGCTGCACACAAACAGCTTTGCTGTATCGGCCCTGACAGCATCACAGAGAAAAACACGCAATAAATCCCGTGGATCATGGAAACGAACAAATACGACCCGTGCTGACAATTCCCCACAATAAATGACGCTCAACACACAAAAATCTGTTAAAATCTAAAAAAAAAAAAGTACTCCAGGGTGTCTTGAACCTTTAAATGACTAAATTTAAAAAAGGTCAAAATGACTGCCTCTGTGATTCTAATGTTAAATGAATGATTTTAGACACTGTAAGAAAAGGAGGAAATAATGCAACGCATACTATAATAAGGAACTCAAAGCATTTTTTGACCTTGCATGGATGTAAACCAATTTCAGGAGACCTCCGAAGCAGAATTAAGAACCTTTAAAATGGCATAATAGGGGCACTTTAAAACTCATTACAGCAGTCACAAAGCAAGCTCGCAACATCCTACAAAAGGTGCTCAAGGATTACCATTACCATATTCCTGTGCTTTAAGTCACATAAGAGTTTTGATTTGCATTTTAGTCCTCTGGCTTGTGTAAAATCTTTAAGGCACAGATAGAAAACTCAGCCAGAGCGGCTTAAAATTCATCTAATACAATTGGTTTCTGTACAACACTTCATAATACAGAAAATCCAACAAGCCTGCGTACATTGTATGGTGTCTGAAACTGTATTCTGCACTGTCTGAAGCATGCTAAGCATGATAGAGATCTGATTTTGATTTGAAATGAGTTGGCAACACTAGGAATAAAAAGCTACCAAGAAATCTCTTAAGAAGTATGGACAACAAATGCATCAGGCTATTGTTGTAGCAGAATGAATTGCAGATAAAAATGCTTTGACTGATGAAACCTGACGAGAATCAACACACTATTGCAACTCTACATGATTTATCTCCATTCCTCAATTCATGGGTATCATAAGGATAATGCATATTTATAATGCAATGACAATTGGCAGCCTACATTAAGAAGTTGGATCAGTTCACAGACTTAAGCTTTGCAAACACAAGGTTGACACTATGATGTGCATTTGAATTTGCTATGATTTGCATTCAAGTCCTCAGGCATGTAAAACATTTAAAGTAGAATTATAAACTCATACAGAGCATATTAAAATGCATCTAATACAATTGGTTTCAGTATAACAGTTCATAATACACAAAATCCTGCAAGCTTCCTGAAAGGCTTATGCAAATATATGACTGTATGAAACCTGAGTCCATTTAAAGCGATACGGCTGGCCTCTCATCGCACTGTAATCTTGAATCCTGACAGACGCAGTCGTCCTCTGTAGCTACACTATGGCAGACATTATGCAATGCTGGCACTATGATTTCTACAGCCAATTAGGAACTTCCTGTAAAATGCTGTAACAAAACCTTATTTTTTTCCCCTAGTCATTACATCCAACAAAACCCACACAAAATAGAATGGGTGGTCAAGTTTGGTCATGTGGTTTGCAAGGCTAATTATGGGTGTGTGGCAGAGCGATGGTGCCAATGCCACCTCCACACTCAGCGGCACCATGCGCAGGACCTGAGATCTACAGAGGATCACCTGCGGAGATCTGGCGCACGGTTAGATAACACTGCTCGACACAGAGCGGCTCAGTCTGGGCAGAGAAAAGCGTGTGAATATGCTGTGTATATCTGTGTTAACCCTGCTAATCTCTTGTGCTCTTTGGCTTTTGGCTACTTTTTTATTTAAAAGCTGGCACTACTTTAGAAGTACTGTCTGTCTCATGCTCAATAGATTTCTGTTAAGGTGACATTGCTGAAATGAAAATGAGAGACATTTTTGACTATCTTTCACATGCATAATGCTACATTCTGTTAGCTGAACGCATGGGTTTTATTTGTATACAGTATATAAACATTTATTTGTGTATGTATGTACATAAATACTATACTAAAACTACAATTATTAGTATAATAGTATCCTAAAAGGTAACACTTTATAATAACTACACACTATGAATCATCTATTAAGCATTAGCAAATGGTGAATTTATTATTTGTTAAGCATTAACTCTATATTATTAAACGTTAGTAAGCAGTTTACAACTGCAAATACAAATGCTCTGTTCTTGACATAAGTACATTTAAAATGTGCTTAATGGTTCTACTTTCATACTCTGTTACTGGTCAATTTTTCATGACTAAGTTAAGTATCACATTATTTACAAATCATTTGTATTTAAGAGTAATTGGGGGCTTTTAAGATCATTCAGAATGAGTTAGTAAATGATTAATAAACTATTCAAATCAACATTTATATATTAGGTATTATTCAGGCATATACTAATTGTTAATTTGTATGTTAATAAATGCTTTATTAACTCAACTTCATCCAGTTTTGTGACCTAATCTAAAGTGAGGACTAACTATGCTTTATAAATCCCTTATAAATGACAATTAAAAGTTCAGTTTCAAATGAACAATACTTATTTGCAATCCTATCTAAAAAGTAAAATTACTGTAAAGTTTAAACATTACAGAAGTGTCAAAATACAACATAAAACTGGATAAAACAACAATAAAATAATTATACAATAAATTATGATAAAACATTTCAATGTTATTTAGCGAAGTTTAAAGTGCACAGTAATTTTTATTTAGTTAAGATTGCAAAGATTTGTTTTTCTTTTGATACAGATTTATTTGTGTTTCTTCAAATAAAAAAAATGAATAAAGTCATTTATTTTCTGTTTAGACTATAACTGAGCCTTTAATTGTTATTTATAAGGAACTTTTAAATCATAAACTGTCCTCATTTTAGATTAGGTCACAGAATTGGAAGAAGTTACATACAAATTAACTATTAATATATAAATGTTAATTTGAATAGTTTATTGATCATTTACTTATGCGATACTTAATTTAGTAATGAAAAATAATAATTAACAAAGTATGAAAGTACAATCATTAAGCACACTATAAATGTGCTTATTATAAGGTAAGAATAAAGCATTTTTATTAGCAGTTATAAACTGCTTACTAACATCGGTTAATGTAGAGTTAATGCTTAATAGATAATTAGTTAACTATTTGCTAATGCTTAATAGATGATTCATAGTGTGTAGTTATTATAAAGTGTTACCAACTAAAAATATAGTAAAACACACTCAATATCTGATCAGTTTTAGTTTGTGTACTGGGTAATTTTCTATGAAGCAAATAATTACTCTAACTTTTCAGTAATTCAACACTTTCTTTATATCTAATCATAAAAAATGTAAACAAATAAAAATGTGTATATTCTCTAGTCAGAGATTTTTACTTGGTAAACTTTTCAACACACATGAAAAAATACTATTGTAATTTATAGCAAACACTATAGTGGTTTTATAATAAAGTGTAATATACTGTACTGTATATTATAATATTTACAACACTTTGTTAATGTATGCTCCTGCATACAGTAGTATAAACTATAGAGAATGTATAATCTGTAATAAATACTGTAGTATAATTTAGTTTTTTCTTCAGTAAACTGCTGTATTGTAGTATAATATAGTTGAAAACTACAGTATTGAGTCATTTGTTTAAATTTTTGTAGTTGTTTTGTTAAAATAATTATAAAATCACAACAATAGAATAATTCAAGTACTTTACTATAGTATGGTTTAAAATACTGTAGTATTTTACTATAAATTATTTCATGTGGGAAAAAATTCTATCTAGTTAGAAATGTTACTAAATGTTTTGACTAATGAAACCTGCAGAAAATCAACAAACGATTGAAGAACTACATGGTTTATCTGTGTTCTTCAAGCCATCTTGAATATTTTCATGAGGATAATGTATTTTATAATGCAATGCTAATCACCTTCTGAAGAAAAGTCACACTCGTTCACAGAATTACATACTTTTAAAACACTTGATGTGAGTTTGGAGTAAAAATATGTAAGATCTTAGAGTCAATTTGATACTAAGCTTGATGCCAAGTTAAAATGGTTAGCATTCAGTCTCCTCTATTAGCTGAAAATACATAATTAATAAGTATACATGTAAGTATAAACATATACGGATGCATGTCTGATATACTGTTTCACTGATGTAATAGTTTTGTTTACAGTGTAAATGTAATGGTAATAGTCATTGCATAAGGTGTAGCATCATTTGAGCGCTAATGTTCCCAGAGCAGGGGCAGTGTGTGTCGTGACGTGTTCTAATGACGTCTATGTGCTCTTGACTCTGTGTGTGTGTGTGTGTTTGCTGCACTGGACCAGTCCTCACAGGTGCTCTCTGTTAGTGTGCACAGAACATGATAAATGCATTGACAGCCCATTTCAGCTGTCACACAAGGATCAGTCTTGACAACATTCATTTTTTGTACTCAATCCCACCCATCTCCTGCCCCTCAGAACACAAACTCCCCGCAGCGTAAAATATCAGTGTAGTACAGCCAAAGGTCAGTCCTGTCAGACCGCCCCGAACAGCCTGTGATTAATCAGAGCGGACACGTTTGTGCGCACCTCATCTAACACAAATCACCCTTTCCAAAAACAAGAAACAGTCCTTTCAAACACAAAGCGCTTCACTGCAGGCCAAACCGTTGCATAATAATTTAACTGTCATATTAACATGCTAATTTAGAATGATTCATTATTTTTTTAATGATTTGAATATAAGTGACCTGTATGTAATTTCTGCAACAATGTTTTTTTTTCCTTCCAGAGGAAAATTCAAGCATTAAGTATCACCTTAAAGAGGTAATTCACCTTTTAATAAAACTTAGCTGTGTATGCAATAAAAAGGTGAACAGTTTTTCTGAAGTGACATTTATTTATAAACTAATTTCGAGAGGATCACATGCTTATGATTGACCACAGCTGGTCCCGCATTAGCTAACACATGATTCACCAATCAGATGATAACTCACTATAAATAGAGTTTCTTACCTCAGTTATCTTCGTCTTGATGAATTCCCCCCTCCCACCTCTACTCCTCCTCACTTTTCCTTGATAGGGCGGCACAGCGGCCCAGTGGTTAGCACTGTTGCCTCACAGCAAGAATGTCACTGGTTCAAGTCCTTACCAAGCCAGTTGATGTTTCTGTACGGAGTTTACATGTTCTCCCTGTGCTTGCGTGGGTTTCCCCCAGGTTCTCCAGTTTCCACCCACAGTCCAAAGACATATGACATAGGTGAATTTTCCAAATCAAATTGGCACTATAGATTAGCTCTTAATCAGCATATACCTCTCCATAGCACTCCCTAAGTTGTCATTAGCCATAAATAAGCACGAGAGTTCTCGAGACAACACTTTTGCCTGGCAAACGGGAGGGATCTTATGAGCTTTATAATCAATCATCAGCTAAGTGTAAACTCTTGAAATATGCAATATTACTAGAGAACACAGTGAAAAACAGTGGCATTCCCTCTACGGTAAACATTTCAATAAATGAAAGTACTTTTGATTTACTTTTCATTCTGTCTGACTGTCTATTGGCATAAATACAAAACTGTGGAAGTTGGATTTGTAGTTTTAACAAAAGAGATATCTGCGTGCTTTATACTATGCTCATTTACATATTCTAACAACACTAATTTACACACAATACAATACATGGCTAATAAATGCTTTAACAGTTCAACTCTAGCCTGCTACTACAGGCAACATGTCTTACTGAAACATTTAGCACACAGAAGAGGAAGCACAAATTAAAAATGAAACATTTTTCAGTCCTAAGTTAATTAGGAAAAAACAAACAAACAATGCATGAATCATTTGCCAGGGCACACCATCTGACTCAAAAAGCATATTCATCCATTAATAGTCACTAACAATTTTCCACTTAGTTAAATGCACAAACAACATAGAAATAATATTTAGGTAACACTTTAATTTGATGGCCCTCCATCATACATTCTGACTACAGCTAGTTTTGGAAATACATGTACTTAACCTACTAACCCTATAATCCACAGGTGTCAAACTCAGATCCTGGAGGGCTCTGCACAGTTTAGCTTCAACCCTAATTAAACACACCTAATCAAAATAAATTGAGTCCGTCAGGCTTGTTTGAAACCTCCAGGTAAGTGTATTGAAGCAGGGTTGGAACTAAACTGGGGTGTGTTTCCCAAACAACAACGTAACTCGCGGCTGAACTATCATAGTACGATGCATCCCTTGGGAAAAGAACGATGTAGTGACGAGTGTTTCCCAAAACCCCTAGTTTCTCTGTCGCAGATCCATTGCTTGAACCACGTTAGTTATAGCGTAAAACACCCATAATGATGCTCTAAACAGGGTGGAGTAACAACTTCTTTAGAGAACAACCCCACCATTTCTTTGTGCAAATTATATTGTTTTACACGCACACGCATTTAAAATAAAATCCAATAATACTTTTGGTAAAAACATGCACTCGTTTTCCATATTAATTTAAATATATGTAAATGGAACATATAGGGCCAATGTTTGCCTTACTAATATTATTGAGAAGTTGAACATACACTTACAAAAGCTAATACTGTTCTAATATCATATATAAATCATATAAATAAAGAAATAATGAGGTGATTTATTATAAATATATTTACTTTAATAATAATATTAATAATATTCATGATGATGATAATCATTATTATTATTATTATTTAGGTTATTGTTTATTTATTAAAAAAATTACGATTTGACACATGCAAACCACAGCAGAAAGTTCTAACAAACAGACCCATGTCATATACTGTACAGCAATAAATAACCCATTATAAAATAAAAGAATTAACATATGCTATGTTTTTATTTTCACAAGCTTTGGAGACGTAACATAATTTCCGCTTTTAAATATACCTATAGCTTTCGCCATGAGGCTGTGTTCAAAATGGTATCAATGTTTTCAAAGTGCACTGCGAAGGGAGCACAATTGTAAACATGAAGATCGCTAAAACTGAACTGTAAAAATACTTTGAAAGCAAATTACACCTAAGAGAGATGACCTTAATGCTTTTTTATTTTTAATAATTCCAACTTTGAATGTTAGAACATTCTAAATGAATAGGGCATAGGGGGGATAAGTGGGAATAGAACACAGCCAGGAACTATGCTTCTAACTACAGCTCCAGAGGTGTCGTTTCAAGTGCTCAAGTTTGCGACGCAGTTTGCGATAGTTCGTTGGAGCGATGGATTTGGGAAACAGAAAATCAACGAACCATGTTTGTAACGACGGAACTTGCGACCTTAGTTGGCTAACGATGGTTTTGGGAAACGCACCCCTGTGCAGCACTGTGGCCCTCCAGGGAGTTTGACACCCCTGCTATAACAATCCACTAATAATTTTCAAATTTTCTATTTGCACTGATTTGGAAATTTTGGCTAATACTGATGACCAAGAACTGTAAATTTAGAGGCCAATAACCAATATAAAGGCTGACAAATGCAAATCTTGATATACATTTTTTGAGCCTGAATAAAGAAACAAAATACTAATTTATTTTAAAACATTTACTACGGGACCAGAAAAACTGCAAAGAAACATCTTGATCTTGTCCCAAAATCATTTTAATCATTAATTACAGTTTTTCTCAGTCGCTTTGGTGCATTTCTCACAACACTATTTACATTTGCACAACAGTAAGTGCATTTCTCAAAATAATGAGTCATTTGTGCACATCATAGTAGCAGTTTCTCATTCCTTTCAACAAATTGCAAATGCTTTTGGACATGCATCAATTGCTTTCATACAACTCTCTGCTGTTTGTAACATTATCATTTGCTTATGTCATGTCAGTCAAAATGAACTAAACTTGTGGATGGTGAATAGTCATTCCTTATAAAACTAATAGTCCTCCTTTCATTACTTGAGTCATTACATACAAAAATGTTGAACTAGTTGTCAAAATCTGTCAAGCTAATTTTATGTAAAAAATGTAAATCTTTTTTTTTTTCCTGAAAATGTCTTCTAAATTGAACAATTTGATGAATAATTTACAGACCTGTGTATGTTGTAGGTTCAGTTCCAATATGTACTGCATTATTGTTTACAGTTGTGCACAGCTCTGCCCAAAGGAAGTTTATGTTTGTTTGTTAAAAAGGGTGTATTTATTCTTTTGCACAATGCTGTGAATAAATTAGAATTGTAAAGAGCAAATGCAGTAAAAATGTGAAACATACATATTCAGTGTCTTGTACTCAGATACCTCACTAAATGCAGTGATGTCTAACTTTACTGTAGTTTTCAAATGGCTTTGCAAATAGTATCAAGTGCTGCCTTGAGCATTTTCAGGAAGCGTCACCAAAATCTGACTTTTTTGCATTGGAAAAGATTTACAGAGTAAAGTGTCATAATGAAAACATGACAAAGCCATTTGACTGTCTTGTTCATAAACAATGGTGCCAGGACTTTTCATTTTGATGACATTGACACTTTGACTGACATGATTACTTGCTTTTGAGCAATGAGCTTTCTATTTTGAGCAAGTGACGCGCTTTTGCAGGTTATCAACTAGGTTTTGCAGTTTGCACTAATTGTTTTGAGAAATGCATTAACTGTTGTGCAAATGTAAATAGTGTTGTGAGAAATGCACCAAAGCGACTGAGAAAAACTGTAAAACATTAAGGCAAGCAGAAAGCATCAGAAGAAATTAATCCATTATGTCTTGACATTATGACCGATGATATTTTTTTTTTATCAAGCTGATAACGATAAAACTTAAAGTATTTAGACAGACAGACAGACAGACAGACAGACAGACACAGACAGACAGACAGACAGACAGACAGACAGACAGAAAGATAGATAGATAGATAGATAGATAGATAGATAGATAGATAGACAGACAGACAGACAGACAGACAGACAGACAGACAGACAGACAGACAGACAGACAGACAGACAGACAGACAGACAGACAGACAGACAGACAGACAGACAGACAGACAGATAGATAGATAGATAGATAGATAGATAGATAGATAGATAGATAGATAGATAGATAGATAGATAGATAGATAGATCACATACAATCATTATAAAAAAATTGGAGTCATATAATGCAGTTTTCTGTATAAAAGGAAACATCGAACAGGGCTGTGATAAGTGCAATTTGTGCTATGTTTGTTATAGTCTAAAAACAGACTATTGGCCGACACTGATATGCATTACTAGTTACAAATTTAATAAAATGTAAGGTGGCCATAATAAATGTAATTATATTAATCTTTATATTCCTGGTGATATATAAAATATAATACATATTCCATATTAAACAGCTCAGTGTTGTCATTTTCCAGTGGCTCTATGATGAGTGATGATGAGTCAGATGACACTGACAGATTAGATGATGAAACGTTGTGCTTCCAAAGAGACTCGTGCCATTGAAATGAACAGAAATGCTTTCTCCAGGCATTGTACATCAAAAAATATGTATCAGCTGATTTTTTTTTTTCAGGCCTCAATTTGCACAACTTTAAATGCACAGACCATAATATTCACAAAGCAAGGCGTGCACTGCGGAATTCATTACTCAACAGCTTTTAGCTGGCCTAATCATTTCCACTTGACTGCATTTGTTTGTTGTTCCCTTTTGTGCCTAACTGAAGATATAAAAGCAGATATGTAATTCAATACAAGCACAACAACAAAAGTCTTCACGTTGAATTTAATGTCACTTCTATCAAATATCAAATAACACCATCATTTTTTTTTGCACCTCACATACTGTGCAAGCGCTACAAAATAACATCTTAAAGATTGAGACCAGGCTGCTAATAATTGCCTTGTGTTCATGGTCACGATCTTTCCCACCACACCATGAGGTCAGTTACACCTTTTTCAAGTGCAAAAGGCATCTTGAAGGTCCAGCAGAAAGCTTCATTCTCAGATCACATCTGTGAACTGCCACAGGCTCGCGAGGTGTTAATAGTTTGCTGCCGGATCCATTCACAGAGGTGCCACAAATATATCTCCCTCTGTCAACCGGATTTAACTTGCCGGTGAAGCATTTCAGCGCTGCCCCCGTACTTTCTCAGAAAGTGATATTTTCTCACTTCCTGTGCTCACGTTGTTCTCCAAGTAAGGACACAGGCAGACTGAAGAGGATGCAGGAGCTCCTCGTCCAAAGCTCGTCCCTTTAGGAGCTAAACCGAAACAGCACTTGAGAACTTGTTTATGCATATTTCATCTGAGCGAGAGCGCTTCCAGAACAAATACAGACAGGCATGCCTCTTGGCTTGGATCAGATGCCTTTTTTTCCTTCTTTATTAGAGGTAAAAGCGAATGTGGCTGATCTGGAGTCTGTGATCCTGGGAGAGTTGACTCATTACAGGCTCTTCTCTGGCATCCATCCATAGCAGACGTGGCGACACACGCGAGTGTTTTGCGAGATGCTCTGACTAATGGTACACAAGCCCAGGTGAAGTACAGAAATGGCCTGCAGCTGAAGGAGGCCCGCTGCTATCATGGCTGAAGCTGAGACTCTGTATATGTGAGAGCTGCGCTACTGCGGCAGTGTTTGAATCAGGGCAGATCTGGCTACTCTTGCCTGGAGTCCAATTAAGGCAGGTTTCTTTGAGGTTTCAGGGGAGAGGAGAATTCCCCCGTCACCATTAGAGCTGCTGGTGTCCACAGCCTGACAAGCCTGTCAGATAGTAGCACAGCGCGGCAGCTGGAAAACACACAGCCCTCCTGCGCTATACACAGATTAGGCACTAAGAGAGCTGTGGCACACAAGCTACTGTATGTTCGTTAATACACTGCATTATGCAAAGTGGACGTTCTGTACCACTGACAGCTGAATTTTCCCTGCTCGTTTGAAATAAAAGGGTCCAGTGCAGTACACTGACACATGCTATAGTAAACACAAATCACTGTTTATAGTTCATAATTAAAAGTGTGACCCTGGATCACAAAATCAGTCTTACATTGCACAGGTATATAAATTGTTTGGGTCAAAATGATAGATTGCCAAAATCAATAGAATATTAAGTAAAGTTACATTTACTGCAAATATATAAATGTTTGATTAATCATGTGCATTGCAAAGCACTTAATTTGGACAACTTCAAATGTGATTTTCTCAGTATTTAGATTTTACATTTATTTATTAATAATTATGCTAATTTAGTTTCCCAGTACTGGGTTGCAACTGGAAGGGCATCCGCTATGTAAAACATATGATGGATAAGTTTGCGGTTCATTCCGCTGTGGCAACCCCTGATGTATAAAGGGACTAAGCCAAAGGAAAATGAATGAATGAATGCTATTTCAGTCACTATTGCTGTTTTGGTTGCATATTGTAGTTAATTAATTAATATGTAATTTAGAAAAATTAATCTTTAATATAAATTCCCTCTTTTTTAGGTTTAAATATGTTAAAAGCATTATAAAAATGGCTGTTAGAAAATTAGAAGTCAGTAAAAAAACATTTAGTGTGGATAAAATGGGGGATTAGGCAAAATACCATTATATTTACAATACATTATAAATATTTGTATTATCTAAAGGCCTAATAAAACCAAGCACAATGGTTGCGTCCGAAACAGCATACTTCCATACTATATAGTACACTAAAAACAGTATGTAAGCTGAGTAGTATGTCTGAATTCATACACTGTAAAAAATTATTTCCATGATTTATTACAACATATTTTCTTTTGTCAAGTCAACTTAGATTCACTAATGTAGTTGAGATAACAAAAGATTTTTAGTTTATGTTGATTAAAATAATAGCATGGTGGTAACGCACTGATTTAATATAAAAAATTTAGTTGATTCAACTAATAGATAGTTCACTAGACTCCGGAGTCTTCGCTTATCCTGAGCATGAGCACAACGCTCCAGAGAGAATCCAACACAGAAGGCATTTGAACGAGAAGACGCCGGCCATTTTCTCCCCTTCAGAGGCGAGCAAAGGCGAGCAAGTTAAATTGTAAGTCCTTTCAAAAATCAACGTCTTTATTGTCTGGGTTGTCCTAGAGTGATTTAAAGTATTGCAAAAGAACTTTATTATAATTTTGCCTCAAATTGTGGAAGAAAAAGCCATTAATGGCTTCTGTCACAGTTTTCTTTGAGGCTACTTTATAACATTTTGAGACTGAACAATACATATACCATTTAGTAAGCCTGCAAAGCATCTAATGTTGCTAAAAAAATTGTTAAAATAATTGTTTACGTGTTACTTTTATCTTGTTGAGCGCTGAAACCTAGAATTAAAAAAAAAAGGATGTGAGAAGTACCCAGATGACCTACTACTTCTAAAGTTTTGAGATTCTGAAGTGCGCATCCCATGCACGCTGCACTATTCCATGATGCCCCGCGAGAGAATTCCTGAAAGGGAGTGAAGCAACGCAACTCACTACTCGTGTAGGTCACGTGATCATGACAAAATGGCGCATGTAGTACGTCCGCGTTCCATTCATACTGCTCACATTCATACTGTAAATAATGTACTTTTCTAACGGCCGAGTATGTTTAAATTTAAATGCAGTACCTACTGAGTAGTAGGTGATTTCAGACCCAGCCATTATGTTACCAGCAGGTGTCCTCTGTGTGATACTAGCGCATCTGTTAAGTGAATACAGCTTGTGTAATCAATCAGTCAATCAATTAGTGAATTTAGCTATCACAGTCAGTGTAGTAGTGGAATAAAATCACAAATAATTTCCCTTATTACAATAAAAAATTTGACAACACAAAATTGCCAAAACTTCCACTGGATATCTATGGTACTTCTATTTTTTTTCCTTCAATTTTCCAGCCTAGCTTGCATAACTTCCACAAGGTTTCCGCTACATTCATTCTACCATGGCGGGGCACCATGCCAAAATTCATCCCGCCACGGCTACATTACAGCTTCTTAATCAAAACATTGTCGTTTTTTTAAATAGCGGGTTATAATCGCACCAAAACGTATTAAAAGGTAAGTGAATTACAACAGCGCAAGCTTTTCTGTAACCGTAGTTGTGCTGTGTGTTATTTGTTTAACCCTTTAAGGTGACATGCTGGCTGACTGACTGACTGACTGACAGGTGCGTGATGCGTGAGGCCAGCAAACACGACGTATAGCTTTCAGTTAGGATGAAAACAGTTTCCATAATTATACTTTATTTATAGATAAAGGTCTATGGCTCTGCATACAACAAACAAAGACTTTATCTTGCTGGAGTTTATAGCCATTTCACTTTACCTCAGGACGCATTAATGCCGCTCTGTAGGTCTATTGGAGACGTTAACATGCAAACTCTACATGGAAATGTCAACTGACCCAGTCGAGGCTCGAACTAGCAACATTCTTGCTGTGAAGCGACAGCGGTACCCACTGCGCCACCCCTATATTGTTTCTTTACATCTTTATCATTATAGCTGTGGTCTGAACTTTTACATTCAACCAAAACTCTATCTTTATTGTTATCTTTATGGTTATCCTCCTTGGTGTGAATGGCCCTTAATCCAATTTTGCTGTGTGTAAATCTGATTACATTTTAATCTCATTTTAGGAATAACCTTTTCCCCCTAAAACCAAACCGCATAAAAGTAGGATTAAGACTAGATGTTTTGTAGTGTAATAAATTGACTTGTTTAGATGGTTTTTTCTTGAGTCTACATATAAGCTAGTGCAGATTGTTCTCAGGACGTGACTGCTCATAAAACTCCTCAACTTTAATGTCCTTAGAGAATAAAGACACTCAAATTTTGAGCTGCCTCTGATTTCACTTCACTCTACGACTCGACGGACAACAAAAATGAGAGTAAAATGACAAACGAGAATCCCTATAGAGTGCTCCTCTCAAGCCCTTTACAGCACAGCAGGAAGCAGTGAGCAGAAGGGCCCTTTGACATTGTGCTGAGTGCCACACATAACTAAAGGACTTTCATGCCATATTTCATAATATATCCACATAGTCATTCCAAGTGGCGCGCTGCAAAATTCACCAATGCATTCATTAACCGACTCAAATTACCCTTCGAGCAAGGAAGTTACAACAAACCCGTGTACTTCAGTTAACATATTGTGTCCTCTGGATAATTACAACAACATAAACATAAACAACACCTCCTAAATAGCGCCAAGAGTGGAAATGATGCAAAGTGTTCATTACCCAACTCGCCCTAACCATCAGAAAACAAATGTTTTTGACTACCTGAGCATGAAATAGAGCTGTGAGTGTGTGTGAAGCCATGGCAGTGGAGTCTGGCCTCTTAATTACATTTCCTCAACAGGAGAAATGGTGCTGCTCAGACGTTCCACTGCGCTGCACATTATTATATTAAATGAGGAGTATCTAGGGGTTTCCAGCCATTCCTTTGTTCGTTTCGGTGCTCTGCAAGTGCACCTATCTCTCAACCCCCAGCAACACTTCTAAAATCATTACCGGTCAACAAGAAAGTCAACATGATTAAACATGTTTATACTAAGCATGTCACAAGCTGACATGGTTACACTGGAGATGAAAATAAAAAAACAACCTACAATTTTCCTAAATTTCCAGGTCACAGCTTAGTCCTATTTAAAGGTATTTGAGATAATTGAAAAAGAACATTAATTAAAATTAGTTAATAATATTTAGTGGCGTTAAAACTGGCACTTGGTGGAAATTTCCTTAATTAAACCCTACTTAAAAGGCAACGGAACTTTTTAGCTTTCAATGATTCTGCAAGTGAGTGATGGTGAGTGACTGAAACCCTCTGACAGCAGGTTGACCACCCAGTGGGCACCTTGATATCAATACAACACGTCAAAAATGTGAATCAATTGGATGTCAAATCCTTGACGTCCATTTGACATCCACACATTGATGCCCTTTTGACCACTAAAATACTGACACAAAAGGTATAAAAATATAAGAAATGTTTTTTCATCTGAAAGCTTCATTTACAAATTACAAATTTACACTGGATTCCAGTGTATCCCTACTCTGTTAAAATAGTTGGGTTAAAATACCCCAATATATAACCCAACTATAGGTTTTTATAGCACCTTCCCAACTTAAAAAAGGGGGTTGCACACTGGATGCACTGCTCGGTAACACGCCGCATCGCACCACTCAGCGCCAAGCATTTTAGAATTCTAAACATTGATTTCTATCAGGGTATGCACACGCAGCTGTCCGGGGCGCCCAGCTACGACTAGGCATGGGACAATAACCATTTTCAAGGTATACCGCGGTTTAGAAAAATCAAGGTTTTAAAACTGCCAAAATTTGTTTTTTAAAATTTGTTTTTTACCTAGACATTTAAAAAGAATCTATTTTAGAACAGTAATACCGTAATACCGTGAAACGATCTATCCAAGGTTATCATACCGTCAGAATCTTATACTGGCCCATGTCTAGCTACGACTCAGGATACTGTTCATATTTCTGCCCCGCCACAGAGCGCCATCTGAATAGTTTCATATTAAATAACATTCAAATGTGTGCGTCTGGTGTGCGGTACTTCCAATTGTCATGTGCGCGCCGTCTGTGTGACCCGCTTTAAACAATACATGTAAGCTTCCTGTATTTAATTGACATCAAAATGACAAAAATTTTGTCCTGTTTTTTGATGTCTTTTTTGATGTCAAAGAACATGCTGGGCAGATGAAAACTAGAGAGATTAAACATTAAGCAGCAGAAAGAGAAGCTGATGGCTACAAATCTGAAATTTCTAGACTATTTAATTTTTACAATATCACAAACTTGTTCAAGTCCCTCCAAAATATGTTCATTCACAAAACACAAATGCACAAGATGCCAGAATAATGTGGAGAATCTCAATGGTCAGTCAGTTTAAGACTGCAGCTTTAATTGATCATCAGCTCGGAAATAAACACGCGGTAAAGATCTCGACATGTCTCAAGATTCAAGAGAATGTACACAGAAAGTAGTGACCAAACATCTTATTAGCAGTAAGGCGAAATGTTTTTGTGCTGCATAAAGCCAGCTGAGCATTTATTTTCTGTTGTTGTCAATGGAAGCGCAGCATTTTTAAAATGGAGGCTACAGTACGTAGCAAGGTGCTGAGCATGCTTTTAATGTTCAGTGATGAGCGATCAGTTTTTTTTTAAATGCAATGACACTTAGAGAAGCCATCACAGCTGACTGTTTTTAAAACAGTGCTTGCATTTCTGCAGCTCTAAAAAAAATGATTTGGTGAACACACAGCCTTAGAATCAAAAGACTAGACTGACCTCAGTTTAAAATTTGATTTTCACTGTACAATGCTGTACAATCTTATCAGAACTGAGGCTGCATATAAATACGCGTCATTCGAGATATGTGGATTGACACAGAACAGACTACCGAACGTGGATAAAAGCATTATCGTCGGGCTCCAAAGGTAATTTTAATGGTCATGGATTCCTAGGTTGTACTATAGGAGCATTTTGGGAATAATTTTTGAGTTCCAGTACTTGCTGAATCCTTTTATGGCAAATTTGGGATTGTGATAGTGCCAGAATTTTTAATACCTGGAAGAACAGGAAATGCTGTCTGTAGAGAATCGGCTCACTGCTTCACATCTAGAGACATAGGTCTTCCCAGAATAGACTGGATTGTGCTTCAATGGAATGAGCACACTTTGGGTATTTTAGGATAAAGGCAGCAGCAACAACAAAGCAAATAATCTTTGTTGGAGAAACAGTCTAGAAGTGAGTTGTAGTGTTCTTATGGGATTTTGAATGCAGCTTGTGATATTTACTTTTTAAATAGACATATATGCCTTTGACAGATGTTTCATCCATACATTACTTGATAAAAATCAAGCAATGATTTCCATGGGCATTAAACACACACTCAAAAAAATATATTTGCAGTTTTTTCAAACTGCTTATTTAAAAAGAGCTGAACCAATTCTTGAGGGTTTTTGGAGAACAGCTTAATTGTTTTATGTTTAATCTACTTAAATTTGTAAAAACTAATAAGCTAACCCCAACACAAATTGATTGTGTGGAACCCAGCATTATTTTACAGTGCAGGAATCTCAAACAGAAATATAAATATATGATTCTCATCATTCCTGATTCATTCCTTCATGTTGTCATTTTTAGATATCTGATATAAAAAGTATATTTTATTTTTATGATAATACAGAATCGTGCATAAGCTTTTGGGTCAGTTAGATTCATTTTTTTTTTAGAAAATTGATACTTTTATTAAAAAATGCATTCAAATTGATAAAAAGTTACACTAAAGACCTTTAAAATGTCACTAAATAAAGGAAAAATACAATCTGTTGTTTTTTGTTTTCTATTCTTCAACAAATCTTGTAAAAAATGCATCATGGTTTGCAGTAAAAAAAAATTACTTGCTGTGGCAGATGGTGGCAAAATGAAAATTCTACCACCATTTACTCACCGTTTACTTGTTCAAAGACTATTTGAGCTTCTTGGTAACACTCTACATGAAGGGGGGTGTTTATAAGACATGTCATGAAACCTTTATAATCATAACATGACATGAATGTGAATGACATTTTATGCATGCTTATGACAACTGTTATTAATTGTCATTTGCTCAGTTATGTCATTTCAAATGCAAAGATAGCATCGTTTGTTATGACAACTTGACATAAGAGCATTTCCAGCATTATGGATGAGACACTTGCAGTAAAATCTCAAAACATAAACTAACAGAGAAAGTTTATGTTAACATTATATTGAAACATCTGTTTATATTTTCCAAAACAACTAAACAGAGTTAAGGGAGCAGAAAAATATCAATCTGTAAACATTATTTAGATTTTAAATGAGGAGAATAAACATGCGTTATGGATGTGATGAAAAAAGTTAGCGAGTTTACACTAGAGCTGTGCAATTAATCGAAATTGAATCGCAATTGCGATTTAAAGCGATCCCAGGGCTCGAATCAGCGACCTTCTTGCTGTGAGGCGACAGCACTACCTACTGCACCACTGTGTCGCCCCGATATGAAATATAGATTATATAATTTCCCCCACCCAGAGCAAATGGCAATTTAGTGGGCACACGTTCGTTCTGCCCAATCAGAATTGAGCAACTGAACTATGCGGAAAGCCCATGATAAAACAAACAAACAAACAAACAGAAAAACGCGGACAAGTGGGATGATGGCGTCTGCTGCTTCAGAAGCATTAATAGACAAATTAATAAAAAACAGCATGTCGATATCTTGGAATATTTTGGTTTCAAAATCACAGACAGCGATCAAAAACAGGTCATTTGTGAGAGCTGTCGCAGAATTGTTGCCACATCATGAGGAAATAACACAAAAAGCACCACATGCGGCTATATGAGGAGTGTCTTGCTAAAAAGTCAGCTGAAAGTATTGCCAGTGACACTCAATCTAGTAGCAAGTAAAGTACAATTTCAGAGTTGTTTGTGGCTGTTACACCATATGAAAAACATCACGAAGGCACCAGGAGATCACAGACGCCATAATGTACTACTGTCTGCTCAAGAGAAAAATTTGTGTTTAATTTCTGAATATTTAAAAATAAATTTTAAATAAAAGTTGGAGTAAGTTAATATCTTTTCAGTTCCTTTTTTTTTTGACTAACATTCACTGCATTTTATTAGTAAGAAGCTACCATACAGAATATTGAGCTGAAGCTTAACTACAAAATTAAATCGCAAATCAAATCGAAATCACAATATCTGTTAAAAAAAATATAAGAAATTAATATTTTCCCCAAATCACACAGCCCTAGTTTACAGCATACAACATACTTTGTAGAAATTCTGTGACTTAAACTGCACAACCCAAAAGAAACAATGCTAATCAAAAGATAATAGTTGGCTCTCTATGATTTTATTTTATTTGACATATTTTGCATTTATGAGAAAAATGCTGTTATGGATTTGACAGATGTGAAATTGCCACTTGTGTGACGTTGGTAAATCAAATATAATTGTTTGAAAACTAACAGTTTTTTGAATATTTTTAAAGTACTATAAAATACTTGCTTGCACAAAAAGCAGAAACGGTTTCGGTATTTTGGCGAAAGCTTCATTTTCTTCATAGCAAGGTTGACATTTGCATGGAATTGCACATATAGAAATGTCAAGAAAAAAAGGAGAAAATTTTCATTTTAAAATATGTTGAAATTCAAACTGGTGTACTGCATGTTGGTCAAATAAATGCAACCTTAAAGAGAACAAATAACTAACTAACTAACATTTTTAACAATATGTTTGCATTATTTTTATTGAGCAAGTCTCCAATTTTTTTGTGAAATAGTCATAGCAATTTTGTCTTTTCATTCCTATAAAACTACAGACCAACTGAACAGCATATACAGTGGCTACACAATAAATAAGCAGTCTTGCAGGTATTTAATTTTATTCTACAGTATTACAGCCAGTAAACAATAAACTATCATCCTTTTTCCACACAACTGGCTTTTCAGCACACAGAGAACTTGTTTGAGAAAGCAGTGCCTGCATAAACATTGCCGATAAACATTTGTTTTCACAAAGTCTGACCTGCTAAATCCTCGCACACACACAGTACCTCTAACACCCTTTTTCCCTTCGCCTTAAAAAAACGACCGTCTGCTGCCGAGATTCCTTTAATGACAGGAGTATCGGGAAGAATCCATAAAGCGTGCAATCCAGGACTATCAGGGGCCCGTCTGGGCCAAGATCCAGCCGTCACTGCAACTATGAGCAATCATTCAAGCTCCTCATTATTTTTAAAGCATACAATTACAGCGCAATCAAACTGCGGAGATCGGCCACTCTAAAGTATGAAAAGATAAATCTCCATCCTAATTGTCACTCTATACCTCACAAATCCCTCCCAGCACACGATCCAATCCATCAATGCCCTTTTTCACAATCGTCCATGTAAGACAATACAAACACATAAGGATCAGGCCCTAACGGAGGGATTCTTCATGGCAAGGATTAACAATCAGTACTTCACAGGACTTATAAACACAGTGGGAATGTTCCTCTGTCTTCTCTCATGGAGTTTCACAAGTTTGTAGAGCTGGCCCTCGGCTGACTCCTCTCAATTATATAAGTCTAAACTGAGCATGACACGCACTCTAAACTTGAGAGAAGCTCTTGAATGGTAAGTGAAAGAGGTGGGCTTAAATAGGAACTCATAAACAACATGTGAGGGCACGTCATATTTCATCAACTGGGTGAAAGTCGCATGTTCGCAGGGCTTCGCGGAAACCCCTCGTCCCTCAGGTTTCTGGCGACGCAGGCGCTTGTATTTGGACAGTCTGCCAAAGCGATTGGGGGAGGAATGCTTACAAACAGTAACACTTCATACTCCGCACAGACAAAAGAATGTGGCGTTTAGAGTAAGGGAAGATTTGTTTCCTGATACCATGGCGTTTTACATTTATAACACACTAACACGCTCTGATAATTTACCTAATTAGGAAGTGAATCCCGCTTGTCATGCAAACATCCATGAGGAACAACAAACACACGTGTGTAAATACAGCCGTGATACCGAGCAGCTACAAAACAAGCCATTTGTCTGTGTTTTCTGAAGCCCCCGGGTGGTCCCGCTGTTGACTGGGGTGAGTTACATTATTGGGACTTCCAGTTAGGGTGCCAGCTAAGGGCTGTCAGCTTGTGTGGGCCCTTGATTTTAACATCAACCTCCATAAATCAGTTTCACAGCACCTCTAAAGTATCTCCCATTCGTCATTAACCTGTGATTATGAATAGGCCAAGCGTGAGCTATTTATATCTAAAGTTATGATTGTATGCTCTAATATCGGCTGGCTGTTGCACACAAAGGTGCTGGAGGCTCAAACAGAGAGGGTTCGGCTAATAACAAGGTAAAATGCAGGAAGAAGCAGCAAGCACATCGTTAAATGAGCAAATATGACAGCTGTATTAAAATAGCTCTCTCAGCCACAGGACATTTCTCTCCCTCGCACCGCTAAGATGAGGTATGACGTGGCTTCACAGGATATTTCTTTGCTGATCTCGTAATCGTGTTAACAAACGCTGCAATGCTGCAAACGCCACGTGTTACTGATATAATGTGGTGACTCGGCTTCAGAAAATATGAGTCTAGCATTTTACTGAAAAACATGTTTTGTCATTTTCAGTTATTACTAGTATTATTGTTAAACCAATGTATATCTTTCTTAAATGATTTTACGTAGCACAGTAAACAAAACACATAGCACAGATTTAACAAGCACAATTAAGTATGATAAATTGGATTAAAAAATATTTTCTATTAAAAAAAATATTTAAAAACTTTTTCGTATGAAAGGCCAAAAAACAAATATCAAAGAGAGCAGTGGGCCGAAGGTACTGTAAATATACCAAACTGGTTCATTTCATAATTATTCATAGTGTTTCAAAACAAACAGAAAACATCAATTTAAATCATATTTACTAATGCAGTATAACTTTTAAAATGATAACTTACTGCAATAAAAACATAAACAGTCACATTTATAACACAGTGAAGTTCAATGCTAAATACACTGTAAAATATTCTGTAAATTTACAGTAAATTACTGGCTAATAATTGCATTACTTTCACAGTATGGTACTGTATGTAAATTCACAGTATATTACTGTGAGGTACTTCATAATAGCAATAATTCTGTTAATATTTTAAACATAAAAAAAGTGCCTGTACTAGCATAAAAGTGAATGTGTATTAATTTCTATGTTGAATAAAATATTAAGTGTTTGAATTCCTACAACTAACTTGCAAAAGATACAGCCATTTGTTTTACAGTAATTTGCTTTAATCATGATGCCTGCCTTAATTTCACAATGAAATTATGAATACGTAAAATTAAACAGTTAAATCCTGTAAAGTGACACTAATGTAATTTACTGTGAAAAATTACAGTAACATGTTGTGAAATTCTTGGAATTTATTACAGTGTAGTCAAGCAAAATCTGCCTTTGACTTGATTTGCTCACCAAAGTCTCTGCATTGTCCTCTATCCATCATTTATATACATTTAAACTAAATCTGAATAATTTACACTATTTATTGAAACAATAAAACATTAACAATGAAACAAACAAACAAAGGGTTACATTAAATTTGAATTGACAATCTCAAAACCATCCCCATCATTCTCTCTCTGTTCTCAGATGGGATGGTGGGCCAAATCAAAGGTTACCACGGGCCAACTTTGGCCCACGGGCCCTAGTTTGGGCATCTCTGCTCAAGTACAACACTTAAAAAGTTTTTAGCTTTTAGTTAATTGTGGTGTGATTATAGCATGACTTTGCTTCTCTAATAAATAACATGAAGTGAAACGTAATAATAATGAATCATTTAAACTATGTAAACAAAGAGGATACAAAGACTCTTATTATTTTTTTTTTACAGTTATTTGTTAAAACCATAGCAAATTTTAAGTAATAACAACTTCACATGTCTGTTTTAATAAATAAATAAATAAATAAATAAATAAATAAATAAATAAATAAATAAATAAATAAATAAATGCTTTGGTAATGACATATACCCCAAAATGGTAGGATACTAAGTCATAAACTCAACATAATGTAAAAAAAGATAGAAAAAAATTAACAAATCCTAATTGTGAAAAAATGACTGTTGTAATAATTTATTTTCAGTTTAGACTTTTTATATAATTATGACTTTTTATGTGATATGTTTTACTTTTTATTAAATAATGTTGCAATAATGTGATACTTTTTACTTTTTTATTATGAGTAATATCTCAATTTGGAGTTGTAATACATATGATACCAAGCATGATTGTTAGGTTACTTGATATGGGCTTTCCAAATAAAAACAAAAAAGAAAATAAAAATGTAATCATGCAAACCAGTTATTTATTAAAGATCCTTTTCACATTTCCGGGTTTCTCAGTAGCAGAAGGCGTCATAGCTGGGTAAACTTAGAGTGCAGTGAATGAGAGAGTACAACAAATACATTTTTACATTTACCTGTTTGCTGAAATAATAAAAGGAAAACGCCACGACGGTGTTATCAAGAAAAAAAAAAAAAAAACATTGCGTGAGACTGATGACGGCAGCCAGAAGAAAAAATAATGGCAAATTTACTCTCAGCCCCATAGACGCTTGCATAAGCGGTAATACGCTTTTCATAATTTGACGCAAAGATGATATAATACATTCAAAAATGCATATAAATGTTCATACGTTTTTTTTTAAATCAAAATATTAAAAACATTCAAGGATTTAAGATTATGATGACCGTTAAACACGTCATAGCAGTCTTGTGAAAAGGGTCCATTATACTATGGGGCTAAATTCCTGATCATGATGCTTGATCCCGATTGGCTGATAAATATCATGTGCAATTATGTCCAGGGAACCACAGCTAAAGTATCTGCAGGCAGGTCTTGACCACATTACAGTTCAATTGTGCTGTGCTGAATGATTACAATGCCCAATGCCTACAGTAAAAAGACAAGAAAACTAATCAAAACAAAGAAACTAGTCCTACACACAGGTGCGGTTGGAGGACAAAAAAAACTAAAATTTCTCTTGAATTCTTTTAAAAATACAACATCTGAAAAACACATTTAGGTGTGATAATTGTAAAATAAGCTGAATAATTGACTTCGGCTTATTATTAAAAAATAATGCAAACTCAAGGTGTAACAGTTACAGTGCAAAGCATCACCACCTTGGGTGTGCATTATTTTTCTACCCTGCAAAAAATGCTTTTCTTATGTATTAGTTTTTGTCTTGTTTGTCTTGCCTTGTTGTTGTCTTCTTGCTTCTGAGGGCCCTATCATAGACCTGATGTAATAAGGCACAAGACGTGTTTGACTATTTTCAGACCAGCGCAACCCAAATTTTTACGTTTTGCGCTACGTTGTGGACTTATGGGTGTGCAAGCCTAGAAAGGAGGTGTGTTAAGGCACATTGTTGGAGAGTTGCTATTCTGAGAAACTGATATAGACCATTGGGCCATTGACCAAGTAAAAGAAGGTCCAGCGCAGCGCACGATAGTTATGCACCTATGCAGGTCCAAAATGGTTAATACACACAGAGAATGTACAGCAATACACAAATATCTTTACATATGAAAAAAAATAAAGGATTAAAATATTACAAAAATTATTATTTAATATAAAAACACTACCTCCATGCCGCCTTTATGTCCGGGGGGCTTTTTTCAGTTTATTGCCAGCCTTTATATATTGTAAAAATGAATGCATAATTTGCATTTATATTATAATGTTATTATTATTATAAGCAGTATTATTTATTATATGCATATTTATATTTGTTTTAATAAAAACAAGTTTAGATTTGTCCATCTGTTGGGTTTTGGAGATGTCTGCATCCCCATATGAGACATAAGAATAGGACGTGTGTTTGGATATAACTCAGTTGTTTGACCACACTTCATTATTATTGTTCATTTATTCGTTTGCTGGAAATTAGAACTGAATTTAGAAATAGTTTTGAAACAAATCTTTGCGCTTAACAAACGAAATTAAATATGTAGCCTAATGGATGTCTTCAGTAGAATGTGTACACTCCTTATCCACAAAAGTAAAGAAGTAAAGTAAAGAGTAAAAGTAAAGTACAGAGAAAGTAAAGAGGCCGAATGGAGGAGGCTCGTTCTTTATCCTCATGCTGCAGATGGTCTGTTTAACTGTTTTATAGCTAATAAAGCATTCAGTTTTTCCACTTACAAAATCCGCCATGTAAATAACAAATGTGCCAACTGACTCTTAAAGGGAATCATGCACATTATACTCAAAACGCACCCATAACTCATTAAGAGAATAAGCACAACCCTGTTAGACCATGCGCTGCTGCGCAAACTGTATTTTTCCATCCTTAAAATAGCAAAAGTGGATTCAGACACACCCTGAGACTTTGTGCTTAGATCATTAAAATAGAGCCCTAAATGTCTAAACATTCTCAAATCATGAAGCATTTTTAGACAAGCAAAAAATATTGTCTTGTTTTCAGAAATAATGTTACAATTAAGTGAGTTTTTCCTTAAAACAAGCTAAATAATCTGCAATGGGGTAAGCAAAATCATCTTGTTTTCACTTGGAAATAATTTAGCTTACCCCATTAGCAGCTTATTTTAGATAATTGGACTAGAAACAAGGCAAAAATTCTAAGTAAGAAAAGCCTTTTTTTGCAATGTAATAATTCAATTGCCCATCATCAATTATTCCTTACTTATACTTTGGTCTCCATCTCAGGTGTGCTTTTTTTCTTGAAATGCAATGCCTTTTATCAGTTATTTCTTGCTTGTTATACATAACAATTTCTTAACCTTTTTTTACACTATACTATATATATATATATACTGTATATAAGAATGATATATTCTTAGAGCATAACAAACTGAGACACACAGCATTAAGGGCCAAAAAGAAATAGTCAAGTCTACCCTCTTGCATTTAAAGACAGGTCATTAACTTTGGGCATCTCTGTGCTAAACAAAAAGATGGATGGCACAAGGTCAAAAAACCAAGTGTTAGCAATGGACCGACTTCAGGGCCACACACTGGAACAAACAGGATCAGGGCATATAGTGTAGGCGTCTTGTCAGATAAGCTAATATATGCTCTGTGGCATGTAGCTGCACCTCATGGCTACCCTGAAACATTAGCACAGCTCTTAGCAAACCACTTTCACAGATAAGACGACAGCATCTGCCTCTTCAAACATATCGCTATCAGCAAGTTGCAAGCCACTTCAGCTAAAATAAGCCATTTATTGTGTGATAGCTGGTTGTTTTTGGGAACATTTCGATCTTTTTATCATATACAAGTGGATCACGGTAGACTGAGCTGGCAATTGTGAGCTCTTTTGTACAGTAATAATACAGCTCCATCTGGCCTAGTGGGAAGGCTAATGAGTATCAACATTTTTTTCATTACATCATTGACATTAGCTAATGCGCTTTTAAATGGCAATTTAAACGCCATTGAGTTACCACAAAATGCCAGCCATCACAAGTCTCTCTGTGGGGCTGCCTACCCTGCATAAGTGCTTTACTTTTTATAACCGCAGGCCAAACTACACAGATTTCTAGCTAAATGTTGGATTTGCTTCGCTAAACCAGCTCGCTTAAGTTACTAAGGCAAAAACAAGTATATGTCGCACTAAAACAGCACTTTGGATTGCAGAGGCACTAAAAAAAAACAAATAGCAAATCTATATTTACTACTGTATAAAGCAGCTGAAATTAGTTTTCAAGATGCTGTCAAGACCTTCTGCCTGGAGTACTCTTGGGTCAAGAGCTTTGCTAAAGGTCACAGAAGATTTTCTAGCTCAATGACCACTTCATCTGTGGCTTATTGGTAATTAATCCAGATTCTGTAAGCTACTTCTATGTGTTTAAGCACTGAGCTACAACACCAAAATGCCAGACAGGTAGTAACAGTTGGTTCCAGATGTAAGAAATCCCCCTCATTTTCACCAGTGAATCAGATTTTTAACAATAATGTTTGAATATTTCAAGAAAGATTTATGAGAGCTTTGAGATTAATTGGTAATAATTTCTCCTCCCCAAAAAATAATTGAAACGGTGCTACCTAAACATGAGGAAAATGCTTCCTTGTCTTCTCTTTTGTCAAAAAAAGGTAGAAAAATATAAAGGAAAATATTCATTATGTACTGGGCAATTTGTTATCGAACGCCAATCAGTATGAATACTGTGTTTTAGGTGAAATATGAGGGTAACAAATAACTTCATTCATTAGTTAAGTAGCAAGAAGAAGAAGGTTGAGACCTTTCTGTCAACCCAAAATGCTATCACTTACACTTGCACTTTTATTGTAAATAGAATGATGTCTGAAAGTGGCCATTGTACATTATAATTTTCAATAATAAATATACTTTTACAAAACCAGCTTCATCTAAGTGTCTGTAGGTGGGGATTCAAAGGTTATATTTTAAAGTTCAGCCAAAAATGAACATTTTGTCATCATACACTCATCCTCCATTTGTACTTTTTTATTCTGTTGAACACACAAAAAATTATTTAATGGATGTTGATAACCAAACAGTTGACTGTAGTCATTGATTCCATTGTATTTTTAGTATAAGTGTAACGGATCACGTGGCCTGTGGATTAATAATTTTTTTTACTGGTAGATTAATCCTAAATTTGTAATGATTACCGAGAGATCGCCTCTCGTGCCATTCAAATCACATGTATAAAAGCATTTAGGCTTTCCTGTAAAAAAATAATGATGACGGAAGAAGTTGTGGTAGGTTATTCAAGATGTGGTGGGTTTTATTAAAGGTGTTTTAAGTCACTACTTGTTTAACCTGCATCAATGCATTCAGTGTGAGCTGCAAGAATAATCATTAAAAGATCAGGACCTCAACACCCACGCAACATAAATTATAAATGATGGTGATTTGCATATGTTTATTAATCCTTCGAATCGTTGCATTCAAATCTGCGTTTGAAAAATGCAAAAATCCAGAAAGTGATTCAGTCTTTAGTCTTTAGAGTTAGTTAGAGACCACATGACAAAGCTAGGTTGCTGCCGGGAGTGGTGTTAGTGAGGCCAACAGGGGGCACTCAACCTGCGGTCTGTGTGGGTCCAAATGTCCCAGAATATTGATGGGGACTCTATAGTACTCGTCTTTTGGATGAGATGTTAAACCGAGGTCCTGACTCTCTGTGGTCGATAAAAATTCCAGGATGTCTTTAGAAAAAGAGTAGGGGTTTAACCCCGGCATCCTGGCCAAATTTGTTCACTGGCCTCATATCATAATTGGCTTCATCACTCTGTCTCCTCTCCACCAATCAGCTGGTCTGTGGTGTGCGGTCTGACGCAAATTGGCTACCGTTGCATCATCCAGGTGGATGCTGCACACTGGTGGTGGATGAGGAGATTACCCCCCAATGTATAAAGCACTTTGAGTGTCCAGAAAAGCGCTATATAAATGTAAGGAATTATTATTATTATTATTATTATTATTATTATTATTATTATTATAAAGTTACAAAGCGTCAAATAACACAGAAGTACTGGAATAACAGTTTATAGTTTACACAAAACCACTGATGTTTATTCTAAAGATTAAAATCACTGTCATATGCATTTAACGATGCTCAAAAATGAAAGTTGTAGGCAGCACTTACATTATTTAATCAACAGGTGGCGACAACCAGCCATCAAAAATATCCCACTGAATAATTCTTCAAAAATGACACATCTAGCAATAAAACATAAAGTTTTATGAGTGAATAATTGAATCATTTATTGAAAAATACGACAAAAAATAAACATGGGTCGTACAAATTATGGTGTTAGATTTATACATTTAGCATTATCAGCAACAGTAGTAGTAACAGTAAATTTTTCACAGTACTAAATATTTTACTATTTATTTTTATCCAGCTGATTATTTTTTTCATGTTATTTTTTAATGAAGTTACAGGTTGTAAGTACTGTTTGTTAAAACCAAAAGCGTCCTATACCGTACTGTTTTTGTAATAAATGGAAAGCAAATGACATTGGCTGATCCGAAAAATGGTCTGATCCGTGACTAAAAAACCATTATGTGATCCGAACCGTGAGATTTGTGATCCGTTACACCACTAATTTTTAGTCAACAGCTATCATCAACCGCTTGGTTCTTTTATGTTCAACAGAAGAAAAACGTGAGTTCAGGTTTGGATCAACAAAGTAAATGGTGGGTAAATTATATTTTTGGATCAACTATTTGGATGAAATACAGTTTTGTACCTTTTTGTTCAAATTTTCCAAACACATTTTGTTGCAAACCAACATTTGTCAAATGAATTGCTTCATTAATCTCAGAGCTGACTGACATGTAACTTCTGATTAAGGAATTACTGAAATCTTTATGAAGAAAATGAATATGAAATACCTAAAACATTTGGTGGCCTAATTTCTAATGACTGCCACTTGTAAAAAAAAAAAAAGAAGCACATTATCAAATCAACTATAAAACTGAGCTATTGAACACCACTCTAGGGTCCTTTTCTAAGCCCTTCAGTCGTCTACGGCACTTTATTGTTTGTTTGACCGACACAAATGAACACGGCAGAAATAAATTGGTACAAATGGAACTTTCATTTTTCATCCTCTCCTCTCCCACCCCAATTCCCCTTTGCCCCCTCTCCAAACCATCTCATAACCCTGGTCATTAATAATGTATGATATTGACTCAGCAAAGCCTGTGCATTCGGCATAAAGGGGTGCTGTACTTTCTCTTGAAGTGTGAGGCATGAGCTCCGCTGTTGCCTGGCAACCAGGTAGTTCCTAGTAAGAGCTTCTCCTCAGAGAAATCCCCTCATACTATAATGCAGTGAAAGCCCAAAGTGCCGCCCACAGGCACCTCCCCTCGTACCTTACACCAAACTACCTAATACTTCATTTCCAGTGCACACCAATCCATTTACGTGTACTGTGTGTAACTTTAGCTGTTATGGGATTTCCTGAATTTCACGCATCAATGTGGCATTGCATAAAACCTCTGTTTTAAATGGATCCAAATACAGAACGGAGGATGTTTTACTGTCACGCAGCAAAAAAAGCTGCTGTGCTGAGAACATGTCTCATAATCCCCCATATAAACTAATGGTCCACATTGCCATGACAACCTCAGTGTGGCGGACAAAGACCTTGCCGTTAGCACCAGTTTTTTTGCTATGCAGTTTTTATTTATTCATCAGTTTCTGCTTTCATCGCACACAGAGAATGCAGCGCACAAACTCTCATGATTGACAGCCAGGCAGGAGCTGTAGCTCACATAAAACAGCATGGGCTGTGGCAGGTGTGAAGATGTGGGGAATGGTGCCCAGCAAAGAACATTATTCATAGTTTTGTATTTGACTGCAAAATCGCTCAGCTATTTCTAAAATGTGTAATAAAAGCATTTATTTTAAACATAGGACATATTTTAAAAAGAAGAGTTCATAATTAAAATTCCATCATTATTCCTCAACCTTCACGTAGATCCAAAAATAGATATTTTGAGAAATGTTTCAATCGCATTTATCAATAAAATGACAGACCAAATTAACATCATTGATGAGACATTTTTTAAAATATCTTACTTTACGTTCAACAATAAAAACAAAAGAAGGTTGATTTAATGGATAGACAGTACACAGTTTTTTATTTGTTAAAATCCCAATGTTTACTTAAATATTAAATGAATAAATGACATAAAAAAGTAATCACATTGGCAATCTAAAATACTTATCAAATGTATTTAATTACCACCTTAAAATGTAATTATAATGAAATACTCATATTTTGTATTCTAAATACGCAACACTGTTACAGGTATTTCATTATTCCCCAGCCCTACTTGTGCATTACAAAGAGTACTTCTGCAAAAGTGATGTAGATCTTGAAGAAAGAGGGGTCTTAATGAAATATAAGCACAAGTGGTCACAGGAGACACTTTTGAAAGCATGTTAATACAAAGTGTAAATGGTAATGTGTCTTGATTAACCTGATCAGTGGCCCAGCAAAGAACATTATTCATAGTTTTGTATTTGACTGCAAAATAACTTGGCTATGTATTTCTAAAATGTGTTTAAAAATGCACTTATTTTAAACATAGGACTTATTTTTAAAAGGAGATTTCAAAATTGAAATTTCATCATTATTCCCTAACCTTTATGTGAATCCAAAAATAGATATTTTGAGAAATGTTTAATCGCATTCATCCATAAAATGACAGGCCAAATGAACATCATTAATGACACATTTTTCAAAATATCTTACTTTACGTTTAACAACAAAAACAAAACAAGGTTGATTTAATGAATAGTATTCAGTTTTTTTTTTGGTTAAAATACCAATGTTTACTTAAATATTAAATGAATAAATGACATTCAAATTCTGAGTAATCACTTTGCCAATCTAAAACATTTATCGGATGTATTTAATTACCACTTTAAAATGTAATTACAAAGAAATACTCACATTTTATATTCTAAATACGCAACATTGTTACAGGTATTTCATTATTCCCCAGCCCTGCTTGTGCATTACAAAGAGTACTTCTGCAAAAGTGATGTAGATCTTGAAGAAAGAGGGGTCTTAATGAAATATAAGCACAAGTGGTCACAGGAGACACTTTTGAAAGCATGTTAATACAAAGTGTAAATGGTAATGTGTCTCGATTAACCTGATCAGGGGCCAGTTAACGCTCTGTCTTATTTTGCGAAGGGATAATGAGTCTTGCTTTTGAATTCACTTAGAGCAACCTTTTGGGTAACATTTTACAATTAGTACAATTAGGTGATAGTTAATGTATTTATTAACACAAACTTAGAATGAACAATGCTTGCATTTATTAATCAAAGTTCAGCATTTACTAATGCATTATTAAAATCTAATCCATGCTTGTTAACATTAGTTAATGCACTGTGAGTTTACATGAACTAACAATGAACTTCATTAAATAAAATGAACTAATGGAAGATTATTGTAAAGTGTTACCCATTATCGTAACTGATTAAAAAACATATGGCCAGTCTCAAAGAAAAATTGGTGATTTTTTAAAGACTAGACTTAAGCAGCTTATGTGAAGTTGCTGGGACTTTTATTTCAGTATATTGAAAATTCCAACTGAAACTGAATATTGAGTAGAGGTCAGGGTAACTAACAGTAAGGGGGCGTGATTATGAATATTAACATACAGTTTCTATGGACGCAAGTTGACGTCAACTGAAGGACTGCCACTCCAAAGGTGGAAGCAAACTTTAACTAAAGATTACCAAAACAAACTTGTTTTTTTTTCACTGGATTAACTTGCATGGATGAATTGTTCACCTTAAAAATAACATTATGAGCTAGTAAAATAAACATTGCAAAATAAACATTGTATTTAATTTCATGCGGCCTTTAAACGCATGTTAATTCTAGGTGGAAATAGAGGCTTTTGATGCAAATACAGCTAGAGGAAATAGTGCAGATTTGCACAAAACCAATATGCTTCCCACACAAACAAAACATTGCTTCCCAGCGCAGTAATCGTTACTAATTTAATTTCTGAATATGGCCAAAGGAAATGATATCAGATGCAGAAATATTTCATTACAGCAGGAAACATCAGCATAGAGCTTTTCAGCCTCTTCTAGTTGAACTCATAATATATGGCAGCAGATTAATTGGCATTCAATGCGATTCCAAAACATATAGGCTGCTTCTCAAGTCCCAGAACGCTGAGAACGGACTAGCGTTCTTGTGGAGACCGGTCTTCTCAAGTTACCTCGGAAGAACTCGGGAGACCACGAGAACAGAGAACGCGTCCTTTAAGAAATGAGATGCTGCATTCTTCCCTGGTTCTTCCTGATGGTCACATGACCTTCACATATTTTTAACGGGAAATTATTTAAACATTACAGCATTTATACAATGATTTATTGTTTTCCCCCTTTTCAATATATATACTACACTCTCAGAAATAAAGGTACGAGAGTTGTCACTGGACTGGTACCTTTTTAAAAGGTACAAATTTGTACCTAAAAGGTCCATATTAATACCTCAAGGGTACATATTAGTACCTATAAAGTACAAAAGTGTTCCTCTTAAAAATTTTAGGTACTAATATATACTTTTGAAGTACCAATATGGACCCTTTAAGTACAAATGTGTACCTTTTGAAAAGGTACACCCCAGTGACAACTCTCGTACCTTTATTTCTGAGAGTGTACTGTATGCATAAAGACCTTATATACGTTGCACATTACAAATAAAACTGATTTTAATAGGAATTTCAGCAAATAAACACCCTTAATGTGTTTATGCCTTTATTAAGATTTTCATATTAATGTTTACTTTCACTGTTTCATTTAGGGAAACTCCTGAGATAAATAAGCTATATCTCTGAACTTTAATATTAAATCTATATAACATCCCACCTCCTTTATTCGGCCGCAATGACTTCTGTGACTTATCAAGCGAGTTTTCCACTCAAGTCTGCATTGATGCATCCTACTGTAGATATCAAGTACACATCGGAGAACATTCACGCATCCTCCGTTCTTGCGGTCTTGAGTTTTGGAACTGAACTTTAACGGTTGATGATGAAGTTACACGATAACACGAGGACACAAGATTACTGAAGAACGCATATTGAGAAACAGCTATAAAGAATAGAAATGTGTAATTGCAGTGCAATGCATTCTGGGAATTTGACACATGGAGGCCTAGATCCTATTAATCTCTATAGGTTTATTGTATCATATACAGTGATTTGCAAAACCTGTAAGCACTCACACCACAAATAAAGAAGAAAATCATTCAGTATATGGAAATGTTTTCTTGTGCATGTCATAAAACAAGGCAGAATGCATTTATTCATTCATTCTAATTTTCCTTCAGCTTAGTCCCTTATTTATCGGGGGTCGCGAGAGCAGAATGAACCAACAACTATTCCAGCATATGTTTTACGCAGCGAATGCCCTTTCAGCCACAATTCAGTACTGGGAAACACCCATACACCCTCATTCACAAACACACTCATACACTCTGGACAATTTAGTTAACCAATTGTCCTATAGAGCATGGCTTTGGACTGTGGGGGAAACCGGAGCACCCGGAGGAAACCCACACGAACATGGGGAGAACATGCAAACTCCACACAGAAATGTAACTGGCCCAGCCGGGATTTAAATCAGCGAGCTTCTTGCTGTGAGGTGACAATGCTAACCATTGAGCCACCGTGCTGCCCTGGCAGAATGCGACAAGTTATTATATAGATTCCCATTGTCTATGAAGATCTTTAAAAATGTATTATTGGTTGATACCAAAATACTTAATCTTTTGAATAAAAAAAACATTAGTCAAGATCCTTACAGAAATCCAAAGGTCAACAAAGGGTCAAATGTGACCACAAAACTCCCAGCCTTATTTAGGCATGAACCCACTTAGCATCTGCTAAACCAGAGCCATTAACCAATGCTTTATTATCATCTTCTATCAACCGAGCCTTGCCCTTCCCTGCGTCCAGTTGTCACTCTCAATGCAAATGAATCAACACACAAAACAACACCTGATCCGCAGCTTTTAACACACTGTCATGTGTGTGTGTGTGTGGTCTAAATTCAAAGCGTGAGATGGCAGCTGAATCAACACAATAGCGAAACATTTCAGTCAAGAGAGGAACCAGGCTCAACAGCATGGCGAGATATGGAAACGGATGCTTCTGAAGTGGTTCCTGTCACAGCTGGCATTATAAGCAAGACTTACGGAGGACTCGAATACAGACACGAGCTGTCAGACAACAAAACGTAGCAGCGCTATTGAGGACAAGACAATTTTGCTTGCATTTTAAGACTCGCTTTTCAGTTTCACGGATGGAAAGGTTTTTTTCCATGCCACTGTTGGCTCTCTTATGAGGCTAGGATACATCCATCTCTCTCAAATGCAGCGGGTCCCAGCTGGACGTCGCTCTCCAGGGAGGTCCAATCCGACCTAAATAGTCACCTCCCACCAGCCACTCAAATACCATCCTTTCAGTTCCCACCTCATATAAACACTTCACAGAGCCAGGTGGATTTGAGGTTCGCCAGAGGGACTCGTCCATGGCAGCTTTCAAAATCGATTGCCACTTAGTTTTTTTTTCAATTATGCCCTTTGCTTCTCTGTCTTTTGTTTATAACCGTCTGTTGAGAATAAATCACATGAGTCTATTGCACCACACCTTACATGACCAAATCAATAACCCGCTGAGATCAACAACACCTTGGAGACTGTGACATGTAGGATATACACTGGCCGCTGGTGACTGATTGAGTAGAGAGGATTTTGTCTTGTAGTGGGACCTGTTGGCCCAGCGCTGCATGCTAACTTACAAACACGTTAATGAATTATTCAATAGGCTTTTAAATACTCAATTGAGGTTCCACGATCAACAGGAATGCATATTAATAGTCATATATTCTAACCTATAAGCTTGACTCATGAATATTAATAATGTCAGTTTACTTAATTTGCTGAAATAAATAATTGACTTTAGAAGACTGGTGATAAGAAGGTACTGGAAATGCAAACTGGCCCAGCCGGGACTCAAACCAGCGACCTTCTTGCTGTGAGGTGACAGTGCTCAGCAAGAAGCCACCGTGCCACCCCCTTCAAGGATATTAAAATACTTTATTTTTATAGACATTTAAATGTTTACTCAGGATTGGAAAAATGAAAAGTGAGGGATCTGATCAACATCTACATTTCTCTCATTATTATTATTTGCTGAAAAGCAGCTAGACTGGACATAAGTACAATGTGATTCTAATTCAGTTCAATCTACTTATTTGCTCCTAGGCTCTTTTCTTGCTGTTGTGATTTTCATTTATTATCCTTATCTGTCACTCCTTATCGCCTAAATGATTTGAAAATGTAAATAATAATAATAAATTTTATTTGTAATGTGCTTTTTTTTGACTCAGGGCAAAATACTAACAATACAAGGCAAAATACCAACAATAGCAGAAACAGCACAACATGAACCATAGGGTAGAATAAAAAAGTTAACACAAATAATCATCCAAAGGTAAAGTTATAAATACACATGTAAATATACTTCCTTGTTTACTGAAATGCAGGTAAGTTGGTGCTAGTCATGTTAGCATAAGTGCTATACATTTCTATGATTTTAAAGGCTTGGCTGATAAAATCATTTGGCAAAGGCTTGTTCAAAGCTGTAGTTTCTGAGACTGTGTAGGATATCATGTGAACCTTATGCAACATGTTGTTACAACAACAGTAAATTCTACAAGAATACTTAAGCATTCTTACTAACATATGACATCATTTTAAATATTAGTAGAAATATCCAGCTTCATATCAGAACAATGATTTCTACATTTTTTGTGCATTTTTATTTATTTATTTATTTATTTATTTATTTATTTATTTATTTATTTATTATTTTGTTTTATTATTCAATTCTGAAAAAACATATGTCAAGGATCGATTTAAATATCAGTACAAATATCCAGCTCCATATCAGTACAATGATTTCTACATTTCTTGTGAATTTTTATATATTTATTTATTCATTTAGTTTTATTTTTATTTATTTATATTTTTATTTTATTGTTCAATTCTGAAAAAAACATATGACATGGATCGTTTTATATATTAGTGCAAATATCCAGCTCCATATCAGTACAATGATTTCCACATTTTTGTGCATTTTTATATATATATATTTATTTATTTATTATTTTGTTTTATTATTCAATTCTGAAAAAAAACATATGTCATGGATTGTTTTAAACATCAGTACAAATATCCAGCTTCTATATCAGTACAATGATTTCTACATTTCTAGTGAATTTTTATTTATTTATTTATTTTTATTTTAATGTTAAATTCTGAAAAAAACATATGGCATGTTGTTTTAAATTCATTTTCTTTTCGGCTTCATTTATTCATTCATTCATTTTCTTTTCGGCTTAGTCCCTTTATTAATCTGGGGTTCCCACAGTGGAATCAACCGCCAATTTATCCAGTACATGTTTTACGCAGCGGATGCCCTACCAGCTGCAACCCATCACTGGGGAACATCCATACACTCTCATTCACACACATACACTACACATCATTAGCTTACCCAATTCACCTGTACCGCATGTCTTTGGACTTGTGGGGGAAAGCAGAGCACCTGGAGGAAGCTCATGCAAACGCAGGGAGAACATGCAAACTCCACACAGGTGCCTCTGTATTTTTGTGCATTTTTATTTATTTATTTATTTATTTATTTATTTATTTATTTATTTATTTATTTTATTGTTAAATTCTGAAAAAACATATAACATGGATCGTTTTAAATATCAGTACAAATTTCTAGCTCCATATCAGTACAATGATTTCTACATTTTTTGTGCATTTTTATTAGCACTTATTTATTTATTTGTTTGTTTGTTTGTTTGTTTGTTTGTTTGTTTGTTTGTTTGTTTGTTTATTTATTTATTGTTCAATTCTAAAAATACTGCTAATGCATTGTTAAAGAGATAGTTCACCTAAAAATGAAAATTTACTCACCCTCAAGTGGTTCAAGATCTTTTAGATTCTATATTCTGTTGATCACAAAATAAAAAACATTTGAAGAAAGCTAAAAAAACAGTAATTATTAAGCTCCATTAAACAAATGCTATGGAAGTCAATGTTTCAGCTTTCTTCAAAATATCTCCTTTTGTATTCAACAGAAGAAAGAATGTGTTCTAAACAAGTGAAGGGTGATTATTACTGAAGTTTTAAAACATCTGTGTATTTTCCCTATATTTTCATCATCAACATGATTTAAAGCCAACAGTTTGAATAATCAGCTTTTGTCTGAAATGATTAGCACTAGCTGGCACTGTTCAGTATTTTACTTTGATTCAAATTCTGCACACATATCAATAGAGAAAGCTGTTGCTAAGATACATGTCTTCTCACACACACGCTGAATGTCTCTGTTTTTAAATAAATCACTCAAGAGACTGATGTTCCAGCATTTCAACAGCAGTCGGAAGCTACAAAATCAGCCATTCCATCCCCAACACATGAAACCTGTCCAAATTGCTTTCGGGGAACAGGCTGCCACCTGCTGTATCATTTGTAATCTAGAAGTGGAGTCTAAACTACACATCAAGATCGTTACCCCTCGTTGGCTTTGGCACGGATAGATGTTGTTCTGTCATTGTTAAGCCTGAGACCGATTATCATTATCTAGACGCAAACACACGGCGTCATAAAAGCGCCATCCAGAGCTTTTACCACCCCTGTGGATCAGTATGAACGTTTAAACATGCATTAGTGTTTACAGTCGTGACCTGACCCATGAAGCATGCGTGTGCTGCAGACCTGAAACTGTTCATAAATTTCACGTCATGTGCACAGGATGTCCTTTAAAGGCACAATCGCCTCGCTTCTGTACATTTGAAGTCATAAAACTGCAAGAAGACGGCGACAGCAGATTTGTACAGGCCTTGTTAGTTCCACGCCATTGCTCTAAACACTCTGCGAGCTGCAGGCCTAAGGATATACAGAAATCCAGCTGAACTGATATTAATCCTCAAACGCTCGTCTAATCAGCATGCTTTGGCTGTGACTGACTCCTCTGCTCCATATGCCCAAGACCTATAAATCATTCAGTTTCTTCTCCTATATAGCTACATTCAAAGACTAGAGGTTACGCAAGCAACGATTCCCATCAGCATCGGCTGCCTTCAACCGACACAGGATCGCATCTCCAAACGTCCACTTTCATTTCATCCTCTAAACACAATGCAGATGTAACATGACCGTCCTAAATCAGAAGGTATCGTAGGTTTATGACTTGAAGCTATAAGTGCACTTGTTCCTGTCTGTGTTGTGCCCTGAGTGGGGTTTCAAAAACAAGAACATGCAATTTTACTCTCTCTTTGTTTTCTCTCCGTCTCTCACCCTTTCTCTGCCAGCACAGACTTTCTTTGTTTCTCTGTGATGCACAACCCATGACCTATCCCACAATGCTGAGCTTCACCGACAAACCGAGCGATCCACAGCATAAACACAAGCTTCCTTTTAATGGTGAGAAGATGTAGGAAAAAGATAAAACCTGCAGCAACACAAGCTTGTTTTGTGCTGGAGTAGAAGAAAACATTTCCTGATTATAGAGGAAATTAAATCGGCAGCCATCTTTTGTGTTTCTTTTGCACTGAGTATAATACGTGAATATTTAAAATCCAAAACAAAGCTCATGAAATTAATACAGGTCCAGTCTTTTCCAATTACATTTACAGCACCTCTTAAAGTTTGTGTGAAATCAAAGATTTCAATGTTTATTTTGTTAGCGCACATTCTTGATCCTTGGGTGAACAATTTTTTCTGGCAGTTCTTCTCTGTTGATGTCAGTTACCGTTAGTTAACAATACATTAAAATACATTTTTAGATGCTTCAGTCTGTTAGTTTTAAGGATATCTATTAGCTAGTGTGCTCCAAAACAGTGACAAAATTCATGTTTAGAAAATATAAAACATACAAAAGCTTGCAGTTTGTCACTTCCGTCTAAATGGATCAATGTTTTTTTTTTTTCATGTTACCTCATACTTTAGTTTCTCATCAAATCTTGACTAATTAAAGGCTCTCTTAGGGCTGGGTGATACAACCAGTATCGATATTTATTCACCAAAAACCATTGTCAATATCGATTAAAAAAAAGATTCAGCATGTAGTTTCGGTATGAAGGCTATAGTTTTATTAAAATGTGGCTGCTGAGCGCGTGCCTTGGAAGCAATGCCAATAAGCTTAGGCTGTAAGTTTGTCATTTTTAACAGAGGCGCATTTTCCAGCCGCACCTGTTGAAAACATGTGAACTTTTTCGAATGCCACGAGTGCACCGCAAAATAGAACTAACCAATCTCCTTCACACTTTGTATGGAATATACACATTTCAGTATTAATGGCAGATTAATTACCTCAGACAAACACAGTGCACCTAAACACTGCAGCGTTTTTTACTTTTCTCCATAAACTTGTATCAGAACTGCAGCAATGATTTGCCTCTTTGTCATCCTCTGCAAAAACGCTTGATGGTCGCCTAGCTATGAGAGAAGCCAGGGTAGCGCGAGTGCAAAGCTCATGGCTTGTCACTTCAGGTCAGAATAACAACACATGCAAAAATGAGTGCCGTATAGCAGCAGTGAGGAGATTGTAAATAAAAAAAAGGATGTATGGATGTCGCCAGAGTGGCTTTTTGGTTTCTTTTCTTGTGCATCCCAGCCACTAGCTTCACATTTGAAAGATTTTTTAGCATGGGGGTAATGTAGTCATTTAACCTCACAATTTGTAATTTTGCAGTGTATATTTAAATAATGATGTTCTTTTACTTAAAAAGCTCAGATTTGATTATCATAATTTGTCTTGTTTACAGAGTTTGAGGTTTATTGTATCATTAACTTTGACACCTTGCAGATGTTGTTTTTGACTATTAAAACTATTGGCCTTAGTAATGTTGGTAGATTAAAATAAAGTGGTTAAAAAAGTCCTGATATTCCTAATTGTACTGTTAAAGAATATTCAAGAATTATCGATATTGAATGCTATGAAACATCATATCGTGATCATTTTTTTGCAATATCGCCAGCCCTATGCTTTCTAGTATCTAACATGCCCCGCCCCTTCACGGCGCTTCTCATTTGATGTGCTCAAGCTCAACCACAACTCACTGTGATAAAAACTAAATGCTATTGGCTGTTTTTTAAAGGGGAGGAGCTACTCAGTTTTTCTGTTGAGATTACGTCATTCATTCATTTTATTTTCGGCTTAGTCTCTTTATTAATCAGGGGTCGCCACAACGGAATGAACCACCAACTTATCCAGCACATGTTTAATGCAGCGGATGCCCTTCCAGCTGCAACCCATCACTGGGAAACGGGATTACGTCAAACATCAAATAAAAAATGCTAATTTCAAAGCACTTTACGGGATAATGATGATGTGACAATAAAAGTGATTTGATTTGATTTGATGTTTAACCAGTTGGAAGTACATCAGCATATTGAAATAAAAGCTTTTGGTTCAAGCGTACTTTAAATGGACAGTTCACCCCAAAATTTCGATTTACTGTTAATTTACTCATCCTCTGGGAATCCAAGATGCAGCTGAATTTTTTCGTCCTAAGGAGATTAACTATTAAGCTCAAACAGTGTTCTTTAGTCAGACATCAAATGTAAGTCATCGTTTTGAACAGTGGTTTCAAACTCAATTCCTGGATGGCCACAGCTCTGCAGATTTTAGCTCCAACTCGAACTCACACCTTCTTAATAGTCTCTACCTTGATTAGTTGGATCAGCTGTGTTTTATTAGGGTTGGAGCAAAACTGTACAGAGCTGTGGCCCTCCAGGAACATGTCTTACTTGGTGAAATCAGCTTGGCTCATTTTGTATATTTCTCTTTTTTGACAAACAAGGATCAGTTCATGGATCTCTCTGTTAATGAGTTCATGATCTGAATCATGTGTGTTAGGTATGGAAAACATACAAAATGTGCAGGGCAGGAGGACCCGAGGGCTGGAATTGAGAACCACTGGTGTAAGTTAACATGTACCTGCAAAGTTTTTTTATAGTCAGTTGAATGTGTTGGTGGAGTAATGTCAGCAGATATTAAACAGACAGTTTGCTAATACTTTAATGAGAATGAGTTGACATGTGGTTGCAGTATAACTTATAATAAACAAATTATGTGCAAAAGGAACCATCAAATAGGGGTGTCAAAATAAATAGTTTCTTCGATGCACCACAATGTAGACACGAACAATTCTGTATCGGTTCAGTAATAATCATAACCGGTTATTATGTACTGATGTCATTTATCACATATGCCTTAGATGGCGCCAGTTCACTGTGGCTAGGGAGGAGACCGTGAGTAATTAAAACGCTCCAACTACTTAAAAAGCAGATAACTGTGCACAATTCACTGCTTGTGTGTTTGCTGGACAAACTTTCACTGAGAGGGAAGTACATCAGAACCCAGCTAAGAAAAAATGAAAGCTGTAAACTCTCTTTCTCACACACTCTCTGTGACTCCTTTGACCTGCTGGCGTGTTCGTGAAGTAACGTTTTATCTCCTCTCTCGGCTGTTACAACAATAACCTTACTTGTGGATCCAGACACGAGCGTGTCTGCAGAGCGAGTTTTCTCCACTTTGTCGCCATCTATAATGGATCAGCTGATCGCCGCAGTCGTTTAACATCAGTGTCTGTGTCACTGTTTGCTGCCACGCTCACTGTTAGAACCAATCGCAGCCCCTTCTGTTGAGTGCGTGGTCAGTCACAAGCATTTATGAACTCGCTCAATGCTCATATGTTGTTCTGTGCATGTACTTTAGTTTTGTTTGATACATTCAAAAAGAGTGTTTTCTTTCAGCAGGTAAAATTAAAGGTACAGTACATATAGTTGACTGCTTGTATTAAAGGACAAAATTGTATTACAAAATAATATATATATATATATATATTATAATATTTATATATTATACATTTATAACAAGAATTATTGTGTGGCTAAGTAAAATATCAAATTGTTTATGGAAAGCATCATCAATGCATCGTGATATCGAATTGATCTGAATCGATGGCATAATAATCACAATCGAACCGAACCGTGAGACCAGTGTCGGTTTACACTCTTACCATCAAAATAAGGTGAAAAGAAGCCAATGCAAAGATAATCTTCTTACAAAGGAAGGTGGAAAATGCGGTTTTCACAAAAGTACCCACAGCAGGAATAATGTAGTATTAATGCAGAATTCTAAATGATTATTTTGGGGAAGAGTTGGCAATGATTTCAGACGACAACACAAACACCGTCTCAGTTTTGCCATTGACATGATATCTACAATATGTCAGAATACTGATTAATCAGCACCTCATAAAATAAGTGTTATGGCCTCGCAACACGTGCCTGAGGGCGGGAAACTCATGTATGACTAATCAAAATAAAGATGATACATACTTCATTTAGCAAGCATGCTTATTTACAGCCTTCATACACAGTTGAAACACTGGAGATATCCAACTGACCCAAAAACAAGGACAGATAAAATCAATTTTTAGTTAGCAGGCAGAGATGAGAGATAGAAAGACAGAAGAATACTAATGACCCAAAATTATGAATACATGCTTTGATGGGCAACAAATAACTGATGCCCTCACCATTTTAATTTCGGTTGTTCAGTACATTTGGTTAAAATAATCAGCAGAATAATGCATTTTGCCACTTCTCTAACACTGCACAATGAAGTGCATGCTTTGCGCATAGATCCTAATGGTGATTATAATAATCCAAGTGACATCTGAGCAACACAAGCTGCCATTTATATGCATTATATGCAAAGAGCCCCAGCGTGAAATATATAAACAACTTGCATAAAGAAGATTTTAATGGAAAAAAGCATTAAGGTAGCCAACAAAACGTACAAGGAAAACATACAAATTGCAGTGAGGCTTTCCACATCCTCCAAATATCCCATAAAGTGCTTTCTGTATCCATGCAGGACTACATAATAACAAATCCATTAAGTGCATATACACTAATCATAGGTCTAATTGCTCTCTTTAAAGCTGTCAGTCAAAAAGTGATAAAACACATAATGCACTTCAAACCACAATGCGGCCATCATAAATTTAATATGAAAACGATTACAGCCCAAGAGTAATTTGTTTTATGGCTAAGCAACAAAAAGCAAGCCACAAAATGGAGGAAACTGCAGTGCATAAATAAGGCCAGTACATCACTGCAAACTAGAAATTGTAAACACTGTAGTTCATCTATCTAGATCATAAAGTAACATCTACAAAGTGCAATGCTGCATTTTGTGCATAATTTCTGAAGAGACTCAGCAGAGAGCTTGAGCCGCCCCTACAGCTAATGAAGCTATTTATAAAATAGTGCTCTTAATTGCAACACTGCCAAAAGGACGCATCTTCGGGAAGCCTACACCGGTGGGAGAACGAGATCAGCTCTTATGTATTGAAGTTTCCTGTCAAAATACAGGCAGAACGCTGCAAGCTGCCGCAGCGACCAGCCAGCCATTCAGCATACACCTACAGATCTTAATTGTTACTGAAGTCCTGTCAGGTCCAAGAAAAACAAAATAGGAACTAGTCCATTATTGTGTATGACTAATGCCTGGACTGTCAACATAATTAAAAAACCACACACTCCTAAATGGTAGTCTCCGATTAAAAGGATATGGGTTGCAAACCATCTTGAGACACCAGCTCCGTGGACGAGTGGTCTGTTTGATACAGAAAAACACCACGGGTGCGAGCAACGGGTAGAGGGGCTGTTCCTCTTCATTGGAAACCAAATCTGGGGTAGGGTCCCGGGCCCCGGACCCCCGTGCCTGAGAGCTCTCATGGACGGGGATCCATGTGCTGCTTTTTTCCTCTTCATCGCCAGTCTCTTCAGTGGGACAGGGTGCCTGGTACAAGGCTGAAATGGGAATTCTTACCTCTTCTCTCTCCAAGTACTGAAAGTGTTCTTTCCCCTCGCCATCAGTCATGATAAAGCGTCTGACAATGGTATCCTGCAATTAAAAAAACAAATATGTCCAATTAGCACTGACTGTGTGGCAAGCTGAATTAACTATTATTTCTTTATAAGTAGTACGGTACGGTACGGTACAGTTCGGTGCACTTTTATGTCAAAAGGTACCTACCTAAAACCGAACAGTACCACTTTTTTACCTAGCACAGCTAAAGGGTACCAAAAGGCGGAGCTAGACGCACAACTGAACGCTATTGGTTTACAGAGATACATCACTCACTCGTGCACAAGCCAGAATGAAAACAAAGGAACCGCGTGTGAACCTGTGTGTAGTTTTTCTGTAATTGGTAACATATCGGAGACTGTAAGGGGCTGTATGTGTTCATATATGTTGCATTTATTTATTTATTTATTTTATGAAATCGCAGACGTTACAGTAGGCTATTTTGTAGACAATATCATTGATCTGGAGTTTTAATTAAATCATGTTTATAGAAAGGTTAGTAATGATGTGCTTCTCATATGACATGTGAACGACCCGTACAGCTTTACTGTAGACATTTCCTCCAGTGAGAATAACGTCGACAGAAACTTTCTGTCGTACACCACACTCACCAAAAGAGTACCATTGGTCCCCTTTTAGCAGTGGAAACGCAAGCCTGATAAAGGTGACTCGTACCGTACCGCACTGTACCACTCAGTGGAAATGGTCCATTATACTAACTGCACTCATTAAGGTCCCTCCATGAAATTAAATGTAAGTTTTTTTAGATGTTAGTATCAGTATTGTTAGTGTTGAGTATATCTATAAGCTAGGGCACACCAAAACAGTGACAAAATGTGCATTTAAAAGATATAAACCTCATATAAAGCTGTCAGTTTGTCTCAATCTAAACGGATCAACATTTTTTTCACATCACTTCATTCCATTCAGTTTCTCATCAAATCTTGACCTCAAATGATCTCTAGTATCTAAACATTACATTTGATGTGGTTGAGCTCAACCACTCTCACTGGCAGAGCGGTGATGAAACAAAACGCTATTGGCTGTTTTTTAAAAAGGGGAGGGGCTACACTATGTTCCAGCCTCTCTTCATGTTTCGGTTGAGATTACGTCAAACATCAAATAAAAATGCACATTTCAAGGCACTTCACGGGACATTTAATAAGCCCTTCCCAGCAAGTATTTTTTGTTATTAAAAGATGTCTAATAGATGTCTAATAGGCGTCTAAACATAGTCGTCTTGGCTAAAACAAGACTAAATTTGGGCTGTCAGTGAAAATCTAATAGACTGATAGAAATCTAATGAACCTCCCTAAACACAGTAGAAACAGACTTATCCAGAAAATTTCCAGTAAATTGCAGTAAAGGATGCCCTTTTTTAAAAACATTATGAAATTTGTTACTTTAATTTTCCAGAATGAGAAGTAGTAACATTGCCAGTAAATGGCTGGAATTCTGCCGTGTGTGAATGCCGAAGGAAACATGTACAAGTTCAGGAAGCACTGACATGTGACATATACTCCGGGCCAATCATGACATTCAAATGCCAATATTGTTAGTTAATGAATATAAAAGCCTTTGAATCTTTTGTCTGGCGTCACAGTGGCGCAGTGGGTAGCACGATCACCTCACAGCAAAAAGGTCGCTGGTTCGAGCCCCAGCTGGGTCAGTTGGTATTTCTGGAGTTTGCATGTTCTCCCCGTGTTGGCGTGGCGTGAATGCAAAGGCTTGAAAATAAAATAAAATAAAATCATCAACTGGCTAATTTGCTACTGATATCTACCAGTATTTTAACTATGTAAATTATATATTATGAACCAAATAATGTAGCCTATATTTTTTGGGTCTATTCTGGGCACAATTCATTCATGCATTGTCCTTCGGTTTAGTCCCTTTATTTATCAGGGGTCAGCCAGCGCAATGAACCGCCAACTATTCCAGCATATGTTTTACACAGCGCATGCCCTTCCAGCTGCAACCCAGTACTGGGAAACACACATACAGGCTAACATTCACATGCATACACTACGGCCAAATTAGTTTATTCAATTCACCTATAGTGCATATCTTTGGACTGTGGGGGAGCACTCGGAGGAAACCCACGCGAACACGGGGAGAACATGCACTATGATCATGAACTAGCGACCTTGCTATGAGGTGACAGTGCTAACCACTGAGCCACCGTGCCGCCCCGGCACAATTCATATTGCTCATATTTCTCTTTAAACTAACTAACTAATTAATATTATTAATAATATTAATAATAATATAAATTAATTGAGTAACTTAAATTAACTACCTTTAATTTATATTAATGTTTATCACTGGTAATGTTATATAATATTCATTACTCATCATATAATGCTTGAATTCATTCATTTATTTTCTTTTAGGCTTAGTCTCTTTATCGCCACAGCAGATTGAACCACCAACTTATCCAGCATATGTTTTACGCAGCGGATGCCCTTCAAGCTGCAACCCATCACTGGGAAACATCTATACACTCTCATTCATACACATACACTACGGCTAATTTAGCCCAATTCACCTATAGCGCATGTCTTTGGACTTGTGGGGGAAACCGAAGCACCCAGGGGAAACCCACATGAACACGGGGAGAACATGCAAACTCCACACAGAAATGCCAACTGACCCAGCCGAGGCTCGAACCAGTGACCTTCTTGCTGTGAGGCAAACGTGCTACCCACTGCGCCACAGTGCAGCCCCATGATTATAATCATTATACAATATTATAATATTCAAATATAAACATCTGTAAAAAAAATCATTTTGGAATGGTGTGGGGCTTGTGAGTAGTACAGTCTAAAATTAACTATTTAAAATATTAAAAAAGCACCAATATTAGTTGTAGACTTAATTAGTGAATATTAAAATGGCTTGCCATATGATGTGATCATTATCAAAGGATAGCTGATTGTCAAGGTCTTGTACAGTGAACAGAAATATACTTGTCAGATGTACCAAACAAACAAAATCTAGCGTTGTCACAATTTCCTAGATTTATTTATTTACATAAATAAAAACAAACAAACAAACAAACAATATCAATAATCTATATGCACTTAAAATGTTTCTACATTAACAAAAAAAGAAAAGTGTACAAAGCTGCTAATGAAAACTGCAAAAATGCTGATAATATACAGTTGAAGTCTGAATTATTCACCCACCTGTTTATTTTTCCCCCAATTTCTGTTCAACGTAGAGCAGATTTTTTCAACACATTTCTAAACATAATAGTTTTAATAACTCATTTCTAATAACTGATTTATTTTATCTTTGCCATGATGACAGTAAATAATATTTTACTAGATATTTTTCAAGGCACTTCTATACAGCTCAAAGTGACATTTAAAGGCTTAACTGGGTTAATTAGGTTAACTAGGCAGGTTAGGGTAATTAGGCAAGTTATTGTATAACGATGGTTTGTTCTGTAGACTATCGGAAAAAAAAACTAGCTTAAAGGGGCTAATAATATTGTCCTCAAAATGGTTCATAAAAAATTAAAAACTGCTTTTATTCTAGCCGAAATAAAACAAATAAGACAAAACAAATATTATCAGACATACTGTGAAAATTTCCTTGCTCTGTTAATCATCATTTGGGAAATATTTAAAAAAGAAAAAACAATTCAAAGGAGGGCTCATAATTCTGACTTAAACTGTATGTAATGTTCCTAGATTATATAAAATTACTATTACATGTTTTATAACTATTACAGTTATTATATTTCAACTATTTAAAATAATTGAATTCTTTATCTCATTTTATAAAACACATTTCCTCATATATCATTCGGATTGTCAATCATAGAAAAAGTTATCATTATATCTCCAACAATACATACACCTCACTAAACTCTGAAATAACAACCAACAATCTCTCTACCTGGTGAACATATTAAAAAACACATACAGTTATATGTAAGAGTTTTTGACAACAAACACACAAGTTCATATGTTTGTGCATCTTTTTTTTTCACATGGATATTAACTTCCTTTGTCCTTATGTGAACACATGCCTGCTCTGAAGAAGCAAAAAGTACAAGCAATATTAGGGTAAAGTCTAGATAGAATACAGCTGTGGATGTGGACGTCAATATAGCATCATTTTTGTAACACTGTATAACAATAATGAATATTTTACAGTACTGTGATGGGTGGGTTTAGCGTTGGGGTAGGGGTAGACATTCAAATACAATTTATTGGGTAATTTAATAAATAACATATATAATACTCGGTACAAGCAATGTTTTTACATTCCTGTGACGCTTCGGTTTAGGGTTTGGGTAGGGGTAAGCGTTAATAAATTGCAATAAAAATTGTTTTAGTAAATAATATAATTAATTCTCATGAACTTCCGGACGCAACCGTATCTGATCTAGAATCAACCCTATATTAGGGACTTTTCTCAGTTACAACTCATCAGTGTCTTGAGTAAACAACACGTCACTATGACAACCACTCTCAGTGCAGCCAATTGGCTGGAACTGCTTTGTTTCAAACTCACAATTTACCAGTAATGAATAAACAAAAGGACTCATTGTAAACAATAAAGAAATAATCACAAAACCAACATCTCCACTGTGATTGTAAGTACATGTATAAAATATAATAAAATACAGAATGTTATTATGATTTACTAAAAATGCTATATATTTCACATGTAACAAAAAGTGGGTTTATCAAAATGCTCAAAATGGTGGAACAGATTTATGCATGACAAAGAAAATCCAAGATTTTCTAAGCTTGACTCAGCACATCTTAGGACAAAAGAAATTTGAAAGAAACTTGTTTGGTTGTGGAGCAAAAAATGTAGAAGTACTTAGTATAGTGCCACCTATCGTCGGATTGGGGTGTGTTTGTACACCTGAGTAGTGGGTGAGATTTGGGACCATCCTCGCCAATTTGCTCGGACTTATGGCTTTGGCTTGCCATATACACTTATAGGAAACAATAATAATAATAATAATAACAACAATAATAATAATAATAAAAATAATAAAAATTCGAAAATCTGCGGTGCTTGTACCCTAAAAAAGCCCAAACGGTAGTTAAATTCAATTTTTGAATGTTAAAACGGCTTGCCATAGTATGTGAGCATTAAATAAAGGAGAGCTGATTGTCACGGTCTTATGATTGTTACAGTAAAGAGAAAAGCGCTTGTCAGATGCACCAAACAAACAAGATCAAGCTTTGTCACAATTCCCGAGATTTCTTTTAAAACTAAACAAAAACAAACGGATCACTAATATATAACAGTTATATATTTTGCAATGTAAATGTTTTAATTAATATAAAAAGATATATCAAAGACAAAAAGCTGCCAAAAGCTGCCGAGGAAAATAATCCTGTTACGAAAATCTGCAATCTTCCTACAGTAGTTCTTCCCAACCGTCCTCATTTCCCCACACAAAAGCATGCTGTGACAGAAATCGATGTTAAACGCAACTTACAAAACAAAACAAACAAGTTACCTTATAGATAAGGAATCAGAGGTTCCCATAAGCATCTCCTTTACTTTCAGTGTACCGCAGAAAAATCCGTTCTGGTAAGAGACTGAGACTCGCTGCGATCCATTTGTCTCTTTCAAATGCAGTTTCTGCCACTGAACGATGCGTAAGTCCTTCAGTTTTCTTTAAAATGAACAAACCACGGGTGATTTATCCCAAAACATGCCAGAGTGTCTCAGATGTAAAGCAAGAAAAGCCATTATCCAAAGGAAAAACTGCGAAAGGGTTTGGCGCATCTATGTTGGTCTGGATTCTCCCTTGATGTGACACGCCAAACTTCTAGTGAGCAGAGCGCGAGCGCGCGCATGACGCTTCCTTTGGCTTTACCCGCATTACTTTACACCTGACGCCCGTTTATTACTCCTTTTAGGACCGAGTATCTTTACACATGCTGGAAATATGCTTATGGAAATTAATTATATGAACTACACGGTTTACTGCTTACGCTGGAGGAAGAAAAAAATCTGACGACGGATATTGAACATTTTATATAATAATAATAATAATAATAATAATAATAATAATAATAATAATAATAATAATAATAATAATAATAATAATAATAATAATAATAATAATAAAAAACATGTATTCGTATGAATCTGTTAAACGTTTAAAATAGGCTACTCATCTATGTTTTTTGTCAATGTTAGGCTACTTGACACGGTAAGATACAGAAATATTGTTCATTATTTACAATTTCTTACAATTATTTATTTGTTTATGTATTTATTGACAAATTTGCCATTATATTTGAATGCCAATATTTGAATGAACTGAGACTGCAAGATGGTCTCAAACTGATATTCAGCTGATCCATATATTTAATATATAACATAGTAAAAAATTCTATAAAAAGTGAGTTTAAAAAAATTTATTAATAATGTAATAAAATAAAATTAATGAACCTTGTTTAATGTAAAGCAGATGAAACATGGAAAAACATGGAAAAAAAACATGAAAAAAAATATGACCTATTCTTAAAATATTATAAATTATATATATATAAAGGCCTAGCCTAGCCTAAATATTAAATATTAAATTAAAGTACCCTGCATAAAGTATATGATCAAACTAGTCTGCTATTATCCCACAATCAAGCATGTGTTTTGTTCACTTTGTCCTGTGTCACAAGAATCAGAAAATTAACAATTTTACAAAATAAAGTAAATACATTAATTGCCGCATTTCATCATTGTTTTGAACTGGATGAGGATTTAGTGTTTTTAATACTAAGCTGACTGGGCTGTTTAAACATTGCTCTGAATATGCACTCAAAATTGCTTTTACATTTAAAAATGAGCTTCACATGTTTCAGCATGATGTCATTAATAATCCTTTGGTTCTGTATAATAAGCCATTGTTTCAGCATAAATCAATAATGCCTCAAAAAGGGTTAGACATTCTGTGGCCCCGATGCATGCTCAAAAATAAATCCTCGAGAAAAGCATTTTACAGCGTACAGTATCACGGTTTCCATGGTATCTTGACTCTCAACAAATGAACTGTCATTTAGAAGAAAATCTCCCTCAATAGATCAATTATTTCCCAGAGATAATCAATACGCAGCTTCTGGGAGAATGACCTCTTAAGCTTGGGGTAAGCATTTGGTCCTCACTGATAGCAGCACTGGGGTTTTGCTGGATTTAGATTGCACATGTGCTATACAACAGCAGTGAAATATATATGGACTGAATGCATTATTGAGAGGCAGTGGGCGAGTCTACATGCTTTTCTTCCACGCTCAAGTAAATGAGTACAGCAAAACATAATTTGAAAAAATAAAAAATAAAAATTTTAATGAACATCGCATGAATCCAGCTACTGCAGAAATGTACAATATATTAACAACACAGAGAATAAAAGAAGCATAAGCATCAATTTACATGTGCTGTCCAAAAGATTTTTTTGTATATACAGTTGAAGTCTGAATTATTAGCCCCCCTGAATTACCCCCCGCCCCCCGTTTATTTTTTCCCCCAATTTCTGTTTAACGCAGAGAAGATTTTTCCAACACATTTCTAATCATAATAGTTTTAATAACTCATTTCTAATAACTGAATAATTTTATCTCTGCCGTGATGACAGTAAATAATATTTGACTAGATATTTTAACTATTTAACTAACTAGGTAATTAGGTTAACTAGGCAGGTTAGGGTAATTAGGCAAGTTATTGTATAACAATGGTTTGTTCTGTAGACTATCTGAGAAAATATAGCTTAAAGGGGCTAATAATTTTGACCTTAAAATGTTTTTAAAAATCAAAAACTGCTTTTATTCTAGCCGAAATAAAACAAATAAGACTTTCTCCAGAAGAAAAAAATATTATCAGACATGCTGTGAAAATTTCCTTGCTCTGTTAAACATCATTTGGGAAATATTTAAAAAAGAAAAACAATTCAAAGGGGGGCTAATAATTCTGACTTCAACTGTACATAACCACACACACATACACACACAGCCATGCATGAGTCGCTAAGCTGTGTCAGTCTCTACACCATCACTTCTTTAATTGAGGAAGATAAAGACCAAAGCGCTATCGACAGTCTGGAAACAGGTGTGGGTCTTAAATTACACTCAAATGGATTTGATGATTGTTGGGGCCAAGGGGTTTTCACAGTTTGGTGAGCATCCAACAGTTGTGCTGCGTCAACTAAAGCCACTCCAATATCTGTGAGTTCACAGATGGGGGAATGCAAGCAGCACCATCGACCTGTCAATCATCCCCTGGGTGGTTAATCCCGCCTCGCCTCCATTAGCTCCTTCGCTCCATCGCTTTTACCACACGATTCCAAATCGTCATTCCAAACGATTCCAGAATTTTAAGAATTCAATATTTTCTCTTCCTATTAGTCTCTTTTAACATTTAGTAATATAGCAGATCTTTCAAACCATTCAGTGAATGGATGAAACGTTCTCCTTTCTATCTCATATTATGTGCTCATCCAGGAGGAACTCAAATATTGCTCTTATCTCAAAGTTCTGCCAGGTCATGCTCGACTCCGTCAGGCAGTGAAATGTGTCACATCACTGGTGTCTTCTGAACAGCAGCTGTACATTCCAATCTGTAAAGCTGCTTTAACCCTGTCGTTTCATTTCTCCAAGCTATGCATGTCATTATCCCAATGGCCGAGGAGCCATCTGGACAGGGCCAGCACTTTCTGCTTCTGGGCTTATAAATATGGAAAGGCAGAATTAACTCATCCTTACAAGACGGCAGATCTTTAATTAAAGCTATTGATAGGATGGAAAGGAGTAATCCAATGGGCTTCAACTTCTTATTATGCAACAGGTTCCGGTCCCCTAATCTGCTTGGTATAACAGCCTCCTTTGTCGTCTTTAAGGATTAGATGACCCCAAAATGAATGATCGTTTGCTTACCCGAATGCTGCTCTAAACTGATTAGACTTTCCTTCATTTTCAAAATGCAAATAAGGTAGTTGTATTTTAATCACTTCTGATAATAATAAATAATAATGGCTCAATAAACAATTTAATTAGTTGACTCACTCATTACTATATGAAATCCCTGAATTTAATATACATAATAGATATATATAATACTAATAGACTACAGTATAAAAATTAATTTCTATTAAAATTCTTCAAATTTTAGTTAAACTGTGTCTTTTAGGTTTATTAAAAAATAACATATTATATTTTAAAGTAATGATACCACATTTCATACATAAAGTGCTCAGCATAATTGAGTACACCTCATTTTGAAAATGAATATTGGTATCCATTTCTCGGTGAATATAAGCAATGCATTTTGGTGCATTTAAACAAAACAGATTTATTAAACAGGCATATTTATTAAAATAATATTTTATTCCCCAAACATATTTAGAAATTGAAAGATAATACAGTTAAATTCAAGCTAAATATTGCAACTAAATTTGTCATTTTTTTGTTTCTCTTGATTTTTCCTCTTTTTAAAATTTGTATTTAATATTTTTCTATAACATATAAATTTGGGTGTACTAGTTTTTGGGCCGATAGTTATTTTGTTAGATAAGCTCCATCTTTAATTCCTTAATCTTCTATAGCTAAAAACTGAAAAAATTGAATTATTGTGCTAAATGTCTGAATAGCAATATACAGTTAAAGTCAGAATTATGAGCCCCCCTCTGAATTTATTTTTCTTTTTTTAAATATTTCCCAAATGATGTTTAACAGATCAAGGACATTTTCACAGTATGTCTGATAATTTTTTTCTTCTGGAGAAAGTCTTATTTGTTTTATTTCGGCTAGATTAAAGGCAGTTTTTATTTAAAAAAAAAAAAAAAAACATTTTAAGGTCAATATTATTAGCCCCTTGAAGGAAATTTTTTTTTCAATAGTCTACAGAACAAACCATTATTATACAATAACTTGCCTAATTACTCTACCTTGCCTAGTTAACCTAAATAACCCAGTTAAATGTTTAAATGTCACTTTAAGCTGTATAGAAGTGTCTTGAAAAATATCTAGTAAAATATTATTTACTGTCATCATGGCAAAGAAAAAATACATCAGTTATTAGAAATGAGTTATTAAAACTATTATGTTTAGAAATGTGTTGAAAAAACAGAAATTGGGAAAAAAATAAACAGGGGGGCTAATAATTCAGGGGGAACTTCAACTGTATATTTTTCTGCTTCTCTGAATTGATAGCATATATTGCCATTGGCTAATTCCTTATTCAATGTAAATGTGCAATTGTCTGATAAATGTAACCTTCTTTAGTTGTAAAATCAAATTTGTAAGAATTATAAGCTATTACTCTGCTTCAAAGATGATTTATAAAGGCAGAATGGTTTATAAAAAATCCTTTAAGATGTGTACAATATTTAAATAACTGTACTTATATTTCCTAAAAATGAATAGTAGTCCCTTATTGTGCTTTTTCAGCAGATAAGTCATTTAATTGAAGTAACCAGTTACTTTCTAACTAATTAAACCCAACTCTGGTTGGCAGTTCATTCTACTGCATGGGGAGACCCCTGATAAAGAAAGAAGCAAACTGAAGTGTTCCGTTCACAGTGTGTGTGTGTGTGTGTGTGTGTGTGTGTGTGTGTGTGTGTGTGTGTGTGTGTGTGTGTGTGTGTGTGTGTGTGTGTGTGTGTGTGTGTGTGTGTTTCTCTATCTCTCTCTCTCTTTTTTTTTTTCTCACTACAGACCCTGCCCTAATTAAGCAGACGACGTGCCTTGCCCACACAGAAAATACCTATATAAATAATAATAATAATATGTTTTAATATAGGTTTTGATATAGGTTTTAATATATGTGACATATAAAATTGGCCGTTTTCATATATTATATGTACATGTACATATATGCCGTGATAATAGAAAATATGAGCAAGGCAATCATGTATGACAGTTGCCAAAGTAAGATATGAGCTATATAGGAGACATATCTTGTATGTACATATAGAGCTATATCTATACGGGGGGGGTTAGATGGGTACGCGGCAGGCCAGAATCACGGTGACAGGCCAGATTGATCGTCAGGCCACCGGGAAATGTCCCGGTGCTCCCTATGGCCAGTCTGCCAGTGTATACATGCATATATGTCGCGTATATATTATCATATTTGCGCATATATCCTCATAGGTTCTTACCATGTGGGTAGGATTGGCTGGAGTGACCTTTTAAAAAAGGTAAACGGGTGTGGAGTGAGGGCGCGAGTTGGTTGGTGTGTTGTTTGGTGTTGTTGGAAAAAATATAGTTGCAAGTGTTATTTTTGATTGTGTATTCCTGTGTTTATCCATCTGTGCCCGACCGATTTGTATTTTTTTAAATTTCTGTTATTTTATTAGGTTTATTTTGTTCATTTGGGTGTTTAGATATAGGATATGTTTTTGCTTATTATTTTTCTGTGGGTCCTCTCCAATGTATTTGGCTTCACATTTATTTATTTTTTTAAAAGAACAAGTAAAAAATACAAATAAACGGACCCGACTCCAAGGGTTTTCAAAAAGGAATTTTAATTATCCAGTGATTTTTTATGTTACGTCCTTGACGAGGGTTGTAACAGAAGGAAATTGACCAACCAGCTCAACCGCACCTGCTTATCACATGTGAACAAACCTCATTGGTTCAAATATGCTGGTGTAACATGCAAAATGAACCCTATTGGTTCTTTTGTGTCAACCAATGCTTGAGCTTCAGTGGCAACATTTGATTTTGATTAATGTTCGCTCAAATAAACAAGCAAGGCCCATAAATAAAGCACTTTGTGAGGGGACAGCTGTTTGTGGTGGTGTCTGAAACAATAGTGGATGTTACCTAGTGCAATCACTCAATCCCACAATCGCAATAATGAGTATACAAACAAATCTACATTCAACAGCAAAATATCCATAATGCACTGCAGTGTCTCTCAAAAATCTATCCATTTATTTCCCAGATTGCTATAGTACAGCGTAATATTTTACAGATCTAAATAGATTGATTATTTGATTATATATTCCAGATTGATTACAGTATTGAATAAATGTATTATTAAATTGTTAAATTATGATTTATGCATCCTAGTTTTGATGGCACGTTGGCTCAGTGTTTAGCACTTGCCTCACAGCAAAAAGGTCGCTGGTTCGAGTCCCGACTGGGTCAGTTGGCATTTCTGTGTGGAGTTTGCATGTTATCCCCGTGTTCGTGTGTGTTTCATTTGGGTGCTCCGATTTCCCTCACAGTCCAAACACATGCACTATAAAGCATTTTGAGGGATGTAAACAATAACAAAGGTCCCAACGTATTTCGTGTTTTACATTTTTAATTTCTATAGCTTCCGAAAATCCAAAAAGAGCCACATATTGAAAAATAATGTTATTATAGCTGTTTTAAAATTAGGTTATGATTGATTTGCCTCTTGTTTCAGTTATAAAACCGTTTGAAAATGTTCATGGGCCAATGACATGACCACATTGAAATGGTCTATAGGTGAATTGGGTGAACTACATTAGAAACCTCTAAAAATAGAGACTAAGCCAAAGGAAAATGAATGAATAAATGAATGACATTCAAGTTTCCATGACAAAATTCTAGATAAATTTTATTATGACTACATAAGTTGCCAGTTTGGGATTAAACATTACATTCCTACTGAACATGTTTGCTTCCTTTGGAACAGAATCTTAATTAAGATGGCGGAAAGTGAAGTCCATTTTGAAGTGGCCAAATGCTTAAACGAAGCACAGTTTTGGATTAAAATGCTTAATTAATATCATGTTTTCTCTCTTAATGAATGTTTCAAAGCATTCAAGTTTTCAGTGAACAGACTTTCACAGGAGGGATAGAATTATCTTCATGTTCCAAACATGAACAAACTGGCAAATGGTGACAAAATATTCACTTTTTGGGGTGAATCAAACATTTTATAGAAGGATTGAACTGCTATTGCTAGTTTTGCTTTTTTTAAATTCTAGACTGAAACCCAAAGCCAGTTTAACACAGAAAATACTGAGCTACAGTGATCAGGATGAAAGAAAAACTGCAACTTGCAAATGAGAGTCTCCTTTAAACAGACGTCATGCAGATTTTCTTTTGTCTTGATCTTCCTGATGGCTTTAATCCTCCAGTATAGAAAGAGACCACTGATCTGCTAGACATATCAACAATAAAGATGCAATGCTAACATCTGTGGATGGAGTCATTGCGTTCAATCTTTTGAAGGTGAAATGGCAGAAACATTTCAGGCATTCGTGGGCAGAAAAACAGCGGTAATGAGAATGGCCTTCACTGATTCACTAACAAGCTGAGGTTAGAAAAACACACCAGAATAATAAGAGAAGACAAAAATCAAGCTGATATTTACCCTCAGAGCCACCGCCTCCGGTCAGCATTGTTTAGTCACTGTCTCATGGCCACAAAAACCAATAAGTTGGTAAGTTTCTAAGACAGTGGTTCTCAACTGATGGGTCAAAAACATCCAAATCCAAATTTAATCCAGTTTAGTTTTGTTTACTGTTGGAGGATGAGGATATGTCAAAAAACCAGTCCATTCTGGCATCTGCCTGATTTGGCTGCCTCCACCAAGCGACAAATGAATAGTGCCAAAATACCAGTGTTTAATTGGAGGCTCAGCCTGTGATATAAATGATGAAATATAGGATTTATTTATCCCTTTTATGTTAATAATATAAAATATAAATCATCTATGTATATAAATGTACGTTTAAATGTAAATATTATAAGCAGTTATTTGGGGAAGTATAGTCCACCATTTTTTTCTTTCTTGATAAAAATGATAAATTAAGATGTCATGACATTAATGAGCTTCACTATTAAAGACACTAAATTTACAGTAGGCTGCGCCTCAATCAACTCCCTAAAGCTCATGAGGTTGGGAATCAATATGTTATGTACTTATTCAGCCACTTGTGAAGACAGTAGGGACCTTGTTTCACTACATATTGTTTACTTACTACATATACATGTACACTGATGGTGACATGAGAAAGTCCTCATTGTACTACATGATAATTTATGAACAATGGCAGCACTAATATTTTTTACATGTTAAAAATATTCACATATTTCATTTTCAAGTTTTTAAAAGTACATTATAAATAAATAATTTGATTGTTTTATGTACCAGCAACATTTCAAACATTAATCACTTATAAATGTTTGCTAAATGATCTAATTGTGTGTATATATATATATATATCACATTTATCTCCCAAACATAATGACAAACCTGGGACAGTATATAAAGGTTCTTTAAAATAAATGTCTCTGGTCATACATGCCATTATATTTAAGTGGATTAATGTGATTCATCTTTTGCACTTCCATTATGGGAACATACAATTGAAGTCAGAATTATTCGCCCCCTTTGAATTGTTTTTCTTTTTTAAATATTTCCAAAATAATGTTGAAAAGAGCAAGGAAATTTTCACAGTATGTCTGATAATATTTTTTCTTCTGGAGAAAGTCTTATTTGTTTTATTTCAGCTAGAATAAAAGCAGTTTTTAATTTTTTAAAAACCCATTTTAGGGACAAAATTATTAGCCCCTTTAAGCTATATATTTTTTTCGATAGTCTGCAAAACAAACCATTGATATACAATAACTTGCCTAATTACCCTAACCTGCCTAGTTAACCTAATTAACCTAGTTAAGCTTTTAAATGTCACTTTAAGCTGTATAGAAGTGTCTTAAAAACATCTAGTAAAATATTATTTACTATCATCATGGCAAAGATAAAATAAATCAGAAATTTTAAATGAGTTATTAAAATTATTATGTGTAGAAATATGTTGAAAAAATCTTCTCTTCGTTAAACAGAAATTGGGGGAAAACAATAAACAGGGGGCGAATAATTCAGGGGGGCTAATAATTCTGACTTCAACTGTATATAGTGAGCATCCCTGATTTTCATAGTGAATGGGGTATATGCACACAAGCTTAAATTTTCAGTTCAGTGAACTGTCTTTCCATTACAAAATTGCCATGTTTAAGATCCATGTTAAAATCTGTGATCTTCACTGCCTGATTGATGTACAACATAAAGTGGGTCTTAGACCGGGCGAGAAGCACTTCATTAAATTACATTTTTCTCCCCTATGTCTTTAAAATATAACAGTTTATTGTACCTCAGTATTTTCATTGGAGTTTTTGTGCTAGCCTGCTGCTACTGACGGTGCTAGCTTTAACACTGACTTTTATGCTGTTTTACGCTTGAACAACTAAATGAATGCTTAGGTCTATTTAACCGATTGTATTTTGATTACATTACAACATCAATGCTGTAAAAGGAACCGTATGAAAATGAAAACTGCCATATAAACATTTCACCGGAAGTGTATTGTTGGCTGAAAAACACTAGCTGTGCAAAGCCCATTGTGGGACTGTTCCGAGGGTAAACATACACTCAAAAAATGCTGGGTTGTATTAACCCAACATTGAGCGGAATCCTGGAAAATAAAGCATGAAATTCTGACCAATCCCAGCAGGCACACAACATCATAAGACGTTAATATTAGGTTAGATTTAGATGACGTCAGGTGACCAAAATTCAACGTCAAGCCTGCGTCTAAGGTCAACGTTATTTTGACGTCAAATTACGTTGATATTTGGTTGAATTTAGGTTGTGTTGAAAAGGGACCAAAATTCAACGTCTGATAGATGTCATAGTGGTAACGTCCACACAACGTCAAGGTGTAACATGATTAGACGTTGATATTTGATTGATTTTAAGTTGCTTTTAGGTTGGACACTGGACATTAATGTCTGCCTGATGTTGTGTTCTGACGTCAACCCAATTTTCATTTTCAAACAAAATCCAGGGTCCCCATGACGTTGGGGGACATTGGGGTACAACATCAATATGACGTCATGTTGACGACCTGTGCCTGCAGAGATGTGAGGACGTTTTATTCGCACATGGCTTGTTTTAACAATTTCGGTCCATTTAGAAACTTTTACATATGAAAGCAAACAGCACCAAAAATAAAATGCAACATTACAACAATTTGAATCCCTGTTTCAGAACAAAACAATCAATCTACAGGTGTAAAAGCACAAAGACACAGCCTTTCTTTCTGCTTTTTTAATAATTCAGGTCATCATCACCAACACAACAAACGGAGTCATCTGCCTATGAGTTCTGCACAATCCAGGGTGTGTAACATATATAAGATATTCAATGTTTAGCCATGATCATCATAAAGTATTGCCTTTTGAAGGCTTGTGTTTGACCAATCAGAATCAAGTATTCCCTATAATAAACTTAAACTTCATGGGTCAAACGGCCAATGTAAGCTCATATCCCTTTGTCTCCTTTGGCAGTTTATTATTGATCACGTCCTCCTCTAACATAAAGTGCAGTAATTAAATTCATATTAGGATCAAGGGTGCAGAAGCTCGCAGATAAACACTGCAATCTTCCTGACCTTCTTACTGAACGTCTAAAGGTTAAACTAGCGTCTGACCCTTTCCTTCTGCAGCCTGGACATCAGAAATGTGGTGTGTTGGATGAATCTCTCCTCAAGGCAGGATGTACAGTGGACCATCTCGCACCAGGATAACTCACTCCAGGTCCTACTACTACTACTACTGACAGCAGCAGATTTAGTCCCATCATAAGAGGGGCTGGTAGTTTGGGTATTACACGGCTCCTCGGCTCCTTATCAGTTTCCCGCAGCTTCCCCAGAACCCTGTGGAAAAATTCATGATAGCTCTTGCAGTGCCAAAAATTTCCAAATCGGCTTTATGAGGTGTATAAATATGTCTCTTTGCTGTGGGACACTTGGCCTTCGCCCCTCCTGTACTTTGGGGAAATTAGCTACTAATGTCAAGGATCAAGAGCAGTGCTCTTATGTGCAGATTACATCACGTCTAACAAGTCTACTTGAAAGAAATACACTGTGTACAATTTGAGCCTCCTTAATCTTCAAAAGAATAACACACGCATTTACAAGATCTTGAGATAATGCAGGACTCAACTAATAATGTAGGAGCTGATATACTTCAAGTGAAGTAAAAAAGGTTTTATTTTTATCAAAAGAAGACTAAAATGTTTGTTTGTTCAAAGTTCCTTTGAATTTTGCCATAGAGAGTTTTCTGGAAATGTTTGCTTCGTGGGGCGGCATGGTGGCTCAGTGGTTAGCACGATCGCCTCACAGCAAGATGGTCGCAGGTTCGAGCCCCGGCTGCGTCAGTTGGCATTTCTGAGTGGAGTTTGCATGTTCTCCCCGTGTTCGCGTGGGTTTCCTCCGGGTGCTCCTGTTTCCCCCACAGTTCAAAGACATGCGCTATAGGTGAATTAAGTAAACTAAATTGGCCGTAGTGTACAGTATGTGTGTGAATGAGAGAGTCTATGGGTGTTTCATAGTACTGGGTGGCGGCTGGATGGGCATCCGCTGTGGAATACATATGCTGGATAAGTTGGCAGTTCATTCCGCTTTGGTGACCCCAGATTAATAAAGGGACTAAGCTGAAGGAAAATGAATGAAAGAATGAATGAATGAATGAATGAATGAATGTTTGCTTTGGCTAGTAAACACATTTAGGCCCAATTCCAACTTTACTGCTTACACCTACCTCTCATTTTGCACATTCACGCAAAGGGATAGGGTGTCCCAATTCTCTTTAGGCTGAAGGCATAGGGCTAAGGGGAAGACCTACAGTAGGTAGCCTTATAAATGAAATTTTCCAGGACCACACTAGAAACCAAGGGGTACAAAAATTTCCAGCTTTGTTTTTTTTTTAATTTTCCAGCGTTGTACTCCAGCTACAGTGGCAAAATGGCTGCGCACGCATGTAAGCATATGCACAAATATAAGGTTTTTTTTTTTTTTTGCATTATTAAGAATTTTTACAACAAAAAAAGCTTATGTTTTAATACATTCATAAGGACGTTTGTATTTTATGGTCATGCTTAAAAAAGCTCAAATTTAATGCTATCTGTAATCCATAGTGAAAACTCTGTATAGTAGTCCCACAACATACTTTCAAACCTGTCACTCGATGACACTGGAATCTGCTTATTAAGTTGTGACGTATAAAATACTGTTTTCAGGTCCAAGCCGCTACTCATTTGAATTGAGAAAATAGTTGTTTATGACCGCTTTTTAGTCATATCACACATTAAAGTGAGTTTTATATGAAGTAAACAACAGTCTCTGGACTTGCTGCACCACAATCACCAATATTTTAACAATTTACAAAAAAATTATCACTTTCTGACCATCGGATATTATGAACGGATATATATATTGCGATCGTGATTTTCAAAAGTAATACATTCATTCATTCATTTTCTTTTCGGCTTAGTTCCTTTATTAATCTGGGGTCTCCACAGCGGAATGAACCGCCAACTTATCCAGCAGGTTTTACACAGCAGATGCCCTTCCAGCCACAACACGCATACACTACAACCATTTTAGTTTACCCAATTCATCAAGAGGCGATCGTACTGCCCACTGCGCCACCATGCTGCCCGGAAGTAAACCAGTGCTGATTTGTAAACATTTATTATTGCCTCATACAGTTTGATGGAGCACTTATAGAGGACCCGGAAGCCGATTCGCATGACGTCACACTTAAGCGAATACCCTGCCAGAAAAGTCTAGTGACTGCATGGGAATGACCTTTTTACAGTGTCTGGTATAATGTTAATGTTGTTTTCTTGTGTTTACATACATGCATATGGCCACGGTGTAAATACACAATACAGCAACGAGCTTTCTGCCACATTATATTGGTATGATAACATGATATCGTTGCCTTCTGTGATTTCCTGAAGATAAATACCAAAATAATAATACAACTGGAATAACTACAGCAGTCGTCGTCATCGATCTTATATGAAGTAAAAGCTTGCAATGACATGATGTTGCATGCGGGTGTTGTAGTGGTAAATTTTAACCCTTCACACTCTGTTTCAAAGGCCAAGGGAAAGGGTTAGGTGTAAAATATACTATAGAATTGGGATTGGGGCTTAAAATACCAGTGGTGTGTGGTGATGATGTTATAGGTAGGTGTGGCTTTGAGGCCCCGCCTGCTTTGACTCAGACATTTTTGTCATGTTCATTTTATCTGTTCAGACTGTCAAGGTCAAAAGTCTCTGAGTACAAATATAAGCAAAAAAAAAAAAGCTACTTTGTTATAATAGTCTAATCCTAATTTAATTAAAAACAAATTAATTTTTTATATTATTCCTTTAACTGCCCCATCAAAAAAATAAATAAAATTGGAATGCATTTCTTAACTCCTAATGTTGCTAGCTAACACACTCTCACCATAATTTCTAAAATATCAGCATCTACCAAATGGTAGATATGCCGGTTTATGGTAAAAGTCCCGGAATTAATACATATACTATGAAAAATCTAAAAATATGAAGTGTAAGACCAATTTATTTAAAAACAATCAAAATAAAACATTTTTAAATACTAAATCATCTTTATTTTTGAAGTATGGCATAAAATATTTCAGATTCTCTTTTAACATGTTTTCTTGTTTGTTTTGTTACACTAAAACCAAAATCAAGTGTAGTAGTGCAACAGGATTATGTTTGCTTAATTTATTTGTAAATCAACATAGATGTGTGTGTAAACCATTATTTAAAACAGTCATTCTTTAAATGACTTTAATAGTCATTATTTAAAACAGTCGAAATATGGTCAACCATTTGGTAGAGCAGGCAGTTAAAGGGTTAAAGGGATAGTTTACTCAAAATGTGTCATAATTTTTACTAACAGTAAATACAATGCTCAGTTTTATTTTTGTTGTTGTTTTTTCATACCTAAACTATGAATGTAATACAACCATTTGAGTTTATCAGGGCTTGTAAGAGTTAAATTAATATTTATTTTTATTGTGTAAATGCATGTACTATATTCTTATTTTAATGCATATATAAGTAGACTGTTAGGTTGGGGTTAGGGTTAGTGTAAGTTGACATGTACAGTAATTGCAAAGTTTCTTATAGTCAGTTAAATGTCTGTTGAAGAAGCAGTATCAACAGATATTAAAAAAAAAATATAAAAATCTATAAAGAACTTTGTAGGATTTATCTAGTCATTAAATCCACTTAAATTCCATCCCTTTCCAAACATCGGCATTCATTTTTAGGTGCAACATGTTTTATTTAATTATACATTTCTCACATCTGTGTTTTGTAATTTATTTAAACCCATATGATCAGCAACTACTTTCAAAATGGAAGTGAAGCAGTCAGTCAAGTTTACATTATTTTGTAAATTGGTTTCCATTTTAATAAAAATATATTAAACAAACTCGATTATGTAAACATTTTGAAGAAAATGGCATGTTTTATTATAGTATTTGGTGCTATAGGGCGCTGCGATCTTGGAATATCGATGTGTCTGACGTCACAGGGTTGGTTCCATTTCCTCAGCTGAAGAGATACAGTGGAGCAAAGTACTTCACACAACTTCACACATTGTGTTAAATTAGGCTTTGCAGTCTCCGTGATCAGTCCATTTTTCCACTCTATCTGTTCAGCTGAGGGAACGGAACCAATCCCGTAACGTCAGACACAGCGATATTCCAAGATGGCGGCACCCTTGCACTAAAAGCTATAGTAAAACATGCCCTTTTCTTCAATATGGTTACATTAATTGAGTTGGTTTAATATATCTTCATTAAAGTGCAAGTTCATTAGTGCAAGATTAACTCAGCCCCGGTGTTACAGAGAAAGTAATTTTTAACATCAGACTGTATAACCAAAGTCATACTAGATGAATTATGCTGAATTGTAATAGCATTAGATATGATTTGAAATGAAGGTGTGCAGTATGAATACAATTTTATTATTGTTTTTTATATATATGTAATTTATTTGATCTATCTTTAGTATGGAGAGCTCTGCTGTGGCATGTGAATTTTCATTTGGAATTAATAAAGTCTAACAAACAAACAATAAAGCAGTTCTACTTCTTTAAAATTCTACTTTAACTTATATTGACATACTATTTAATTTTATTGTGCAAATATCTGTATATGAAATATATGTAATAAATTTTGATTGTATTCTTAAGAAATGATTTAAGCAAAACACAAAACGAAAGTCACAAGATATATGACTTTGATAAGCATTTTATGTATTTTAGACAGACGGACAGATTGTCTGATTGATTGAAATGAGTATTAAGTTAATTTCCTCCTGATTGCTGTCCACCAAATGTGTGCAAGTACAGCTAAATATATCTCAAAATAATATGGGCAACACACATACAGCATCTGACTTCTTTATGATTGTGAAAGTGCTAGAAGACCCATGAGTCACCTCTTTCCTCCGTCTCTGTCAGCGATGGACCGCGTTTGCAAATCGGTAACTGTGCTGAGCGCTAATCCAAGGCTTTGAGATCTCTAGTGGGAGTTTCTTTGTGAAAACATGCTCATTAAACTTGTGTCAGACTGGCCTGACTGTGCTTTACTGGCTTGTTTGCTAAACACAATGTGAAAGGCGGCATGCAGTTATCACGCAAACAAAGCCCGGCGATCATGCTCTCATGTCAGTCACCGGAAAATGCCATCAGACAACCAGATCATTATGAGCATAAAAAAGCATAAATAAATAAACAAATAAAACAGGTGTGAGGTGCAGTATGACATGAGCTCATTTTCACTTTTGTCAGAAGCAGTACTCCTCTATTTTTTATGACAGCTTTTAATGGCATGAAACATTTCTAATGCTTATTTCTTACACAAAATAAGAATAAAATCATTTAGAGACACAACTTGTAACTAAATTATGGTCTGGAATAAAAACTATCAATTTGGCTGGAATAAAAGTGGTTTTAAAGTTGGTTTGTAAAGATCATTTTAAAGGTCAATAGCCTTCTAAAGATTTACACTGTTGTCCAATGACCTAACATAACTTGCCTATTTAAACTAATTAACCTAGTTAAAAAGACAGTCAGACAGTTGCAGCTCATCCAGAACGCTGCTGCCAGGATTCTGAACCAGAAAATCAGAGCACATCACACCTGTCCTCAGGTCTTTACACTGGCTCCCAGTTACATTCAGAATAGATTTTAAAATATTATTACTTGTCTAAAAGTCACTAAATGGCCTAGGACCTCAATACATTACAGATAAGCTCAATGAATACAAACCTAACAGATCATTCAGATCTTTAGGATCAAATAAATTAGAAATTCCAGTCAAAGCAGGGTGAATTGGCCTTCAGTTCTATGCCTTCTGCCACTGGAATCAGCATCCAGAAATGATCAGATGTGCTCCAACATTAGGCAGTAGGCACAAGCCTACAATAAATAGACCGATTTCATCCTACTGCCTTATCTTCGTTTTGGAAGAATCCAACCTTCCACCCAATCTCCTCCTTTTCCTCCTTTTACAAGGGGAGCTCTCGAGAACCTGAGTTTGAACCCCCTTATACTGTATGCTTATTAACCAGGCAGGAGCCCTTGGCTCAATTATCTCTGAGCTTAGGGTTCTCTCCTGGGACAGCATGCATCCCATGCTAATAGCGTCAAACAATATCTAAGTGTGAACTCTTAAAATAATATTTTAAGCTGGATAATAGTGTATTGCAAAATAGCTAGCAAAATAGTATGTACTGTCATCATTCATTCATTTATTCATTTCATTTTCAGTTTAGTTCCTTTACTAATCTGGGGTCGCCACAGCGGAATGAACCACCAACTTATCCAACATATGTTTTACGCAGTGGATGCCCTTCCAGCTGCAACCTATCACTGGGAAACATCCATACACACTCATTTAACCACATACGCTACGGACAATTTAGCCTACCCAATTCACCTATAGCGCATGTCTTTGGACTGTGGGGGAAACTGGAGCACCCGGAGGAAAACCCATGCGAACACGGGGAGAACATGCAAACTCCACACAGAAATGACCCAACCGAGGCTCAAACCAGTGACCTTCTTGCTGTGAGGCGATCGTACTACCCACTGCACCATCTTGACGCTTCCAGCAAATTTAGTATTTTTATAGATTTCTACAATCTCATTTTATTGGTTTTCATATTTCTATGCCAAACACAGTACGACACGGCACTATGACTTGAACAAACAGCCTACATGCTACACGTCCATCAGAATGACCAGAATCTCTATCCACCCTTGTCCCTGGATTTAACTGTCCAAGTCAAGAGGGATCCATAAAGCCTCTATTCATCTCATCTGAATAATGCGCACAAAAGCCTGTCAGCAGCCGCCGTCTGCCAAGAGTGACTGATGGCTGTTTCCAGGATTCTAGTGTCTGCGTAATGAGAAAGGACAACACTAGACTTCCTTTAAACACTTTACAAGATAATTCTACACTCCCCTCATATCCTGACAAGGAGACACTGTGATTTATGGAGCAGCTTCCAGTGCATGTCTATAATACACACCAGAGATCAAAAAAGGGTTTCCAGACAACTGGCAGATCCACTGTCGGCTTGTAAAAATCCTCTCCTGATGCAGACGCGGGGGGAGAAAAAACAAAATCACTCCTGCAAATGCACTTTTTGTCCTATAATGGTGCCTCAGCGAAGCCGTGATTAGCAGAAAAATACAAACATGCAGAGAAGCTGACACAATAAATAAATGTGCAGGTATGACTAAATAACAGGTCCAGTGCACAGCTTAATAAAGGCTTCTGAACGACAGAAAGACTGACAGTCTGGGATTACTGTAGAAGTGTTCACATGATTGGATAAGTTGTACTTGATTAGCATATATTACAGCTTTATTGTAAATAATGCACTTCAATATATTCAACCAGATTTTCAGTTAGTCAGCAAGAAAAAAAGGTTGCTGCTATGATTTAGCTGCTGGTTCAAACTAATTATGTAAAATGAGCCTAAACAACACAATTCTTGAATTTTTTTTGGAAAGTTCAATCCACTTACATTTGAACTTAATCGATTAGAGTTGGGACATCCTGAATGAGTTGTGTGTGTACACTGTACACAATTGATGATGATGTACACTAAAAAATGCTTTTTATTCATTCATTCATTTTTTTTCAGCTTAGTCCCTTTATTAATTTGGGGTCGCCACAGCGGAATGAACCGCCAACTTATCCAGCATATGTTTTATGCAGTGGATGCCCTTCCAGCTGCAACCCATCACTGGGAAACACCCATACACCATTCACACACATACACTACAGACAATTTAGTCTACCCAATTCACCTGTACCACATGTTTGGACTGTGGGGGAAACCGGAGCACCAGGAGGAAACCCAGGCCAACACGGAGAGAAAATGCAAACTCCACACAGAAACTCCACCTGACCCAGCCGAGGCTCGAACCAGCAACCTTCTTGCTATGAGGCGAACATGCTACCCACTGCGTCACTGTGCAGCCCTGAAGGAATTAAAGTTAACATTAATTTTTACAAATTTAGGTGGATTGAACAGAAAACAATTAAGTTGTCGCCAAAAAAAAACCGTAAGAATTGTTTTGTTTCAACTCAATTTAAAAAAAGTATTTTGAACAAACAGCAAACATTATTTTTTGAGTGTATTTACAACTAAAACAGAATATTTAGTGGGGATTTCTTTTTTGCACTCGTCCTCTCATCTTTAATTTGTAGCAAATGAAGGGTTTAAGGGGCATTCAAACTGACATCATCAGAGTAGAACTGCCATTCCAAAGTGGAAGCCAATACACTGATTTCAATTGAAGATTATCAATTGCTTTTCCCCAGTGTGAATAACTTGCATGGATTATGTGTTCAACTTAACACAAATCTTTTGCACTAAGAAAATAAATATAGCAAACTTTTATTTAATGCAGGCTTTAATACTTACAAAAATGTTATTTTTATTGCAAAACATGCGACTTGGAAAAACTGAAAAAATAATAAAAAAATATATATATATATTCATTCATTTTATTTTTCGGCTTAGTCCTTTTATTAATCTGGGGTCGCCACAGCGGAATGAACCACCAACTTATCCAGCACGTTTTTACACAGCGGATGCCCTTCCAGCCACAACCCATCTCTGGGAAACATCCATACACACTCATTCACACTCATACATTATGGGCAATTTAGCCTACCCAATTCACCTGTACCGCATGTCTTTGGACTGTGAGGGAAACCGGAGCACCTGGAGGAAACCCACGCGAACGCAGAGAGAAAATGCAAACTCCACACAGAAACGCCAACAAAATTTAATTTATATTGTGCTTTTCTGGACACAAAGTGCTTTAAATCTTCTCATCCACCACCAGTGTACAGAATCCACCTAGATAACATGACGGCAGCTATACTGTGCCAGACCGCACACCACACACCAGCTGAATGGTAGAGAAGAGACAGCATGATGAAGCCAATTATGATATGAGAATAGTTAGCAGAGGCATAGCGGACGGGCCGCGTGATGAGAGGGCCCCGTGATGAGCCGCACAACTACTCCCCCCCCCACCACCTTCACCTGGAAATCCCATAAATAATCCTAGGATTAGGCCAGGGGGGCCAACTCTTTTTCGATGGACATCCATGAAACTTCGGTTTAACGTCTCATTCGAAAAACGGGCTCACTGAGCAGTATAGAGTCCCCTTTACTATACTGGGCGTTAGTACCCACATAGATGACTGGTTGAGCGCCCCCTGCTGGTCTCACTAAGACCACTTCCAGCAGCAACCTAGCTTCCCATGTGGTTTCCTATCCAGGTACTGACCGGGCGCAGCCCTGCTTAGCTTCAATTTGCGACTGTGTAAGAGTTGCAGAGAGCTAATAAATAAAATAAATAAAGGTTCTTTATTAACATTAACATTCTAATTTTGAAAAATTGTGCAGCAAAATAACGTCATATTATCTTTTTAGAGCATAAATAACACTGTAAATTACTGTAAAATTTACAGTAACTTACTGGCAATTTTGCTTGCCAGTAAGATTGTAAATTTACAAGCACACTGTAAATTACTAATACTGTAAAATTTACTGTAACTTCCTATCAGTGTTGGTTTGGCATTGTAAATTAATAACTACAATTTTAATTGTATTAAAAATACAGCAAAATTGTGATTATTTATTTGTGTGCTTGTAAATTTACAGTCTTGCTGGCAACTAAAATTGGCAGTAAGCTACTGTAAACTTTTACAGTGTAGAGTATCAATTGCTCTTTGCACATAAAAAAAGAGGGACTATAAACTGTGCTTCTGGTACCACAGCAAAAAACAACCTTTTAAAATCTTTATCCCTAGGAGAATTTTTAAAAAGACTCTTATAAATAATTTAGGCATCTTTAAAAATGACTGCACGTTTACTTAAAAAAAAAAAAAAAAAAAAAAAAAAAGTCTTTTATTTTGTAATTTTAGTGACATAAATCACTGAAGTGGACTAAAAAAAACTAATTCCAATAAGGGAACTATATCGTCAAACAAAGTCCATTTAAATGCCACTATCTGCACATATGACGCAGGTTATTTGTGGTGTTCAACCCCATTCAAACTGCTCTTTCAGACATTCATGCCCACAAGAGACACAAAGCACTGTGGTCAGCAGTGTAAGCCAGGGTTTGTACAGGGCTTTCTAATGGACTGAGTGATGTGTAGATCTCAGGAGAACTGTAAAGCTTCTCATTTCTGCTGCTGTGCTCGGTGTGTGTGAAACAGTCACAGTAGGTGTAAGCTGCACATGAAAACTCTTCCACGGAGTGATGCAATGGGTTTGCAATGGTGACACGCACTAGCTCTGAGATGATTAGATGTTGGATGACTGGATGCTGCATGTATGAAGCTGCAGCACAGCATGATGGGTAGAGCTGTGTTGACATTGGCATGTTCGTCAGATTTTATCAGTGCTGCAATGTTTGTGTGTTGCTCACAACCAGCGCCTAAATAACATTTTGCATTTAACATTTTGGCGGTGACTTGAGGAAATGTATCTATCATGAAAGTGTACATGCTTCTTTTCCCATTAAAACAGTTTAAGGACTTAGCTGAAATGGTTTCTGCCCTCAAGCTGGAAAGGTTATGTTTCTCTAGATTTGGCAAACAGAAGTTGCATGATAAAACATGGGGCACCCTTCTTTAGATGTTAATAATATCTCTGTAATTTTTCCTCCTTCCTTTTTACCTGTCATTCTCTTTTGTTTCTTATTCCATTAGTCTGCCTGAATTTTTTTTTTGATGGTGCTGTATAATTGCTGTACTATTTGCTAGTGTTTTAGTGCATGTTCTATTTGGTATCAGGTATTAACACAAGATCATTTTGTTAACATATATACATAATGTGTACTATTTGGTGCAATGTTTTCATTAAAAACGTCTACAAACAAAGTTTAAAAAAAGTGTAAAGACAAAACAAATTGGGAAAGGTAATCTAATAATAATAATAATAATAATAATTTTATTATTATTATTAGATGTGTTTCCCCAAGTTGTCCTGTTTTAATACTACTACTACTACTACTACTACTACTACTACTAATAATAATAATAATAATAATAATAATAATAATAATAATAATAATTCATTCATTCATTCATTTTCTTTTTACCTTAGTCCCTTTATCAATCTGGGGTCGCCACAGCGGAATGAACCGCCAACTTATCCAGCATACTGTATGTTTTACGCAGCGGATGCCCTTCCAGCTGCAACCCATCACTGGGAAAACACCTATACACACTCATTCACACACACACACACACACACTATGGACAATTCAGCGTACCCAATTCACATATAGCGCATGTGTTTGGACTTGTGGACTTCCGGGGAAACCGGAGCACCCAAAGGAAACCTACGCAAACACGGGGAGAACATGCAAACTCCACACAGAAACACCAACTGACTCAGCCAGGGCTCGAACCAGCGACCTTCTTGCTGTGAGGCGATTGTGCTACCCACTGCGCCACCGTGCTGCCCCATAATAATAATAATAATAATAATAATAATAATAATAATAATAATAATAATAATAATAATAATAATAATAGTTCATCATTCATTCATTTTCTTTCCGGCTTAGTCCCTTTATTAATCTGGGGTCGCCACCAATAATAATAATAAAACAGAACAAATTATTATTATTATTATTATTATTATTATTATTATTATTATTATTATTATTATTATTATTAAAATAGGACAAATTGGGAAAACAATTATTATTATTATTATTAAAACAGGACAAATGGGGAAACAAATCCAGTAATAATAATAATAACATTAATAATAATATAATTATTGTTATTGTTATTATTATTATTATTATTAGTAGTAGTAGTAGTAGTAGTATTAAAACAAAACAATTTTGGAAAACAAATTTAATACTACTACTACTACTACTACTACTACTACTACTACTAATAATAATAATAATAATAATAATAATAATAATAATGATAATAATAATAATAATAATAATAATAATAATAATGATAATAATAATAATAATAATAATAATAATAAAAATGATAATAATAATAAGAATAATAATAATAAAAATAATAATAATCATAATAATAATAATAATGATAATAATAATAATAATAATAATAATAATAATAATGATAATAATAATAATAATAATAATAATAATAATAATAAAAATAATTATTATTATTATTATTATTATTGTTAAAACAAAACAAATATAGTGAAACAAATCTAATTAGCAGTAGTAGTAGTGTTAATCAAATAATTAAAAAAATTATATTATAATATTACTGAACTGTAAACCTTTTAACAATTTTAATTTAATAAAGTGAAAAGAGTACAGTAATAGTGCAGCAGTGCATTATACTGCTTTTTAGCAATGACAATTAATAAACATTAATAATAATAATAATAATAATAATAATAATAATAATAATAATAATAATAAAAAGAAGAAGAAGAAGAAGAAGATAAAGAAGAAGAAGAAGAAGAAGAAGAAGATAAAGAAGAAGAAGAAGAAGAAGAAGAAGAAGAAGAAGAAGAAGAAGAAGAAGAAAAGTAATCAGTAAAACTATGGCTATAAAAATCGCAATAACATTATTATTTTATATATCAATACAATTACAAAATTAATGATATTGTCTTTGCTAAAAGTAAACTATAAAGCTTTTATTTTGGAGGAAAACCAGAGGGAAACCTTACTTTTGAAATGCTTCTCTCTGAAAGATAGTGAAGATATTGCTTTATAAGTGACCTATACACAACAGCACTGGCATAGATGGCGTTCAAAGAGTTCATCATTTACTTTAAGAACACTCTGACACACTGAAAACACTTTTATCATCAGCTGCTCACCATAACACACAATATATATATATTGCAATTTAACAATCATGCTAAACCATATTGCTGTTTGGGGACTTGTTAGAATGAGTCAAGAAAGTTACCGACCAACTTGCAGATAACACTACTTCATATACAGTCAACAAAGATTTTTGACTTGTATTTGACACTTATCAAGTGTTCATTTCAGGCCCTGCTCACAATACACAGCAAATGACTATGACCATGCAGGTTCAAGTCAAGGCAGACCGGATCATAACAGATCCCATTCCTCTCAAGCAAATACCTGCACATTAAAAAAAATAAATAAGTAAAATGTGAATCCAGAATTAAAATGTCTCCAACTAATTAAAGTTTTGCTTCAGAAGGCCATTATGAAGCGTTACGTCCACTGCGAGCCAGTGACAATGATCATATGTACTAAATGCATCTGCTCTGTTGGCAGAGTTAAGCAGGCATCTGGTCTTGCGGTTGGTGTATCAGCTGTTGACTCAGTGGACTGCCCCTGTTTGTGGGACACTTGCCCGAGAGCGTCCAACAATCGTCATTACACACAGATCAAACCTGGCCTGTTCGAGCCTCCGCAGAGAATGAGCACAAAAAGGTTACGTGTATACATTAGCAGCCTAAAAATAGCTCACAACTTTCCGGTATGGAAGAGAATTTTAAAAATAGTGTCAGTATCAAATTTAGGACTCAACTTTTTCTACATTTTTGCTCCAAGAATTTTTCCCAAAGCGTTTTAGTACTTAGCTTCCTAAATCTGTGAAACATTGGACATTAAGAGGACTCTTAAAGTAAACAAGAAATCAAAACTAACCATACTGATTTTGTTAGCTTACATTGCTAGTTTTGTGGTGAACAATTCATCTGTGCATGCCATTGAGGAAAAAAAAGTTGTCTCTTGTAATCTAAAATTAAAATCTGAAAATGCACGTCCTGTTTGTTAGATTACGTCTGTCTGAGGTATTGGGTGTGGCTAACATACTTGACCACGCCCCTCCATCTGTCCGTTTTGATGGCACTATGACAACAAACAGAATGGTGAGGAGGAGGAGTCTGTTAGGTTGTAATAGGTCTCCTGAAATCCTTTTCCAAATCTTTCTGAATGAAATGCCTACTTTACTACATCCAATCAGCTCACAGTAGGAAAAACAAGCCACACCCACAGTTATTTCATTTAATGGGAAAAAAAGTCAAAGACTACGGTTCATGCAGACTTTAAAGGTGCAGTAGGTGATTGTCTTCAGAAACATTTTTTGTTGTTCTGGTTGAAAGTCTCTTCACATTCCAATAGTAATGATTAAAATAAAGGATCTAAACGTGTTTATATGTATTTTTATATTTAGGGTGGGGCATAAAACAAAAAAATCTTCTAAAATGTTCTAAAAATCGAATTTAATATTGTCGTGCCGACAATTCCCATAATTCTGATAAGTAGCCCGAACTGTCTGTTAACAAATGTAGATTTGTACAATTGCATACCTCTGCTCACGCAGATCCCCCATTTGTGTGTGCATGAGCGCCACAGTCACATGACAACGAAAGACAATTCAATCAAATGCTAAATCAAAACTTTTTAAAATCCTGAATCAATATTGGACACTGGAGGAAGGACGACACCATGGCTGAAGTATTTCTTTTAGACAGGTAATGTTCTGTTTTAAAACTATTTAGTCATGCAAAGCTGGATTTTGTTGTTTTATGAATGGATTATATGCACAGAAGTGTTGTTCAGCCACTGAAATCTTCTGGCAATAGCTTGATGTGACTAGTTTCATAAGGGACCTTTTACAACATCGATAATGTAGATTTTTATTTAGTTTAACAACAAAACTCAGAAATCAATAGTGCTATACCACCTAGCCTGCTTTACTAAGGTCAAGTTGGTTTCCCTGCTGAAAAAAAAAAACAGCTTAAACCAGCCTAAGCTGGTTGGCTGGTTTTAGCTGGTTGACCAGCCTGGTTTTAGAGGGGTTTTGGCCATTTCCAGAAAATGACCAGCTAAAACCAGCTTGACCAGCCTGGTTTAAGCTGGACATAGCTGGTTTTGGCTGGGCTCCCAGCCTGGTTAGGCTGGTCAAGCCTGACCAGCTAAGACCAGACTGGAAATAGCTGGAAACCAGCCTGAAAATGGCCAAAACCCCTCTAAAACTAGACTGGTTAACCAGCTAAAACCAGCCAAACAGCTTAGGCTGGCTTAAGCTGTTTTTTTCAGCAGGGTTTATATACACATTGTTTCATTTTTGAACAATGACAACCTGTGACACGCTCCCTTTATTATTTAATATGCTACTCTGAATATTCGGTCTGAAATAGCATGCATGTATGACTTAAGTGAGAAATTGAGACCAGCGATCCTTGCATGCATGAAATATTGCACATTATGGCAAGTTTTGCTTGCTACACAACTGAAAATGTGCTAGATATAACACAGTTTTTCATTCAGAATTGTAGTATTATAAAGTACAAAAGTTTTCTAACTGGCGAATGACATGATCTAGTGGGTGGTCTGCTGTCATCTTTAATGTGAGCGTTCATGTTATAGGAGGCATGGCTTTGGACAGCAGGGGAGGGATTGTGTTTCAAAGATATTATTCTAACCTCTTAGCAATTTGGCAGATCACCTACTGCACCATTAAAAGAATAGTTCACCAAAAATAAAATTTTTGCAAGCAGCATTCTTCCAAATTTCTTCTTTTGTGTTCAACAGAAGAAAGAAACACATAAAATCACATGAGAAAGAATAAAAGATGGAGCCATTGTCATTTTTGGGGGAGCTATGCCTTTAAGTCACTAAGACCAAATTATCCTAAAATGGCTGCTGCCAGCCATCTGCCCTGGTACATAAACATTTTAGAAACATTTGATGATAATTAGCTTTTTAAAAGGTATTACATTAATCACAGGGGGTGTTAATTAAAAGTCTGTTTATATCCACTAATTGTTTATGAGAAGCACACTGCAAGAGGTTGACAATTAGCTGAACATACAGTACACTAGTTTAATTAGTGACAATAGCCTGCGTTTCAAAATCTTCATGTAAATGTGGCAACATTTTAAAATATAAACTGTTATTTGAATATGGCATCAAAATATCGTGCTCTACAATATTTCTATAAATAAAACTTTCAAGAAGTCTTTTATTTCAGTATGTTTTAGTGTGTATAACTGAATATTGAGTAGAGAGGGGCAGGGCTTTATTTTTGTGCATCATTCCCTCATAGCACTGAGCAGTATGATACGGTATAGTACGGTACGGGTCACCTTTATCAGGCTTGCATTTCCACTGCCAAAAAGGTACCAATGGTACCCTTTTGGTGGGCGTGGTGTACGACAGAAAGTTTCAGTCGACGTCATTTTCCCTCAGAGAAATGTCAAAGTAAAGCTGTATGGGTCGTTAACATATCATATGAGAAGCACTTCTCACAACACAGATGCTTCATACACATAAATACTTGTGTATAAATGTTCAATACTAACTTTTCTATGAACAGGATTTGATTATACCTGCAGATCAATGATATGTGAAATAGCCTACTGTAACGTCTGCGATTATATAAACTAAATAAATGCAACATATCTGAACACATACTGTACAGACCCTCACAGTCTCCGATATGTTACCACTTACAGAAAAACTACCCACAGCATACATTTAGTCGTTATTTGGGGTCAAAAACAAGTCCAAAAGGTGATGATAATAGTTAAGCATGGCAGTTTGTTCATGTTTTAGGCTGCTAAAAAGAATCATTTGCTCTTTTGTTTTTTTCTGGTTTCTCCTATGTTTTTTTTGCGCTTCACTCTCACGTTTGTCCATTTCTGAAAGGATCGGATGTCAGAAGCACTTCAATAATCATGCGCACGGTATTATTATCAGTTCAAGAAGTTTGTTATTTCAAATATAATGCGCAGCTAGCGCAAGCGAGAAAGTGAAACCGCTCACGCTTTAACAACAAAAGGACATTCTGCGGATTTAGCTCTTCTTCATGGCTTTGTGGCTGTTCATCAAGACGTCGACAAGGTTTGTTTGAGCTCGGGTCGACCATGGCTCGTTATTATATGTATATATTATTACGGTGTAATGTCTCGGCTGTATATTTAAAAATGACGCTTCCTTTGTTTTCATTCTCCTGGCTTGTGCACGAGCTAGAGGCGTATCTTCAGCTGTGTGTCTTGCTCCGCCTCTTGGTACACTTTTGCTGTGCTAGGTACCCTTTCAAAAGGATACGCAAAAAGTGGTATGGTACGGTTTGCTTTTTGGTACCTTTTGACAGGGGAAACGGCCATAAAAGCACACCGAATCATACTGTACCGTACCACTCAGTGGAAACGGGCCAATATTAAAAGAAGCATGGTTAAGAATATTATGGCTGAAGTCGTCAAACTGACTTCAACAAAAGGATCATCACTCCAAACACAGAAAGAAATGTTCAAACTTTGATTGAAGATTACCAAAACTAACATTTTTTTACCAGTGGATTAACTTGCACAGATTAATTAATTATTCACCTAAAGATTAACAATGTGCGCTGACAAAATAAACATTGTACATTTTGATTTTACACAGACTTTAAGACTGCCCTCTATTCCTATAGAAGAATAAAATCTCAGCAGTTTTGTAAATAGGTTTGAGAGAAAACGCTTTGCATATGTTTCAAGAGTTCACACTTAGCTGATGATTGATTATAAAGCAAGTTTGGCATGCTCTCCCGGGAGAGAGCCCTGAGCCCAAAAGGTCCTTGAGCCCTGGGCTCCCTCCCGTTTGCAGGACGAGAGGGGAGCTTTGAGCTCAGGTAGATCTCGAGAACTCCCCCCTTTATATAAGAGTTGATGACAGAAAATAATTGCTATGAACAGATATGCTGATGGATAGAAGTTTGACTAGTGCTAAATTTAGATTGATCAATTAACTTGTGGTGCATGTTTTTGGAATGTGGGAGGAAACCGGAGAACCTGGGGGAAACCCACCCACGCGAGCACGGGAAGAACATGCCAACTTCGCACAGAAACGACAGCCAGTCTGTTAAAGGACTAGAACCGGTGACGTTCTTGCTGTGAGGCAGCAGTGCTAATCACTGGGCCACCGTGCCGCCCTATGAAAGGAAAAGAGGAGGAGTAGGGGTGGAAGGGGGGATTCTTCAAATCGAAGATGACTGTAGTAAGAAACCCTGGCTCTTTATAGTGGGTTAGGAATCGTCTGATTGGCTGGTCGTACATGGTTAATGCATGACCAGCCGTGTCCAATCATAATCATGTGATCCTCTCGAAATTAGTTTATAAATAAACTTCACTTAGGAGATCACTTAGTGGTAAGATTATGAATACAGTAAAAAATTGTGAATACAGGGCCCAGGGTTTCTGTTTGTGTATGTGAGCCGTGTCCACTCCAGGTGATTTGAGAGAGGCACATGACGAACCCTGATCTGTTTAGCCTTCCTGAGCTGTCAGAGTTTGGAGAATTCGCAGACTGTGAGGTGTCTGCGTGAAGAGATTGGTGAGGAAAACACATTTCTTTATGTAAACACGATGAAGCGTGTGGTGGAGTGGAGTTTTGCTCTTTGACTGACACTTTCTATCTTAGTGCATTATCCGCAAGAGCAGTTTTGACAGGTTCAACAAATGAATCGCTTTATGATACGCTATTGAAATCATTGATGGAGTTTAATGCTGTCAAAACAATATTTCAGGCATTTCTGTTTTAACACATTTCTTCATATGCATTTCAATAACTCTTGCATTTCATTTCCTCAGAGGTGGACAGTAAGTTTTTAATTCACTGCTGTACTTAAGTATTTTTTAAATATCTTTATTTTTAAGAGTATTTTTGATTTTAGGAAAGTCTTACATTTATGTTACTGCAAAACAATGTTGTAACTTTTAGTAAAAAGTAAAAAGTCATTTTGTACTGGTGAAATTGTCACCTGCTCAGAGGCGCTATGGTGGTATTTGATTCACAAATGAGCTGAATTTCGTCAGGTAATTTGTGTCACAAATTCTAATGAACAATTAATTTGTGAATTGGACTTATCTGTCCATATCTGCTGTCAAGTAAACAACTCACTGATTCAAATGATCCATTCAGAGTAAATCACCACTAAACAACTCACTGATTTAAATGATCTGTTCAGTCTTCAGTAAACAACACACTGATTCAAATGATCCATTTAGAGTAAATCTCCAGTAAACAACTCACTGATTTAAATGATCTGTTCAGAGTGGGTCTCCAATTAACAACTCAGTGATTCAAATTATTGTTCAGAGTGAGTCTCCAATAAACAACTCACTGATTCAAATGATTGTTCAGAGTGAGTCTCAAATGATGAACTCACTGATTCAGTGATCCATTCAGAGTAAATCTCCACTAAACAACTCATTGATTCAAATGTTCTGTTCAGAGTGTGTCTTCAGTAAACAACTCACTGATTCAAATATTCTGTTCAGAGTGAGCCTCTGGGAAACAACTCAGTGATTCAAATGATTGTTCAGAGTGAGTCTCAAATGATCAACTCACTGATTCAGTGATCCATTCAGAGTAAATCTCCAGTAAACAACTCACTGATTTAAATGATCTGTTCAGAGTGTGTCTTCAGTAAACAACTCACTGATTCAAATATTCTGTTCAGAGTGAGCCTCTGGTAAACAACTCAGTGATTCAAATGATTGTTCAGAGTGAGTCTCCAATAAACAACTCATTGATTCAAATGATTGTTCAGAGTGAGTCTCAAAGGATCAACTCACTGATTCAGTGATCCATTCAGAGTAAATTTCCAGTAAACAACTCACTGATTCAAATGTTCTATTCAGAGTGAGTCTCCAGTAAACAACTCACTGATTCAAGGGACCTGTTCAGAGTGAGTCTCCAGTAAACAAATCACTGATTCAAAGATCCATTCAGATTGAATCACCAGTAAACAACTCACTGATTCGATCTAGACCAATATTTGGAAACTATCCAGCACTCTTTTAATCCAAAAGCAACAAAAACTACATCTTCCTTTGTGTCTCTTTAAGGTGTAACTTTATTTCATTAGTTTTATTTTTGTTTCCCTGGAGTTTATTTGTCTTTGTGTATATTTCTGTGCATTTTTTAATTTCTTTGTATTATTTGTCTCTATATATATAATTGTATTTGATCTACCTCTTTAATAAAAAATAAATAAATAAAAAAAACAACTCACTGATTCAAACGATCACTTCAGAGTGGGTCTCCTGTAAACAACTCACTGATTCAAATGATTGCTCAGAGTGAGTCTCAAATGATCAACTCACTGATTCAGTGATCCATTCAGAGTAAATCTCCAGTAAACAACTCACTGATTCAATGATCCATTCCGATTGAGAGTCACCAGTAAACTACTCACTGATTTATTCTGATTGAGTAACCAGTAAACTACATCTACTACTACTACTATTTCAATGATTCGTTCTGATTGAGTCACCAGTAAACAACTCACTGATTCAAATGATCTGTTCAGAGTGAGTTTCCAGTAAAAAACTCTCTGATTCAAATGATTGTTCAGAGTGAGTCTCCAATAAACAACTCACAGATTCACATGATTGTTCAGAGTGAGTCTCCAGTAAACAACTCACTGATTCAAATGTTCTGTTCAGAGCAAGTCTCCAGTAAACAACTCACTGATTCAAATGTTCTGTTCAGAGCAAGTCTCCAGTAAACAACTCACTGATTCAAATGTTCTGTTCAGAGCAAGTCTCCAGTAAACAACTCACTGATTCAAATGTTCTGTTCAGAGCAAGTCTCCAGTAAACAACTCACTGATTCAAATGTTCTGTTCAGAGCAAGTCTCCAGTAAACAACTCACTGATTCAATGATTCGTTCTGATTGAGTCACCAGTAAAAAACTCACTGATTCAAATGTTCTGTTCAGAGTGAGTCTCAAATGATCAACTCATGGATTCAGTGATCAATTCAGAGTAAATCTCCAGTAAACAACTCACTGATTCAAAGATCCATTCAGATTGAATCACCAGTAAACAACTCACTGATTCAAATGTTCTGTTCAGAGCAAGTCTCCAGTAAACAACTCACTGATTCAATGATTCGTTCTGATTGAGTCACCAGTAAAAAACTCACTGATTCAAATGTTCTGTTCAGAGTGAGTCTCAAATGATCAACTCATGGATTCAGTGATCAATTCAGAGTAAATCTCCAGTAAACAAATCACTGATTCAAAGATCCATTCAGATTGAATCACCAGTAAACAACTCACTGATTCGATCTAGACCAATATTTGGAAACTATCCAGCACTCTTTTAATCCAAAAGCAACAAAAACTACATCTTCCTTTGTGTCTCTTTAAGGTGTAACTTTATTTCATTAGTTTTATTTTTGTTTCACTGGAGTTTATTTGTCTTTGTGTATATTTCTGTGCATTTTTTAATTTCTTTGTATTATTTGTCTCTATATATATAATTGTATTTGATCTACCTCTTTAATAAAAAATAAATAAATAAAAAAAACAACTCACTGATTCAAACGATCACTTCAGAGTGGGTCTCCTGTAAACAACTCACTGATTCAAATGATTGCTCAGAGTGAGTCTCAAATGATCAACTCACTGATTCAGTGATCCATTCAGAGTAAATCTCCAGTAAACAACTCACTGATTCAATGATCCATTCAGATTGAGAGTCACCAGTAAACTACTCACTGATTTATTCTGATTGAGTAACCAGTAAACTACATCTACTACTACTACTATTTCAATGATTCGTTCTGATTGAGTCACCAGTAAACAACTCACTGATTCAAATGATCTGTTCAGAGTGAGTTTCCAGTAAAAAACTCTCTGATTCAAATGATTGTTCAGAGTGAGTCTCCAATAAACAACTCACAGATTCACATGATTGTTCAGAGTGAGTCTCCAGTAAACAACTCACTGATTCAAATGTTCTGTTCAGAGCAAGTCTCCAGTAAACAACTCACTGATTCAAATGTTCTGTTCAGAGCAAGTCTCCAGTAAACAACTCACTGATTCAATGATTCGTTCTGATTGAGTCACCAGTAAAAAACTCACTGATTCAAATGTTCTGTTCAGAGTGAGTCTCAAATGATCAACTCATGGATTCAGTGATCAATTCAGAGTAAATCTCCAGTAAACAGCTCACTGATTCAATGATCCATTCAGATAATAATGTTAAAGTAAATTAATGATTATAGAATTTTGCTATTGTAGCACATAAATCCAGATGTATTCTTTACATTTATATTGTATTATATTGTTATAGTATATTGTAATAATATTGTAATTATATTGTAATATTGTTTACATTGTAATATTGTATGTTTGGATTTATTTAAACACATTTACACTCATTATTTGGTATATTGATTATTGTAATATTCTCACTAATATGGGTATATGACATGTTATTTTTGTTTGCTATCTTGAATTATCATGAACACACTAATACAATAATACAGTTTTCTTATGAAATAAACATTCATCAATAAATATTTTTAATATTTAGGTACATTACAAATGAGGTACTTTTTTACTCAAGAAACAACTGATACCCTGCAAATGAGATTTTTCTCACATAGCTTGACTTCTTGGAATGTTTTCTTGGAATTGAGAAACGTGAGAATTGTAGCATGTTAACTAATACTGTATATACAAGGATATATACAAGGATCCATTATATTTATTGTATTTAATAGCCTAAACTAAGAATGAAAATACTTGAACAGCACTTATTAATCATATTCTGAGAGAAAAAAAAACCTAAACTGTCAATTTTGTGAATTAGAATTCAAAATCACCATTTTTTTAACCTCACCATATTGGAACTATAATTATCAGAAGTGTCAATTTAACAAATTCTACAATCTGACTGAACGCCACAAACACAACATTTTCACATTGTCTATCAATCTCAGAGATGGAAGCGAGTATCTGAGCCATCAGTCTATGAATGTTATCCAAGACTCTTATTACACACTTTATTGGAAAAGGAAGAGGTCAGCCCTCAATAACACACACACACACATACACACACACACACACACACGCACGCACATGTGCACACACGCACACAAAGGTAACCAGTCTTTTTAAAGGGCAGATAGAAGAACTTCATGACCCTGACTGCAATTAGCAAACATGCTTTATTGGCCTGTCTATAATGTGATCGTTGAGACGCAGATGCCATGAGTAGCTGCCTGTCACCACACCACTACTGAACTGAAATATTCCTCACTTTCCTTTAATTAAGTAAATTCAATGATGAGTGTGTGTGCGCTGAGCATCATGGGAATACTGCATGACCATACGAACTCCTTCGGCTGATGCTTTGTGTTCAGAAATGGTCAATCACTATTGTCAGAACTATTGTATTCAGATTCTCTTTTTTAAAGGTGAATAGGATAAAAAAAAAAAAAACATATATTTCTCACCATACTTCCCCATTTTATTAATTACATTTAGAATTGCAAATATATATATAAAAAAAAAAAATATATATATATATATATATATATATATATATATATATATATATATATATATATATATATATATATATATATATATATATATATATACACACACACACACACACATATATATATTAATGTACATATTAATACATACTGTATATAGTATAACAGTTCATAAAATGTTTTGTTTAAATATGCAAATGAATCATTATTTTATTAAATATTTGATAAATATTTGCTTACATTTCTAGCACAAAAAATTGTAACACTTTACAATAAGGTTACATTAGTTAATGATGGTTAATATATTTATTAACATAAACAAACAATGAACAACACATTTATTACAGTATTTATTAGTTAACGTGAGTTCATGATAATTAAGTCCAGGTTAACTCACAGTGCATTAACTAATGTTAACAAGCACAGCATTGGATTTTAATAATGCATTGTACATGTTAACCTATAAATAATAAATGCTGTACATGTATTGTTCATTATTTGTCAATGTTAGTAAATATAAACTAACATCTAATGCGTTACACTAAAACTGAACACTGGATGAAATCAGGTTCAAAATTCTTGTTTTTTAAAATTTTATTTAATTTCATCTAACTTACAGTTTTTCTCAGTGGCTTTGGTGCATTTCTCACAACACTATTTACATTTGCACAACAGTTAATGCATTTCTCAAAACAATTAGTCATTTGTGCACATCAAAGTAGCAGTTTCTCATTCCTTTCAACAAATTGCAAATGCTTTTAAACATGCATCAACTGCTTTCATACAACTCTCTGCTGTTTGTAACATTCTCATTTGCTTATGTCATGTCAGTCAAAATTAACTAATCTTGTGGATGCTGAATAGTCATTCCATATAAAACTAATAGTCCTCATTTCATTACTTGAGTCATTACATACAAAAATGTTGAACTAGTTGTCAAAATCTGTCAAGCAAATATTAATAAAAAAAAATGTTAATCTTTTTTTTCTGAAAATGTCTTCTAAATTGAACAATTTGATGAATGATTTACAGACCTGTGTATGTTGTAGGTTCAGTTCCAATATGTACTGCAATATTGTTTACAGTTGTGCACAGCTCTACCCAAAGGAAGTTTATGTTTGTTGTAAATAAGGGTGTATTTATTATTTTGCACAATGCTGTGAATAAATTACAATTGCAAAGAGCAAATGCAGTAAAAATGTGAAACATACATATTCAGTGTCTTGTACTCAGATTGATACCTCACTAAATGCAGTGATGTCTAACTTTACTGTAGTTTTCAAATGGCTGTGCAAATAGTATATAATGCTGTCTTGAGCATTTTCAGGAAGTGTCACCAAAATCTGACTTTTTTGCATTGGAAAACATGTACAGAGTAAAGTGTCATCATGAAAACATGACTAAGCCATTTGACTATGTTGTTCATAAACAATGGTGTCAGGACTTTTCATTTTGATGACACTGACACTTTCATTGACATGAATACTTGCTTTTGAGCAATGAGCTTTCTATTTTGAGCAAGTGACGCACTTTTGCAGGTTATCCACTAGGTTTTGCAGTTTGCACTAATTGTTTTGAGAAATGCATTAACTGTTGTGCAAATGTAAATAGTGTTGTGAGAAATGCACCAAAGCGACTGAGAAAAACTGTAATTTAAAACATTAATTTTGAACCAGATTTTATCCAGTGTTCAGTTTAATGTAGTAATATTTATTTTATTTTATTTTTATATATTGTAGACAAAAGGTTTACAGAGGTGATTTTGTAAATCTTTTTTGTTTTATCACTGTATATTTATAGTGATAAAAATTCTCCAAATAGTCTGCTAAATAAATAAATAAATGAATTAAAAAATAAAATAGACAGACAGACAGACAGACAGACAGACAGACAGATATAGATAGATAGATAGATAGATAGATAGATAGATAGATAGATAGATAGATAGATAGATAGATAGATAGATAGATAGATAGATAGATAGATAGATAGATAGATAGATAGATAGATAGATAGATAGATAGATGATAGATGAATAAATAAATAAACAAATACATAAGCAAATGAATAAATAAATAAACAAATAAATAAATAAATAAATAAATAAATAAATAAATAAATAATGAATAAATACTGTAAATAGACAGATAAATAAACAAATAAATAAATAAATGAATAAATGAATAAATAATGAATGAATGAATGAATGATTAAATAAATACTATAAATAGATAACATAAACAAATAAATAAATAAATAAATAAATAAATAAATAAATAAATAAATAAATAAATAAATAAATAAATGAATGAATGAATGAATGAATGAATAAATTTGATTTATTGATTTATTAAATAGTTGATCAAATTATTTTGCAGGATAATATATATATATATATATATATATATATATATATATATATATATATATATATATATATATATATATATATATATATATATATATATATATATATATATATATATATATATATATATATATATATATATATATAATATCAGGAAGATTATGTAGACAAAATGTGAATAGATATGAAAAAGAATAAAAATACAGGTATGAATAAAGCTGTATATTTTGTTGAATGTGAAAATGCTGAAAAATGTAAGAGTAAGAATGACCATATTATTTTGCTGCTGTATAGCACATAATAGATATATATGATTACATATATTTAATACTTTTATATTGTATGATATTCTTATATTATGTTGTAATTATATTGTAATAAGAACTGCGTTTAAAAATATATAATTTAATTAATCAATCATTAAAATTTTTAGGCACAAATTGGTTTTCAAAAACAATCCATGAAAAGCCAAAAAGCCCAAAATCCCAGAAAAATCAGTGTTTGGACATTAAGTAGGGAGTGGATTTGTCCGTGTGTCCTCTGCTCTGCTGTGCTCATGAGTGCTGTGTGTGATGAATGTTGTCCAGAGTTTAGCAGCAGCGAGAGCTTCAGTTTGGGGAAGATAAAGCTACACGAACACTCTGTCAGACTGCTGTAAAACTCCAACTGCACTACAGTGAAGCAGGACAGGTGAAAACAAAGTTGCTTAGCAACCTTTGTCCTTGATATATCTTTCCTTTCTGCAAGTATTATTATGTTTAGGCATATAGACGTATATGTAGACATGTAGATATGCTCTTTGGTAAATGTCTATTTCATGGAATAGATGAGTGTATTAGAGAGGTATGCTGGATATTGTGGAGAACGGAAATCAATATTTATCAGGACTGCTGTATCCAGGATACAAACAAATAGTGAAGTGCTCTGAAAACAGGAGCTTGCATAAAGAGCTTCACTATTCACCACTAACATTTACATTTTGGGGCATTTATGACGCATTTAAATATGTTTCATGTTAAAATTTTGTGAAAATAATTGTATGAATATATGTAATATTTCACATGTATCATATTTAGATACAGATATGTACATTTCCATATGCAAGTTATATATAGCTGTCTCTCGTGGACATTGCATCACGTTCTGATGAAATATTTATGATATTTTTCAGCCCTCACTTGCTTTCACTCTAGTAGTATGGAATATATTAAATAATTAATTTATAATTAATAATTAATAATAATTTATAAATAATTTAATAATATATATTTAATTATAAAAAAATTGTCATGTATTTTTAATGTTGAAAAAAAATATTCATATATATATATAAATATATATAATTATTTTAATTATTTGTATTATTTATCTTAAATATATTGGATCTATCTATCTATCGAATTTTTTGCTGTAAAGAACCATACTGCATTTATATTTTAGATATTTTATTTACATTAGCTGTTATAATTAGGTTTTTGTAAAATATTATTTTATGTTTTTCCTCCTTTATAGCATGATATGTTTTAAATGCAAAAAAAGAACAAATATAAGCATAAAAAAATTATATATATATATATTTTTTTACATGAAAATAGTTTAATGTTAAACATATTTATTGTTTTAGATTAAATAGATGCATTTGGGTGAACATGTGTGTGTGTTTTGATGTTAATAATACATTTATTATAAACATTTTATTAATGTATATATTTTTTATCTAATAAAATATTTATTAAAGTAATATTCCTAATATAACATTCATTTCATTTCAATTTATTATCCAATTCTTAAATAGCTAATTAAACGGAATATACTGAAATATATCACATAGTCACATTTCTATTATTTAAACATAAATTATAAAGCTATATTTTAAAAATATGTAATATTAACATTAATATTTCATATATTTAGTGCAATATTTTTAAAGGAGATTTCCACATAATACAGTGTAAACAGAGTAAAACAAAAGTAAATGACGAACCTCTGTGGGCACAATTGAGCAAGTTACAATTACAACCATCCTGTTTCCTTTACATTTGGAGCTGGATAACACACACAGTGACGTGGGAAATGTCACAGGCAATACAAAGAGCATCAGTCACCAAACCACCTACACGCTTACACACGTGACATCTGCTGCCAGCCTCCCTTCAGCATACAGCCAATGCACAAACAACAAGATGCCATCAAATGTTGCAGGAAAAAAAGGCGCAGATTAAATATTTCATCAGGTTCTGATGACACGAGAGCAAGCAGTAAGTATGAGTTTGCGCATTTACACAGCAAAATATTCCTCTCCTCTGAGCGAAACGCTGTCCCTGACTCCTTTATTTCATGGGATTTTGTTTTACACCAATCAAACTCAATATGGGTCATTTCCACCCCTGCAGATCCAGCAGCACGTGAGCACGGCAATCACTGAATGCTTAAAGACTCTTCCTTCCCTCCCGATTTCCATGTGAAGATTCATCTTTTATTTAAACTCCAGCTGAGAATGAAGATGTGAATACATTTAGACCGCTTCCTCATCATTACCGCAACTATTTACGTATGCACTGTTAAAACAAACACTCATATATTTTAAAGATATTTTTTGGAAGTGTAAGGCTCATTTGTAAAGTATTTTTGAAATCACAAAAAAATCTATTTAGTTTCAACCAACAAACACTGGGTAAAGAAAATATTAATAATAATCTTTGACACTAGGCAACAAAACTAGTCATAAGTGCTTTTACTATTTACTGTTGAGATTTATACATAACATGGAATAGCATAGAAGAATGAAAAAGCTTTCCATTGCTGTATGGTTTGTTAGTATATAACAATATTTGGCCAAGATACATCTGTTTGAACATCTGGAATCTGAAGGTTCACAAAAATGTAAATACTGTGAAAATCACTTTAAAGTTGCTTAAATGAAGTACTTATCAATAGACATTACTAATCAAAAATTAAGTTTTGATAAATTTACAGTATGCAGGCCAGTAGCCAGTGAGCCACAGTTCTGTGGGCGCAAATGCCTTGTTGAGATCAGAGGAGAATGGCCAGACTGGTTCGAGCTGATAGAAAGGCAACAGTAACTCAAAAAACCACTTGCTACAAACAAGGTATGCAGAAGAGCATCTCTGAATGCACAACACTTCCAACCTTGAGGCAGATGGGCTACAGCAGCAGAAGACCACAGGTGCCACTCCTGTCAGCTAAGAACAGAAAAACTGAGGCTACAGTTCGCACAAGCTCACTAAAATTGGACAATAGCAGATTGGAGAAACATTGCCTTGTCTGATGAGTCTCAATTTCTGCTGCAACATTCAGATGAGGGGCAGAATTTGGCATCAACAACATGAAAGCATGGATCTA
>LR812521.1:51056337-51061337 GCA_903798195.1 Danio kyathit | reverse complement strand
CAAACATTAGTAGTAACCATAGTAACTCAGTGACAGTTGCTGGAGTCTTCATTCTTCTTTGTAATCTCAAGGACACTGGAGATCAACCAACTTACAGATATGCTCAAAAATATTTGTGAAGAGGTAGCTAACACACATTATTATCAGCTATTATATACACCTCTGTTATTTACATGCACACAACAATATTTCACTTTCTATGCTTCAAAATCCTTGCATGACAGTTGAATATTCCTTACATCATTTATTATGATTTTTGTGTTGTTAAACTTGTGGGGACCAAATGTCCTCAAACATTTAGTAACTTTTGACCTTGTGTGTGGAGACATTTTATTGTCCCTATGGGGATAATGAGTCATAAATCATGTAAAAATGCAGATTGTTTGCTGCAACATAGGCTCATTCTGAAAATGTACATATGCATATATATATATATATACACATTTCTAGAGATCATGAATTATGTAGCCAGCAGTATGATGCCATTCCTTCGCGTTCTTACTAGATGACCGCTTACCTTCGTATGGACGGCTTTCCTGCTGTTACCAGTTTGTCCAGTTATCTTGCCATGTACGTCGGCGGACTTGAGACACAGATAGAAGTTGACCACAACGACAGGGTTCAAGCCTGGTGAAGAACGGTTTCAGAAAGCGGGCAAGACAAAAACAGAAGCCAAAAAATAAATAAATAAACAAGTAAATAACAGGGTGAGAATGTGGTAAAATCTGAAAACGTGGTAAAAATCAGGCGAGGGCTTTTCTTTTTCTGGATTGCTATCTAAAATCGTCGGTTGGGCTTAGGGAAGTGGGTGAGCGGGTTAGTTAATCAGTCAGCCATTCAGATATTCAGTCAGTAAGTCAGTCTGTCAACAGCGGCCTCTGGTGGATTAGCAAAAACAAAAACTGCAAAAAAAAAAAAAAAAAAAAAACGTAGCTCCTGAGACGTATTTGGTGCTCTCCAGAAGTGTATATAGCGGTATGTTTTCAGAATGAGCCTGAGTTGTTTTTCTGTGAATGTAAGGTTTAGGCATGCATGCATGTTTGTGTTTCCATTAATATCCTACGCATTTAATACAAGTCAAATTCATTCATTCATTTTCTTTTCGGCTTAGTCCCTCTATTAATCGGGGGTCGCCACAGCGGAATGAACCGCCAACTTAAGGGGATGCCCTTTCAGTCGCAACCCATCCCTGGGAAACATCCACACACACTCATTCACACTCGTACACTATGGACAATTTAGCCTACCCAATTCACCTGTACCACATGTCTTTGGACTGTGGGGGAAACCGGAGCACCCGGAGGAAACCCACGCAAACGTAGGGAGAACATGCAAACTCCACACAGAAACGCCAACTGACCCAGCCGAGGCTCGAACCAGCGACCTTCTTGCTGTGAGGCGACAGCACTACCTACTGCGCCACTGCGTCGCCTACAAGTCAAATTAAAGTAGCATCAGGTTTAAACCCTTTGGTTTAAATGCACCATGCACCATTGCTATGCTACTAGTGTCACTTAGCAGAATTAGTTTATATTATACAGTAGCTTGACTTGAGCAGTTAATTTCAGTTGATGGTTTTCGACATATACCGTGTAATAGTAATGCTGAATCTGACTAACCTTTCCCCCCTAATCTCCTCCATATTGCTTTATAATAAAGCATTCTGTGCACAATTCTAATAGGTCTGATTTGTGGTCTGCACTCTTATGATCTGCTCTGTGCTTTTGCGTCGCTGGATTGGAGTCAGCTGACTGTGCGCACTGTGGCAATTCGTGTGACGCTAACAGAAAATAGCGTTCAATCAGTCTGTCTATTTATAGTGTTAAGAGATTCGGACTCATACTTCAGATTTCTAGAGAGCCTTCGATTGGACATAAAATATGACGAAAAGCTAAAGTGCAAAGTGATGACAACAAAATCGTTGACTGATATTTGTGTAAGTACGGGACTCTAAGGCATAACTGAAAAGCATATTTACAACAGTAAATAAACTAGGTATTAAGAATTTGTTTTGACATTAAAAAATGCAAATATCATCTCCTCCAATAATAGATGAGGTAAATAAACATACACTTTACAATGTAGGAAATACAGCATTCATCTACCTGTTGAAAAGTTTACAATATGATCAGTATTTCTTTTCATAAAGATTATTGAATTGAATCTATTGAGATATTGAAGACGTTTCAGCCTGACAATTATATAGTGGTATGCAGTGGTGTAGTCCTTGCTATACGCACGTATACTCAGTATGCTTACTTTTTTCCATGAGCTGTTTGGGTATTACCACTTCTGAGGATCAATAATTGCGTATACCCTCGGTATGCTCACTTGTTTTTCTGATTAAACTTCCCTAATTTATGTGTATTCATGTCCCCTTTAACTGTATATCAAAGGTTTTTTTAACTCACATCTTAATTTGTTGCAACTGGTGCATTTTTATTTTACTTGCGCTATTTCCCGCCCCTGACGACCACAGCAGCTGTGAGAAAATTTTGTGAGAGTTTTTCGAAGACCACAACAAGTCAACTGAATGATGTCTCGCTGAAATGTTCAGGTAAATTAATGAAACAGCATGGGCGTCGCTTTAGGCCTCCTATATTTCTATTCAGCACCCTTAAAGATTTTGCGATTAGCTCATGAACTGTACACTACTAAATAATCCTCTAATTTGGATATGAAAACGGTGACAGACTTTCGCCGCTCCGTTTTCAGCTCGTTTTTCATTTAATCAGCAAACCACATCTGTTCAGGGCGAGAGAAATCCTAAAATTGCCCCTGTAAAACAGTATTTCACATGTCTTAATCGTGCCTACCGCTACAGGGAACGACACTATATAAAACACACTAAAAACCATGAGGCAAAGGCGACTCATTAATCGCATACCAATATGAGATTTAAAAGGTTAACTACTAGTATAAAGTATAACAGAAGACAGACTCCTAATAGTTTGTATAAATACAGCCAATCTCCGGGTCTGCTGGGGGGAGCACTATTAGCTAAACACAAATGATTAAATAGGATTAGACTATTAGCATCTCCCTTTAAAACGAACACATTTGTTTGAATTTTTTTCTTTTAAATGGATAGTTTACGCTAAAAATTTAAATTGTCATCATTTACTCAACCTTTACTTGTTCCAAACTGTTTTTTTTTCCTTCTGTTGAACACAAAAGAAGATATTTTGAAGAAAGCTGGAAACCTTTAACCATTGACTTACATTGACATAGTATTTGTTCTTCCTTTAGTGTAAGTTAATGGTTACAGGTAACTGATGTAAAAAAAATAAATAAATAATATATATATATATATATATATATATATATATATATATATATATATATATATATATATATATATATATATATATATATATATATATATATAGCGAATGAATCAAAGACGCATTGACTTTCGTCGTTTCTTTGCCTACTTTCATTTAAAATTTGGGTCGGGTGTAATAGTACACCACCTTTTTTTTAGGACTACATCACTGGTGGTATGTATATATGAATATGGACTTGAATGAGAGAGTCAGTGTAATATTTGACCTCAGAGTTGATAGTATTTTGTGATTCTTCTAATCCATTTTTCTTTCAAGAATGCATTGCCAACCTTTTTGATTCGTCCCTGGAGCCATGTAAAGGCCACATAGATGCCACATACAGTTACAGTATCCTCTTTTGGTCATCTATTTCTCTTCTGTACATCCTTCAAATGACTGAGAAACCCAAAGTAAGAACTGCGCTGACCAATAAAGCAGTGAACCTGAACAATGAAGAACTTGGCTTGACAAATTATCCTGAGTCACAAGGAAAATTGCCCTGGAGCAACCTGGGTGTCTTGCTCAATGGCACATGATGATAATTTCATGGATTGCTTGTTGAACCACTAAACAACGACGTGCCCATGAAGTAACACACAACTTCAGCAACGCACTCCATCTCTGAAATCGTACTTGGAGGTTTAAAGCAAGCCATGCGCAAGATCACACTGCTCTGTTTCACTTGGCAGAGAAGAATCTTCCTTCTTCTCTGTTCTAGAACATGCCGGATTGAGTAACAAATCTGCTCTGCCAAAAACAAGGTGAACAGTACACATGCTTCAGCTGATTTAAAATGGCAATTATAGTGGTGCAGGGTTGCAGCGCACTACACAAATAAGAGAAGCGTAACCCCTGAAGACCCGGAGCTCAACGCCAAGCGTATTTACATATGATGTGCTGCTGTACTGCGGTTGCTCAGAAAATGAAGGTAGAGAGCAGAGGATATATTTCCAAATTAGGCCATGGAGGGGGAGGAAAGGAGTATGACAGAGCAACGCTGATTATCCCAACATGCAGAATTCATAACGCCGATGTTCCACTGAGAATCTCAGCTAAGCAAAGTGAATAAATATCTGGAAGGTTTGAATATCAGCTTAGCTTCAGGTCACGGTAAAGAGAGGACTTTTGTTTCTTATTAGCTGCAAAAAAAAATCCTCAGATTTCAAAATGTTTGTTTGTGTGCATGTGCAAAGACAGCCTGCGTAGATGCTTATTGGCATTTCTCATGGAATGCTTTGAAGTGGGTTTGATGAATTCAGCGGGGAAAAGCCATTGTCGATTTGAACCAACATTTTTTTTAGCACTGAAATTTGTGTAGCAAAATGCCATTCAATTCTTTTCTTTAAGGGAAAGCTATTGGTAAAAATTTTTTTGTTTTTTTTGTCAGGTTGTAGTTGAACTGCATGGGAGGGGGAGGTTGGGGTAGTCTGATAAGTTAGTTGCTATGCAACAAGACGGTTCTGTATGAAAGCATTAACATCCTCTCTGTAATGGAACCTGGTGCTATGAAAACACTGGTGCTCTAGATCAGCGATCACACATCCGTTTTGAATTTCTATACCCCTAAGATTAGCGATTATATGAATCACGAACAGATACAAATAAAAAACGAATATTGGACGTGTTGCCCAAATCCCTTCTGAAATAGGCATCAGAGAAAGTGACAAAGACAGC
>LR812521.1:50978030-51055837 GCA_903798195.1 Danio kyathit | reverse complement strand
TAAGCTACTTAGGTAATTTGTTTGAAACATTTGAAGACATAAAAAGAAATTTTGTATCTTCTTTTGTATCATATCATTAGAAAAAAAAGTTTAAAATTAATTCAACTGCCGTCAGTCAGAATTTGGCCATTTAAATAATAAAAATTAAACAACAACATCACAATCTTTCTAGTCTCTCTTGTAAAAGTGCTTCACACTTTTTTTATGGTCATGTTTTTTTTTTCAAGAATAAGGTCCTAAGAACTACTTGTCAAATGTTTTCTGTATTTAAATACAACACAGTAGCAAAAAAAAGACTTCACTTATGTCAGGTGTTTTCTTGCACGGCGTGATGTTGGACTCATGAAAAATAATTGTTCGCATTGGCCAAAACTGATTAACTGAAGTCACACCAGGAATCCGCTTGGTCTTAAAGCCTTTTTTCAATGGGTTATTTTTACTATTTATGATGGCATAGCAGTCAATATAGGACCAAATGAGCTCATGTATGGGACAAACTCTGGACCTTTGTCAGTGAGGGGTGGGTCTTTCTGAACCCCCCCTGGGAGTTTTCAGCCTGGACACGTTTATTGAACTGGCTAACAAATAAGAAATGTAAGTTCCTAACGTATATGTATATGGAACGGTTCCTTACTGTACTCGAACCCCGTCGTCATGGTCAACTCCTCTTTGCGTCTCAAGTCCACCAACGTACATGGTGAGTTAACTAGACAGGGGGAAAGCCGTCCACATGGAGGTTATAGCGGTCAGCTGGTAAGCATGAAAAGGAACTGCCTCATATCGCCCCGTATCGTTCGCTTTAAAGATAAAATGCAGCCATAGGCCTACGTACTTCTGGCTACATCATTCGCGATCTCTAGAAATGTATATAGGGCTACATTTTCAGAATGAGCCTATGTTGGTCATAAAATACTATATTAGAATGTATATAAAAGTGATTTCTAAGCATAAAATAGAAAAGCATTTGTGCTGCCCCATTAACGTTACATTACGAACCACTGTTTTAACTTAAGTGAAGTTACATGTATGAGGCCATACTTCTTAAATCCACTTGACTAAAAATGTAATCAGTAACGTTATTCCAACTTTATCAGTCATTTTAAACATGAGTATCCGTAATTGTAGTTGAGCACAGGATCTCTGATGGGTAAACAAATACAATGCGTGTATATCCTGCAGCGAAGGAGTTGCATAATGTTATAGGCAGAATAACGTTAATTTACACACATGTTGATGTTCAAAATGCTGCAGTTCAGAAACGTGACAAACACAAACAGTCGTACATACCATTATGACGTCGCAGCATCCCCCGTGCATCTGACCCAGTTTTCAATTATCAGATTTCTTTAACCCTGATATTTACTCTGGCGAGCACATTATTTTTGCTGAGGCTGGCCAAACGTTGTCCTAGCAACAGAGATATGACTTCCTGTGTTTGTACGGCGACTTGGAAGGAACAAACCCCAAAACTCGTAGTGGAAAATTAAGTATTCGTATTCGCAGCATAGATATATACACTAGATATCACATAGGGACCCTGAGCATGCGTCAATAGCGCCGCCACATTGGTACAGTGCTCCTAGGACAAACGTCATTCAACTGCACAAGTCAAGACAGTGTGACAATGTGAAGATGCTGGACTTTAGCACTGTGTACGGGTTGTAGTAACGAGCAAACAAAGAAAACAAAGCACAAAGTCATCATATTTCATAGGTAAGATTTTGTTTTTTATGTTTTGTATGTTATGAACTTTTGTGCTTAACAAGTAACGTTACTGATGATAATACAGTCTCTTACCTACTGCAGTGACCATAAGGCAAAGTAGCACCAACTCGCACTTAATTCTAAGCTTATGCTAGTTTTGTTGAATAAAACAAGCAAACAATGTTATGAAATATGACAAGACAAACGCTGCGGTGCCAGAAACGTGTATTATTGTCGGCTAAGTAAACGAGTCGTTCATAACGGAGATTCATTCACTAACGAACCGCTCCCTCCGTCAGAATGAGAAGTGAAAGCAGGAGAGGGGGTGTGTTTCAGGACACGGATTAGATCAAATTAAACAGGGAAGGAGGGTAATGCATTTCCATGCACACAAACACTCACTCTTTGTCAGGAATGCCCGTGCGGTTCACATCCATCAATGTAGAAAAGTGAGGTAAATTATAATATTTCGTAATTAAAAAAATATTTGCATACTGACCACCGGGGAAAACTCCCGATCATAGATATATGTGTATATGTGTATTTCTCTGGCTTTGGATGGCCACAGTCCTCCACTTCACCTTGGTCCCGCATTCATTTAAAAGGAGCGCTACCCTGTACTAAAATGGCGGCTCTATTGACGCGTTCCTTCTAATAGACAACAGCAGGGTAGGCGACATCTAATGTATATATCTATGGTATTCGCAGGAGATGTAAAGAATGAACGATGTAAAGAATGTAAGAATGAATGATGGGTTTCCTCCGGGTGCTCCGGTTTCCCCCTCAGTCCAAGACATGCGCTATAGGTGAATCGAATAAGCTATATTGTCTGTAGTCCATGTGTTTGAATGAAATAGTGTATGGGTGTTTCCCAGTGTTGGGTTGTGGCTGGAAGTTGCATCCGCTGCAAAAAAAAACATGATGGATAAGTTCGGGACTTATAATAAAGCGACTAAGCCGAAAAGAAAATGAATAAATTTATGAAAAAAGCTAGAGATTACAGTTTTTTACAATAGCTATGACAGTTTTTTCAATACATTGACAAGTTTGCTAAACTCTTAACACACCCAACACACCTAAACACACAATTGTCAAAACGGTTTAATTTCATGCTCAAAATCACACATTGTAAACTAAACTACTAACTACTTTTCAGAATACAATAAACTAACACAATACACCATGTCTAACAAAACACTGTGAACATGTTTCAAATCAAATTATTCTTCAAAACACTAACACATGTTCTCTTCCAATAGAAACATTTAGTCCATCATAACACACTGACTAAAAACACTATCATCAGCTGAAATTACAGAAACTGCAGTACTTTATGTGTCAGGTCTGCCCTTATATTTGAAAACTCTCTACAGTTTTGTGTTGTTGGGTTTAGTAAATGCATGCATTTTGTTCTTCTTTTGCTGCATAAATTCAGTACAAAAAATGAACCGAGCATCTCAGAGTAGCTTTATAAATGTACAGTTTATGTAAAAATTATATATATATATATATATATATATATAATATATATATATATATATATATATATATATATATATATATAATATATATATATATATTAGTGCTGGGCCGTTATCGGCGTTAACGTGCTGCGTTAACGCGAGACTCTTATCGCGCGATAAAAAAATATCGCCGTTAATCTATTCTCAAGTTGGGTTGGGAGCTGGGTCTATTCTACGCAAGCTGATGACTTTCACCTTGATATATTACCGCGGATGTATACCTGACCGGTGAGCCGTCTGCTCTATTGAATCAAATCAGCAGGATGCCTGACTCTAACTGCAGTTTTCACTTTTCATTTATTCCTTCGTGACAAACTGGGGTAATATAGACGCAAATACGGAGTAAGGACAGGTGAGAGAGTTATGGAGTTTAATAACGCATGCCAAATGGTAAGAAAAAAAAAACTTCCGCATTTCGCGATGTGTGTGTGTGTTTGTGTATGTGTGTGTTTAGTCCTTTCTGACAGCCGCGTGTGGACCTTGTCGGAAAATATGGCGAAAGGTCCTAAAGACCGCGGTGTTTACTTCAATAATGCCACTAAAATCTGCATACTCCACATCTTAATTCTATTTCTGTTTAGTTCAGTGCTGACTTTAGTCTGATTAAGCTCATCAGAATTCGCTGTTTGGAGCTTATGTAGGCCTACAGTTCAACATTCATGTTTAACTGAATAAACAGTTAGTAAACACAAGTAAGTAAACACATCTTATTGAACATCATTTATTATCATCACCAATTATCATAGTAGAACAGTTTCTCAAGCAGTTTGTGATGCATTTTGGAAACATTTTGGAGATGAGACACTGGTCTAATACAACACCCGGCTTGAGAAACCCGTTCTCAAAGACTTATTATTTGGGTAGCACACATATTCTGAATACCTTCGGCAGAATTCAAATGAGCCATTTTAATCTAGATTAATCTAGATTAATTTTGAAATTAATCTAGATTAAAAAAATTAATCTATGCCCACCTATAATATATATATATATATATTATATATATATATATATATATATATATATATATATATATATATATATATATATATATAAATACAGACACAAAATTGCTGCAGTACAGTCTTTATTTGCAAAAGGACATTACTGCAAGATATACAAACAGAAAAAGCACTATAGAATTATAATAAAAAAAGTAATCTTCTGCCCTGTCTTCTGAATTTGCCCAGCTTCTTCGTCTCTGTCCCGGCACGGTAACTGTGGCCCTTTGGACTATTATGTTTCTCCCACGGCGAAATCCTTTTTCCCCAAGTTGAAGCCAGCCTCGTCAACATAGATAATTTCATGTGGGACTTGATTGGCCTCCAACTCCATGGTTCTCTGAAAGTAATTAGACACAGTGCATGTAAATGCTGTGCTGTACTGTAAATCTACTGTATGTACTAATGAACTCCAGGTTTATAGAGTAGTTTACTGCAAAACACACTGTGTATAGTACAGTAATGACTGTATTGCATAACCTTACCTGGACGTATTGGTGACAGAGTTCTTTGATTCGCTCACTGTTCCTATGAAAAGCCCAAAGAGTCCTCTTTTAGAGCATACGATCATATGATTGGAAAAAATCTCAACACATGAGTGTGGTTTCTAAATAGGAATCAGCTGTGATAATCATATAATTCATAATGTGAATTGAAACACAAATATATTCCTTGCAGTTATGCAAAAAAAAAAAAAAAAAAAAAAATATATATATATATATATATATATATATATATATATATATATATATATATATATATATATATATATATATATATTTACATAACTGCAATAAGCTGTTTCTCATTGGCAATGGAATAAAATACAGGAAATATATTTGTAGCAGCTGTTCACTTTGACTTTAACCTATATAAGTTTTGTTTAGAACATGGTGTTATCTGTTCTGACATACTGTGTGAAAGCATTTGTAAATTTGACTGTAAAATTACATTGTTTTGGTCTTGGTTGAGCTTGTGTGTAAAAGAAGTTCAAGCATTTGAAATTGGTGTTAAATATGCATTTTGTATCAAAGCAACAAGAAATGTGTAAAAGGTATAGCCTACAGAGGCGGATGTTGTGCTAACCGTGTTAAGAGTTTAGGAAACTTGTTAAATGTATTGAAAAAACTGTCATAGCCATTGTAAAAAACTGTAAAAGTTTAAAATAATAAAAATAAATAAATATTTTTGTTAAAAACGTTTATTCTGCATCTTATCTGATATTGTTGTATTATATTAAATAAAAAATTAATATTCGTTTTTATACCCCCCCCCCCCCTCCCTCCGTTGACCATTTGATTGATCTGTTGCTCGGTTAAAGTCACATGTTCAAAAGAGATGTGGAGCACAAAATAGAAAGCGGAAAAAAAGAACAAACAATCCCCCAAATTAAAAAGTGACATTACAAATTGGATAGCAAGATATTGGTAAGCTTATCCCACATTATTAATAACATACTTCAACTAATGTTTTTGGGAGCGACTGGCCGCCATATCATTAATTATTCATTATCACCACCTAGTCACTGGGCTTTTACTTAACATTTTGTCCAAGCAGGGGGACAGTGATGCACGGCCATATCTGGACTGCGTCCAAAATCGATCATTAGGTAACTGTGTTTAAAATAAAACGTGCTGCTAAGACAGACATGTTTACATAATATTAAGGCCCAATCCCAATTCTATTTTTGCACTACTTTCTACAATCAGTCTACTTATTAATTTAATTAAATAAATAAAAATTGGTGTTGTAATAATATGTTGATGTTTGAGAAAGTTACATTTTTGCTTTCTACAAAATTATTATATTTATTATAATATTATAATATTATTATATAATATTGTAAAATACTATAATATTATTTGGAACATAGCAGATAGCATTTTTGTCTCTTCCTTAAAATGTTTATGATGGTCATACCTGCCAACACTCCCGTTTTTCCTGGGAGTCTTCCGTATTTCAGACCCATCTCCCGTTTTGTTCATTCTCCCGGAAAACTCCCGAAATTCCGACCGCCTCCCCCACACACGGTCCTCATTTTTTTGGTATAGTCTATAACACCCCTGGATCACCGACCTTGATATAACATTCAATCGCAGCGGCTGCCCGAAACCTGGTGCAGTACAGACAAGAGAGACCCCCCCATCCCCCCCCCCCCCCCACACACACACACACACACACACACACACACACACACACTTTTCATAACTGCCAGCACATGCCATTCAGAGTCTCCGTACCGGCATCTAGACACATTTATGATGGTCCAGGATCAACATTAGCAAATTTACACTGTAATTAAATGATGATGGTCTAGGATCAACATTAGTGAATTTACACTGTATTTAAATGATGATGTCCCCCCACAGTCCAAATACATGCAGTTTAGGTGAATTGGGTAGGCTTAATTTTCCTTAGTGTATGAGTGTGAATGAGTGTATGGATGTTTCCAAGAGATGGATTGCAGCTGGAAGGGCATCCACTGTGTAGAACATGTGCTGGATAAGTTGGCGGTTCATTCCGCTGTGGCGACCTTAGATTAATAAAGGGACTAAGCCGAAAAGAAAATGAATGAATGAAATGATGATGGTCCAGGATCAACATTAGTGAATTTACTCTGTACTTTTATTACTACTATTTTTAGGGAGTTTTACATTTAGCTGATAGGACAGGAGAAAGAGGAATTTGTGTGGAGCACAGAGAGGGGACGGTTTGACACTGGTCATCGAGGTGGGATTCAAACTTGGGTCACCGAGAGCACAGAAGTGCCATGTGTTAATGCACGAACCACTACACCATTGGAGCTTACAATTTACACTTTATTTAATTGATGATGGCCCATGATCAATGTAATAAGTGGAGGACGCTTCAACGGGGTGAGGATCCTTATGCAGGTCTTTATTAGGATAGTCAGGCAAGCAGTGGTCAAACAGGAACAAACAGAGGTATTAGGGCAATCCAGAGTCGTAGTCGATGTATCAGGCAGATGGTCACAAGGCAGGCGGCGTACAAGGAATAACAAAACAAAACAAAACAAAACAAAACAAAACAAACATAGCAAAGGTCTAAACACGGGAAAACAAGGCAAGGAGAAACGCGTCGTAATGTTCACTTATTCAGGATACAAGACTCAGCAAACTTGTGTGTTTGTGAGGTGTACTTATGGTGCTTGTAATCAGTGTATGAGAGGCTTCAGCTGTTGGTGTAATCAAAGGGTGACTTGGATCAGGTGTGTGCGTGTGGCATGACTGGATATGTAGTCCATAAACTGGTGGATTTGTAGTCCATATGAATGTGTGTATGTGTTTACCAGCGATCTCTGGTTGACGATCGCTGGTGATCGTGACAATCAACATTAGTAAATTTACACAGTTTTTAAATGATGGGGGTCCAGGATCAACAAAAGTCAATTTACACTATGCTTTTCTTACTATTACGGTTGTTCACATTTAGTTGATAGGACAGGAGAGAGAGGAAACTGTGTGGAGCAGAGAAAGGGGAAGGTTTCACATAGGACAATGAGACAGGAACTGATCTCAGGTCACCGTGAGCATAGGAGTGCCATGTGCTAACGCACTTACCACTACACCATTGAAGCTTACAATGTTCGCTTTATTTAATTGATGATGGCTCAGAATCAACATTAGTGAATTTACACTGCAATTAAATGATGAAGGTCCAGGATTAACATAAGTGAATTCACACTGTATTTAAATGATGATGGGCCAGGATCAACATTAGTAAATTTACACTGTACTTTTCTTACCATTACGTTTTGAAGTTGTTTACATTTAGTTGATAGTACAGGAGAGAGAGGAAACTGTGTGGAGCAGAGAGAGGGGAAGGCTTGACATATGACATCATGGTGGAATCGAACTCGGGTCATTGTGACCATAGGAGTGCCATGTGCTAACGCACTAACCACCACACCATTGAAGCTTACAATTTACACTTTGTTTAATTGATGATGGCCCATGATCAACATTAGTAAATTTACACTATTTAAATGTTTCTGATGGTCCAGGATCAACATTAGTGAATTTACACTGTATTTAAATGTTTCTGATGGTCCAGGATCAACATTAGGGAATTTACACTGTATTTAAATGTTTCTGATGGTCCAGGATCAACATAAGTGAATTTACACTGTATTTAAATGTTTCAGATGGTCCAGGATCAACATTAGGGAATTTACACTGTATTTAAATGTTTCTGATGGTCCAGAATCAACATTAGTGAATTTACACTGTAATTAAATGATGATGGTCCAGGATTACATTAGTGAATTTACACTGTATTTAAATTTTCTGATGGTCCAGGATTAACATTAGTGAATTTACACTGTAATTAAATGATGATGGTCCAGGATCAACATAAGTGAATTTACACTGTACTTTTCTTACCATTACATTTTGGGGTTGTTTACATTTAGTTGATAGAACAGGAGAGAGAGAGGAAACTGTGTGGAGCAGAGAGAGGGGAAGGCTTGACGACATCAAGGTGGAATCGAACTCGGGTCACTGTGAGCATAGGAGTGCCTTGTGCTAACGCACTAACCACTACACCATTGATGCTTACAATATACACTTTGTTTAATTGATGATGGCCCATGATCAACATTAGTAGATTTACACTATTTAAATGTTTCTGATGGTCCAGGATTAGCATTAGTGAATTTACATTGTATTTAAATGTTTCTGATGGTCCAGGATCAACATTAGGGAATTTACACTGTATTTAATTCTTTATGATGGTCCAGGATCAACATTAGGGAATTTACACTGTATTTAAATGTTTCTGATGGTCCAGGATCAACATTAGGGAATTTACACTGTATTTGAATGATGATGGTCCAGGATCAACATTACACTGTAAAATATTTTAAGCCAGTTCAACAAAAAAAACTTAGTACTAATTTCCTTTTGTTTTTTTCTTGTTTACTCAACTTTTGAAAACATGAGCTACACTGACTGAAAATAGTTTGTCAGTCAAACAAAAAATGTCTAGTTGAGTCAACTTAACATTAGTAGTTTTCTGGAGACCTGCACCTGCAGGACAACAAATCTTCTTAAGTTGTGCCAACTGAACATTTCTTGTCTGCAGGACTGGAATGACATAAGTTGAGTGAACAAAAAAATACTAAAGAAAATTAGTACTAAGAAATAATATGTTATCAGAGCAAACACACATGGCTCAGTTTTTGAAGTTGTGCTAACTGAACATTTCTTGTCTGAATGGCCTGAAATGACAGAAGTTGAGTGAAAAAAAAAAAATACTATTGGAAATGAATACTAAGAAATAAAATGTTATCAGAGTAAACACACATGGCAAAAACAAAACAGACACAAATTTTAGCAAAACATTTATTTTCTTGCAATACTTTACTGAAGTAACTAACCTAACAGGGGCATCAGTACTGCTGTTACAATCACAAAAAGAAAAGAAAAATCTTACAATACTTCACTGAAGTACAAAAATTAGATATTGTAACTACAGCACACATTTGAACAATGCCACCAAATATAAATTGTGTGCCTAATGCTGCGTTCACACCAGACGCGGAAGAAGCGTCAAGCACGAGTGATTTACATGTTAAGTCAATGCAAACGCGCAAATAGGCATCCTGCGGCGCGATACACGCGATATATCGCGCCGCAGGATGCCTATTCGCGCGTTTTGCATTGACTTAACATGTAAATCACTCGCGCTTGACGCTTCTTCCTCATCTGGTGTGAACTCAGCATTACAACTCTTACAAAGTAAAAAGCTTGTTCTTCAGGGACTGCACTCTGTTTGTGGACTTTTCTCCCAGTCCTACAAAGATATTCTGCACTGCCTCAAATGTGTATTTTATCCCCTTTGTGTACTCAATATTTAGCGCGTAAAGAAGTCCAAAGAGTACCATAAAAGCAGTAGAAAAGTTCGGTAGATCATCCATGACCACAGTTTCCTCCAGGATGATGCCAAAGTTTATACATCTCTTTGTTGCCTGTGAGAGGTCATCTTCCATCACTTCAAGGATGGCCAAATTCACTCCTCTTGTGTAGGTCTTCTCCAAATCAGTGTCCTAAGAATAATATAAATGTAATAAATGAATAAATAAATCATAGTATAGAACTGTAAATAATCTAAAAAAGAAAAAGGCCACAAAGAAGATACTGGCAAATAACTTTCGTTTCCTTCCTTAAAAACCCATTTGCATGTCAGCACTTTTATTCAATAAAATAACAATTTCCATAATAGAAATAAATTAGAAATTTAGAGAGATTTTAAAGTTAAACACCTACCAGACAAGTCTTAGTTATTTTGTCATACTCCCTAAGGTACAAGGGAAGTCCCCGTATATGCTCTGTGAATTATGATGTCTGTTGTCTGTAAAGAAGGATATAAATAATTAGTCATGGATAAAATATATTTTTTTCTTTAACAATGTGCTTTTGTAAAAATACAAAAACATAGTTATTTTACCTAATAATGATTGCTGAAGTAATAACTACATTAGGATAGAGTTGCTTAAAATTACTAATAACATTGGATGGTGTTGTTTTAGAGATGCACTGATTGCAATTTTCAATTTCTGATTTTAGGTAAAATGTGACCTGCCGATACAGATTTTTGCTGATTCCGATTTTCTTTCTACAAACAAAAATATACTTTTATTCCATTTTTTTACCATTTAACTGATCTGTCAAAATATTAATTTCAGTAAATGGGTTACTGGACAAAATGAACATCGCTAAGATCATCGTTTCACCACTCTTCACCAAGTGCTCACACACGTAAACAGGTATTTGAAAGCTCATATCTGCTCACGGACAGATCCTGATAGACGCGGGTTTCAAACAGTTAAGTGTCCTTGTGAAAGCACTTGGTGTAGGGTGGTGAAGCGATGATCACTGGAGCCAATCATGGTCAGATCTGTTGAGCACATCAACACAATGGCTAATTAGCAGTGTTTATGAACCTGCATGACAGTGTAGGGCTGCACGATTAATCGCACGATGTTGTGAGGCACGTTTAGTCAATGAAGCTGGTACTTTGATTAGTAGTAAATTTCCATCACGTGCGTTCAGCTGGAGCGGCAATTAATGCACAGAGGCATAAATCACTGACAAGCTACGCCAAAATGGCTCAAAATCGCGTTCGATTATGAGCACGATTGGGTGTAGCTTGTCAGTATTAATTGCCCCTCCAGCTGAATGCACGTGATGGAGATTTACTACTAATCAAAGTACCGGCTTCATTGACTAAACGCGCATCACAACATTGTGCGATTAATCGTGCAGCCCTATAACAGTGCTTAAATGTTAACATGAATGTTTTTAATATTTCCATACCAATAGTTCTGAAAGTCAGTGATTTTGACAATCCCAGTCATCAGTAATTTACTACATGAAACAGAAATTAACAATTTACCCAAACATATAACTATAAGTAAAAGAATAACTGTGTCACAAATTTGTTACATAAAGTGTAAATATTTACAGGTAAAAACACCAAAAGGTTTACAAGGAATCATACCTGATTATCAAAATGGTCCAGTGTCATTTTCATGTTGTCTGCAAGGTCTTTACACTTTGTCCGATACAGTTTGATCAGGGCATTGCTGTGTTTGTGGAGATTCGCCATGAATGATTTTTTTTGAGGTCAACACAAGTGATCATTTGGAACTCGGCACAAACCTGGGAAAGTTAAATAAAAAAAGGCTATGAACAATAATAATAATAAAAAAAAATAGTGACAAATTTGACAAAATGACAATTACCTGCTCTTGCAAAAAGAGGCCAGGCCATCTGTTTTTGATCACATGTACCAAGGGCTGCTCAGTAATAATTTATTTTCTTCTGAGTGGGTAAGTAGTTTCCATCTTGGTTTTCAGAACTGACATATCCATGTTCTTTCTCTTGACTTCGATCTCAAGATGTTCTCTTTCTTGCTCCAATGTAGCGAGGCTAAATGCATGCACAGAACAGCACAAGTTCTCCATCGCGCTTTTAAAATATGAATGAATCTAATACACTTCAATTAATCAGCATGTCCGATGCTACAAAAGTCACGTTATGTTATTTTATGGATTTTCCACGTGAAATAGAGCTTTGCGAAGAAATGAACGCCAAGTGGAGGATAGATATATTTTATTATATTTTAATTATTGTTTTTTTTTTCATAATCGTTGGAGGCTAAAGAGAAAATAAATCCATAAGTTTAATTTTTCACTTTCACATTTTCACTAGCCACAATTTTGTTGTTGGGAAAATATATTTTATATGCATAAATTTGACTTTGGCATCCTAAAATTACTTGATTTAGATGGGTTGTGGTTTCATAGTGTCGCATTGCAATTATCAAAAATTGCATTTTATTTCACATCACTTTTCAGGGCTCAACACTGAGGATTAACCAAACTTATCTCTGACCACACCAAAAATAAATAAATAATTATTTCTTAGCCACAAATGTTAACATGTCAAAACATGAGAAATATAGCTGTATCATGCACTTTTTATTCAACAAAACCTTTCTTAAAAAACTATTAAATTTAAAAAATAATTATTGCCATATATCTAAATCTATACACAGTAGCCTAGTCTGCCCAGGCTAAAGGTCTCTCAGATCACTAGTTAACTACACATACATGGGGAGTTAATCTCCTATTAAAGCAATGTTATTGTAAAAATGATAATTAAACAGGTGATCGGGGGAAAAACACACCGTGTGTGATAATGGATGGATGATCACGCGTGACGCGCACACAGGTAACGCCCATAATCTGTTCTCTTCAGAGAAAAGTCTCTTCAAACCGGCAACCACTGCTGCTTACAAAAAAAGACATATTTTAGAAACATCCGGAGCTTTTGGAAGCAGCAGGATTGTGAGTGCATGAGCATCACTCCAGTCTATTTCAAAGAGAACCGAGCGCTGCAGTTGCGTTTCCAGTCACTGTTGCTTCGCGCCAGGAAACGGGAGCGCGCATGCTTTTTAAACAGTCGCGCGCATCACATCACCTGAGCGCGCAAGTGATCATCCTCTCATTCGGTTTTCATCTGTTTTCCTTTGCTCGCGCGAACGCTATTTTGTCGGTCATGCTGCTTCTCGATTCTAAGACGTTATATGCACGCATATTGGGTCATATTTATTGTCAAACCCTGCTTTTAGGATAACTATAATTTAAAAATAATCTTCAACCAGCCAAAGTGGGTAGGGATAGTGGTTGTCAGTGGCGGCTGGTCAATAGAGGGCGCTGGGGCGCCGCCCCCCCTTCAAGTTAGACCCCTTTAATATGTTAATGTTTATTATCACAAATATTAACAAAATAAATTGATTTAATTCTAACATTCTAACATTTATTGTAGTCATACTAACATTTATTGAAAAAAAATGTATGAACAATATTTTTTCATATGTGTGCGGGGCGCCGGACTAATGAGTGTCTATGTAGGTACACGAACTTTTGCAATGCACGTGATATGACAATAAGCTCTAATTGGCCGGTTTTAAATTGTCTTTGGGGCGCAGCGCTCTGCGCCCTGAACCCTCACATTTTTGTTGTTAGAACGAATCAAGAAGCTTGGACCAGATCGACCGTCTTTGCAAATTCACCAGTAGTCAAGTGATGGCGAGCGCGCAAATATTTGGGGCTTTTCAAGCACTTGTTATGACAAACGGAGTTGGCTGGCAGGGTTTGATGATATCTATGGGTTTGATGTAAGTCATGCCTTTACTATTTCCGTGTTTGCTGTTTTAAACAGCATGACGCAAGAGAGGCTGAATGCATTGGCCATGCTGTCAATAGAAAAGAGACTGGTGACTGAGATGACTGACGTTAACCAAAAGGTCACTGAGAAATTTTCAAGCCAGAAAAAAAGGAGAGTATAATTTATTTTCAAGTAGTGCTACTGGCCAGTGATTAGGCAACATTTGTTGTGTGTGTGTGTGTATATAGAAGTAAAGTTGGTTTTATATTCGCACATTTGTTCATTTAGAAGTCTATGTATTGTTTACCATGTTACTTTGAATATTCCATCAGAATTAACATGCAAGTATGACTTCAAAACAACATTAACACTATCTAATTGACTGTAAACAATGTTGTACTTTGATAGTCATTGGCTGCTTATATGGTTTCCCTATTTTGAATTTGCAAAGAATACTTTTCTGAAATTATATTATTAAGGAGAATGTCTGAATATTCGAATATAAAACCAACTTTACCTCTATTGTGTGTGTGTGTGTGTGTGTGTGTTTACTGACTATCTTGATTACTTCATTACTGATAATAAACCCAAATTTAACTAAAATGAACTGATTTGTGATGCATTTATTGTATGCTTTAGTCATATTTTAGTTTTTTGATACATCACCTGAAAAATGGCTTTTACACTCTTACTTTACCAACAGTTAGATTTTGTTTCTGGTGTTTGCGCCCCCCCAAATTTTTTAACACCAGCCGCCACTGGTGATAAGGCAACATTTGTTTGTTTGTGTGTTGTGTGTGTGTGTGTGTGTGTGTGTGTGTTTACTGATTATCTTGATTACTTCTGTTTCTGGTGTAGCTCAGGAGAGAATGATGCTATATCGTCATTCGAAAAACATATTTTTGAGTGCTTGGTTTATTTATAAATATTGAATAATAAAAGTATGCTCCATATCTTTTTGTACAGGGTACCGAGTAAACGGAAGATGAAAATGTACATTACATATGTTTGCAGATGTGCACCAAACAAAGTTAAACTGCAAATTAAAAGTTTCAAATGAAGTTACTATAAATATTGTAGTTTTTTTGTTGTTTTTAATAACAATGTGAAGAATAACAATAGTTATTATTGTATTATTAATAATAATAATAGCTTTTTCACTCAGCATTTACTTTTTAATACAAACCAACAAAAATAAAACAAGCAATTTCAACATTTGTCAAGTTGGATTTTTTTACAGTGTAGTGAATTTACACTGTATTTAAATGTTTCAGATGGTCCAGGATCAACATAAGTGAATTTACACTGTATTTAAATGTTTCTGATGGTCCAGGATCAACATTAGTGAATTTACACTGTATTTAAATGTTTCTGATGGTCCAGGATCAACATTAGTGAATTTACACTGTAACTAAATGATGATGGTCCAGGATCAACATTAGGGAATTTACACTGTAACTAAATGATGATGGTCCAGGATCAACATTAGGGAATTTACACTGTATTTAAATGATGATGATCCAGGATTAACATTAGTGAATTTACACTGTATTTGAATGTTTCAGATGGTCCAGTATTAACATTAGTGAATTTAACCTGTATTTAAATATTTCTGATGGTCCAGGATCAACATTAGGGAATTTACACTGTATTTAAATGTTTCTGGGGGTTAGTTTTATTTGGCGCTAGGGTTAAGGGTCGGTTGGGGTTTGGGGTTTGGCGTGGGGTTGGGGTTTAGAACTTGGGGTTTGGACTTTAGGGTCAACTTGCGCATAGGTAGGGGGATAAATATGGAACAAAATCAATGCCAAAAGTATTGAATTAAAAAGCTTGTTGAATAGCACAAACTGAAAAAAATAATACGCCGAATTAACAAGTTCTTGCATTTTAATGACTTGAATTCCAGGGTTTGTATTTTTAGGTCCTGAAATTTAACATAGCTGTTTATTTAAGCTGTGAATATTTCAACAAAAAATATTTCAAATACGTTTTCATACTTGTAAATTCAATAATTCATATTCAATTTTCAGATTTCACTTACAAAATATTCAATACCCTTTAAAAATACGATGTATAATATTCAAAAGGTAATTTTCAGTTCATTTTATTTCAGTTCATATATTCGCTTCCATAAATTCAGTGGTTCAAATTCGACTGTTAAAATTCAACATTACATCCGGGAGCTGCAGGAAAAGCAATAGATTGCAGATTGAAGATCGCCAGCTGCTTTTTCACCAGCAGGTGGAGATGGTATAATGTAAGATTTTTAACCCAGTAAATAGGCGAGAATAAAGCTAATAAAGGCACAAAAGTAGCATTTAATATAATATCAATGTCTTGGACATTATAAGTAATAGAATAAGTATTAGTAAAGTAAGTAAATGACGTTTTGGTCATTTATATTTGCCCTTATGTAACGGAAGCCAGCTGGTGATTGTGTAAACTTCACTCCTCGGATCCAGCGACAGACGTTGTTCCGCAATCTTTAGTCTCCTCAGAGCATTCGTATCCCATGCCGGTATCGCCTGGCCGGCTCGCGCCCTGCTCGGATTGATGAAAGAATGAAATGATTGGCGTTTTTATACCTGTGCGGCTTGCACGCGGCAAACGAGAATGAGTGGCCGCGAGCTCCGGTGGCCGGTCAGAGCAGGTGTTACACCATATTCTGTGACCATCGAAATCTATGACCCTATAGGGCATAGTGTTATGTACATATATAATATACATTCAAGTTGAAGGGTCTGGATTTCTACAATTTTCCACAATTCTTCCTTGACGCACACATTTAGAATAGTTTATTTTTGCTCTAACCAATGAGAATTGTTTACCTGGATCCCACCTTTTCAGGACTTGTGCAAAGACTATAATTGCTGCATTGTTGTATTGTAAGTCAGAGCGGCCTAGGAACTCATTGCGAGTGTTGAAGCTGGCTTCTGCTGATGAAACTGCAAACTATCTTCAGTAAACTTTATTTATTTATTTAAATCTCTGACTCCGGCTCTTCTTCATCTGACAGACTGGTCATTCTTTGGGTTAAAACTGTAAATACCCCAACAGTTTTTGGTGGAGAATGCGGGCATTTGTCTACTGGTGACACCATTGATCAATCAACAAAAAAGAAAGGTAAGAAAATTTTTTTTTTCAAATATATTATAGACTAGGGATTGTCTGTGAAGTAGTGGTTAGTAACGGAACGCTGTGGGTTTTCTCATTAAGACGTGAATGAAAGGCATCAGTGGATTCACAAAAATTTGTGGTAAATTTGCGTGTAAATCCCGTGGTAGAAAGCTGGTGCGTTTTACGGTACACCAATAATGATACTGATACGTATAACAGTAATTGAAAGGTGTACCTACTCCACCCAGAGTTAAGTACTCCGTAATGGGTGTGTAAGAGGCTTTTGAAGACATTCTCGGGGATAAAACTTGGACTGGTTTTTGTATTTAGTAGTGACTAAATTAACTCCGAGAGTGTTATAAGTTCCACCACTGCTATCTTTCTGCTTCACAGACTAGGGCATGCCCGATTTTTAAGAATAGTGTAGGTCAGTTTATTAGGGAAAGAAATAATTGAACAAAAATAACATTATAAAGAGATCCATTAGATAGTAGTGGCCACAAAAGTCAGATAAGATACCTCAAAATATCAGGGCGAGGTTGATTGATCAATGATGCACCAGGAGCAATCCCGAGAAAAATATGACCCTAACTGGATTGGACCGGTCTGGACAGTTTGCACCTCTTGGGGATGGTTTGCAGATTCATCAAGCAGAAGTCAAGCGCTGTTGGTAAGATTGCCCTCTCAATTTCTTGTTGCTTTTGGTATTGAACTCTGATATAAAATAACTGAGAAATTAAGTAGCTTGCTCAGTCTCCATAAGAATTATGAAACAGAAGAGAGCCGAATGCAGTAAATAGCTCAGCTAAGCTCTCAGGTTAAAATGATTTTAGAACTGATTTTAAGAAAGATTATTCTTTCTTTGGCATTTGATTGCAATTGAAAAGCTAAAATCTAAATATTGAGTGTCTAGTAGCAAAAACCACAAGCACAGAAATGACAGTAACATTTAATGGGAATAAAGAATAGTTTATGTTGTGTCTTAGAAGATAAGATTCTGTGTGACTGCTCTGTTATCTTGGTTTAGCTCTCACCAAGGCTGGGTTTGGCTGTGAAAGTAACAGAGACATGTCCGAATAAAAATGTGCCATGTAAGTCTGTGCAAACAAGCAGCTACATGGTTGGATTTATATATTTTATTAATAAAAAAAAGCAACATAAATGGGGGTTTCAAATATTAATTTGATGGATGCAGTTAACCCCTGAAAGATCTAAAACTATTGTTGACTGTAAAAGCATTAACTTTGAAAATGCATGTCGACTCTGTTTTATATGTTTTAGGACGGGCTTGAGTAAAAAGATTTTTCAATGAAATTATGTTATTGAGGTTAATGTTGTGTTTAATGTATGTTTAAAATGAGTAAACATGCATTAACCATTCTGGATTCATCAGAACTCTCTGTCTCTCATTCGAAGTCAGCTAAGAGCTGCTATCTGCCTGTTCCATAACAATTGATAAGCACAGTGTTCAGCTGGAAATCACAAACACTATTATGTAAAAGAAATGTTAGAATGAATACAGAAATTCTACATGTCAATGTTTATGCACTAATAGAGGTATTAGTTATTAAACTTTAAATTTAACAAATAAGAGATTATAAAATGCTTTTGTTTTCCCAGTGATGGGTTGCGGCTGGAAGGCCATCTGCTGCATAAAAACCTGCCGGATAGGTTGGTGGTTCATTCCACTGTGGTGACCCCAGAATAATAAAGGGACTAGGCGAAAAGAAAATGAATGAATAAAGATACTTTTGTTAAAGCATCTTTAAAACACTAATATACCCCCTGAGCTATAGAGATAATTAATTTGAACAGTTGTTATTACTGTTTGGAAATTTCTTGTCTTGTCTTCAGTAGTGTATTACTGTTTGTAACTTTCGTCTTATTTTTAGTCTTCACCATCACATACAGGGCCTGGTGGCTACTGAGGTACCCTGACAATGAATGGATTGGGGTGATATCTAAACTCCCTTAGTAATATCAGCTTGATGTTCAGTTGATTTAAGTGTTTGATTAACCTGTCTCCATGTCTGAATTCTAGTAAGTAGTCTCAATGGCTTTCATGGTTCTTGAATGCACTTTCCCAAGTTGCAGAAAATACTGGATCCAGAAAGAAGCCTGCACAGGAGTTTGCAGTGTGAGTGGCAGTTGACCGGTGGGCACGAAGGGGGTACCCTAAGACGGGTAAGATTTTCCCTCGGCCAGAGCGGAAAACAACCTAAGACATGGGACCCCTCGTAACTCCTGGGGCATCTACCCAAAAAGGGGGGTGTTTAATGTGAAAGATGGTGCTGGACTGGGGTGATGCTCTATCGGCCTAAAGCATCCTTAGAGGGGAACTGTTTGAAGGTACAGTAGTCTGCCTCCGTGGCCCCGTCCAGACCTGATCACGAGAATCCTGCCTTTATTAAGGACATCCCTGTCCTTGTGACAAGCATCAGCAAACTATGCCAGGGTATGATGCCCTGAAAGAGATGATTGGTAAAAAATTAATGGCAATGGGCTTTCAAGAACCATTGGAGACAGTAAAGTTTCTTAGGATTTTACCAATATCAATGTGGTTGGTTGCTTTAAAGCTCTGGATATATAAGGTCTAAATTTTAAAGAATGATGAATTCCTGAATGTGAGGCTGAGATGACTTTTAACTGATATGTCTGATTTTTTATAGTATTTTACTGATGCAGGTCCTTGTGCGTGGCAAAGGACATTTTCGAGATGGTGCTGGCTAAAGATAAAGACTGCCTTTGAGATGGTTTGGATAACACAGCTGAAGGGAATTAAGCAGTTAAGGTAAAATAGATACAAGAAATTCTCTTAGTCTTTAAATAGTTCCAACTGAGTTTTGAAAGATAAAAACTTTTGACATTTGGAACATTGGTGAATGATTAAAGATTCTGTATTGTAATAATTTTAATGTTATAGTCTAAAGACTATTGAAAAATTATGTGCATGAAACAGAGACAGAGACTGTCTGAGTGAAGCCTTGAGTCATGTTTTGCTTCTGTTATCGACTTGCTTAGCAACGATATTAAGAAAGCAAAACAACCCAGCTGATTGTCTTAGAAAAAGACATTGATTATGAACAGGAAAACTTTGAAACCTGATAAAAGACTATGTAAAACTAGGTGAAACTGGATACAGAATTTTAAGAATAAATTTGTGCGAGTTCAACACCTAAAGCAAGCTTAATTATGAGCTGTCACAATATTCATAACTATGGTACAATAATGCTTATTGTCATGGGGGAATAATTTGTCCCTGTTGTATGAATATTGTCACTAACCTCTGGAATGAGTGTGATATCATTACAGATTGTCTAAGCGAAATATCAAACATTCCAGAGGTTAATAATGCTGAGTAAATCAGATGAAAGGGTGATGCAGACCATGAAAAGAGCTTTAAATGGATGGGTTATCCAGCTCTGTTTGCAATGGTTAATGATGACTTCTTTTCCTGATTCAGATTACTCTCTGGAATAATAATAACTTTAAAAAGTTTTATTAATTTATAGCTGATTTTGAAGTGAAATTGAAAACTGTCATCTATATTAGGTTATAGACCCATGTCTAAATTCACTGAGAGTTTAAAGGTTAATTACAGTTAACTCTTTGCTATCTGAATGTTAAAGGTATGATGGCTTTAAATAGTGACAGTGGCTAAGTCACTAACCAAATTGCCCAGAAAGCACCCTCACTCTAGCACAGGAAAAAAAAATACGAAGAGAATTGAGTTGAAGTCATTTGTGTTAAAGGCAAATGCAGCAATAAGTCACTCTCTGTCTATGTGTGTGTGTCCTCAAGGGCAGAGGAACATAATTGTTTGGATGTTGTGTAGAACAGAGAGATAAAGTTGAATGAAAGCGTTTGAATCTGATGGTTAAATAGCTGATGTAAAAAGTTCATCATGCAAAAAAATCAGTTTATACTGCTGCAGCGAAAATGAACATTTTAAGAAACAAAAATGCAGCATGAGCTTTAAAAGCATTTTGAAGCAGTCAATTCAACTCAAGTCAATATTAATGTTGTGAATACTGACAGTGCTGTTTGAAAATGTTTCTCACTTATGTACAGAAACTTAGACTGTCTTTGAATGAAACTTTGATAGTCCATATGCAAGCAAGAGTCTTGATTATATGTGGTAATAGAATTATTAAATCAGTCTGTTCTTGTTCAATTGGTGGTGCTTGTGAACAGGTTTTACTGTCAAATGACAAATATGAAGGATTTTCAACCTGTGAGCATTTCTAATTGATCAGACAGTAAGAATCAAATGAATTTTATACAAGATCATATTGTTTGCTTCTGATTATGTTGAATGGTTTAGTCAGAGTAAAGTAATATGGTACAAATGACAAGTTGAGAAGATAATTATAAGGTTTAGTCTTATTTCTGTTGAAAGATGCTTGAGATTGAATTACTTATGTTTGATCTTTGTTGAATTAGACTAAAATTGTGTTAAACCCCTCAAAAGTGGGAACAAAAGAAATGGATTCACAATCCCTCTCCTTGCATGATAATGAATTGGATTAATAGTTTTGTGAAAACCATTACATCTTTCTTGGTCTTTAGGTAACAAATTATATCTATATCTAGTCTCTTTGAGGTGACTGAGGGTCTGGCGCAATGTCAGGAGTGCAATAACAGCGTTTATTCATTTAGCCCGGCCTTCAGAGAATGGATTTGATATTAGTTTGTTAACTGTGAAGGTGCATTTGGCTCATTATAGCCAAGACACGGATGTTTTCACACTTTTTATTAATGATACACAGGAGTGTGTTGCATCACTACAATCACATCATTAAATGAATGAAAAGATATTTAGTTAAGTGGACTTGACTGACTTGAAGTTCAGCAAGGTGGTAAAACCTGGTAATGGTGCTGAATTGGACTATTGTGCTGCTGTCATGTTTAATGTGTGGTAATGTACACATGTTTCATTACCCTAAATTGAAGTTACAGAACATGCTGATGAATGTTTTGAGACTGGTGAAGATAAAGATGTTTTTGCAGGACATGAATTTGAATCATGTGTGGCTTAGGTCGAGTGGATGACCTTTTGGGTCTGATCAGAGGAACTCTGAGTCTTAAAATTAGCCTGGATGTTTGGATTTATAGTTGGAGCAAGTGTAGATGCATCAGAGGATGTATCAATGAAAGTTATGAAGTATGCATTGTTCGCTTCTGGAGGACTATTAGGGATTGCGCATTAGTGTTCATATTCTGGACTTTGGTCCGCTGCTGTTTTTCGTATGTTTTCAAATCTGCTTGCAGGACCCTTAACCCCACTGATGATGAGAAACGTCTGCTGACACTGACGAACTTCTTCGAGGCCGGATGGCTTGATGTTTACGAACCCCTGGTTGAGTACGAGATTGAAAGGGCTTTTAGCACGGGGACTGGTCATTCTAGTTGATAAGCATGTCCGTGAAAAGGCGAAGACACTCTGTGACCTAATTAAGGGAGCATGAGTCATTACTTTCAATCTCTTTAGTGACCTCACTTGTTGACCAGAAGCGGATTATTGATCCGGACTGATCAAATGGGGGTATGAAGGGTCTGGATTTCTACCATCCCATCCCAACCTTCTCAGCGTGGATGTTTATCCTTTCCTCATCATCATATTTCTCATTATTTTCATCAAAGATAATTAATTGATTATTTGAATGAGTATTTAACTTTGCAGTGATTTTAACTAATGAATAAGTTGAACAGATTGCCTTGTGTAAGAATGTGCAGTGTCCTTGTCTCTTTCTTTGTCTGTTTATTTTAACTCTGTTTCCAGGAGACACACAAAACCAGGTCATAGGTCATGGAGATCTCTCTCTCTCTCTCTTCCTCTTTGGAGCAGGATGACGGATGCTGGGGGGGAGAGAACGCCTGTTCTTCTTTTTATTGTCATAAAATTGCCTACAGTAATTTTACTATTGTTGTTGTGAATTCTTGTTAAAGTAATTTCTTTTATGCTAAATAGACTGTGTGTGTGTCGAGGGTATTGTAGCTGAATGTTTATTAAACCCGGCTCGAGCTAGTTCGATAAGCCAGCTGGAAGTACAAGAGTCAACCTTGAGTTGCCATAACAGATTGTCGCTTGCGTATATGAGTGTCTCCATGGTTCAGCTCTTTGCAGGTCGGAGATCAGCTCCTAATAGTTTAGGGTTGACTTGACCCCCAAAGAACCATGTCGCCATCCATATCTGGAGTCTAAGGACAATCCATTGACGTACACATTTAGACTATCCATATCTGGAATCAAGATACAATTCTTCCTTGACGCACACATTTAGAATAGTTTATTTTTGCTCTAACCAATGAGAATTGTTTACCTGGATCCCACCTTTTCTGGACTTGTGCAAAGACTATAATTGCTGCATTGTTGTATTGTAAGTCAGAGCGGCCTAGGAACTCATTGCGAGTGTTGAAGCTGGCTTCTGCTGATGAAACTGCAAACTATCTTCAGTAAACTTTATTTATTTATTTAAATCTCTGACTCCGGCTCTTCTTCATCTGACAGACTGGTCATTCTTTGGGTTAAAACTGTAAATACCCCAACAAAGTCATTAAAATGCAAGAACTTGTTAATTCGGCGTATTATTTTTTTCAGTTTGTGCTATTCAACAAGCTTTTTAATTCAATACTTTTGGCATTGATTTTGTTCCATAGATAAAAGCGACTTTCACCCTCGTCTGTTTCACCCTCATTAGAATATTGGATCTGATTGGCCCAGACTCGTATGGCTGCAGGTCTTGAACCGTGCGTCCGATTGGCATGAGGGAGGTGTCATTCGATGCGTCATCAAAGCGAGCTTCCCCCTCCCTCGTTTCCCCCTCATTAGAATAGAGGCGATCCGATTGGCCCAGACTCCTACGGCTGTAGGTCTTGAACCGTAGGTCCGATTGGCATCAGGGAGGTGTCCTTTGATTCAACATTTACATTGACATTAGCCAAAATCCAACCTCATCCAACCTCACTGAAGACTATAGCACCTTCAGAGTCTGAAATATTCATGTCAATGGATAAATGGACCCAAAAAGGCTGTGCAGCACTATTGGTGCATTTTAACCAATATTCAACATTTACATTGACATTAGCCAAAATGCAACCTCATCAGAAGTGGAAATATTGGCTAAATAGCAAAGTGGTGGCCTCTAGGGACCTCACTGAAGACTATAGCACCTTCAGAGTCTGAAATATTTACGTCAATGGATAAATGGACCCAAAAAGGCTGTGCAGCCCTATTGGTGCATTTTAACCAATATTCAACATTTACATTGACATTAGCCAAAATCCAACCTCATCCAACCTCACTAAAGACTATAGCACCTTCAGAGTCTGAAATATTCACGTCAATGGATAAGTGGACCCAAAAAGGCTGTGCAGCACTATTGGTGCAGTTTAACCAATATTCAACACAATATATACATTGACATTAGCCAAAATCCAACCTCATCAGAAGTGGAAGTATTGGCTAAATAGCAAAGTGGTGGCCTCTAGGGACCTCACTGAAGACTATACGCCTTCAGAGTCTGAAATATTCACGGCAATGGATAAATGGACCCTAAAAGGCTGTGCAGCACTATTGGTGCATTTTAACCAATATTCAACATTTACATTAACATTAGCCAAAATCCAACCTCATCAGAAGTGGAAGTATTGGCTAAATAGCAAAGTGGTGGCCTCTAGGGACCTCACTGAAGACTATAGCACCTTCAGAGTCTGAAATATTTACGTCAATGGATAAATGGACCCAAAAACTGTGCAGCACTATTGGTGCATTTTAACCAATATTCAACATTTACATTGACGTTAGCCAAAATCCAACCTCATCCAACCTCATAACCAATATTCAACATGTACATTGACATTAGCCAAAATCCAACCTCATCAGAAGTGGAAGGATTGGCTAAATAGCAAAGTGGTGGCCTCTAGGGACCTCACTGAAGACTATACGCCTTCAGAGTCTGAAATATTCACGTCAATGGATAAACTGACCCTAAAAGGCTGTGCAGCACTATTGGTGCATTTTAACCAATATTCAACACAATATCTACACTGACAAAATCCAACCTCATCAGAAGTGGAAATATTGGCTAAATAGCAAAGTGGTGGCCTCTAGGGACCTCACTGAAGACTATAACACCTTCAGAGTCTAAAATATTTACGTCAATGGATAAATGGACCCAAAAAGACTGTGCAGCACTATTGGTGCATTTTAACCAATATTCAACATTTACATTGACATTAGCCAAAATCCAACCTCATCAGAAGTGGAAGTATTGGCTAAATAGCAAAGCGGTGGCCTGTAGGGACCTCACTGAGGACCATAGCACCTTCGTGCTACCACCTTTCCTACCACAAGCATCCTATTTGTGCCCCCGATCACCTATCAGTCATCCCACCTGCAGCTTATTCAGTGGACCCTGTGTAGGCTGTCCGGACATCCCACTCGAAGCTTATTCAGTGGACCTTAAAAAGCTGTCTGAGGACATTCCACCTCTAGGAAAATGGGTTTCAGACGTGTTGTCAGAAATATGGGTCCCCTCAAAGGCCACAAACAGCCTAATAAGCTAAAGGCGGGATGTCCGCAGACATCTTACCAAGGGTCCATTGAATAAGCTACAGGTGGGATGACCGCAGACAGCTGATTCAGCTACAAGTGTGATGTCCACAGACAGCCTATTTGGGTTCTATTAAATAAGCTACAGGTGGGATGTCCGCAGACAGCTTAATAAGCTAAAGGTGGGATGTCCGCAAACAGCTTAATAAGCTGAAGGCGGGATGTACACAGACAGCTTATCAAGGGTCAATTGAATAAGCTAAAGGTGGGATGTCCGCAGTGAGCCTAATAAGCTAAAGGTGGGATTGTACGGACATCCCACCTGTAGCTTATTCAATGGACCCTTGGTAAGCTGTCTGCGGACATCCCACCTGTAGCTTATTTAATGGAACCCAAATAGGCTGTCTGTGGACATCCCACCTTTAGCTTATTAGGCTTTCTAAGGACATCCCACCTGTAGCTTTTTCAGTGGACCCTTGGTAAGCTGTCTACGGACATCCCGCCTTTAGCTTATTAGACTTTGTACGGACATCCCACCTGTAGCTTATTCAAAGTCTAATAAGCTAAAGCTGGGATGTCCACAAACAGCCTATTTGGGTTCCATTGAATAAGCTACAGGTGGGATGTCCGCCGACAGCTTTATAAGCTAAAGGTGGGATGTCCGCAGACAGCTTACCAAGGGTCCATTAAATAAGCTAAAGGTGGGATGTCCGCAGAAAGCCTAATAAGCTAAAGGTGGGATGTCCACAGACAGCTTACCAAGGGTCCATTAATTAAGCTACAGGTGGGATGTCAGCAGTAAGCCTAATAAGCTAAAGGTGGGATTGTACGGACATCCCACCTGTAGCTTATTCATTGGACTCTTGGTAAGCTGTCTGCGGACATCCCACTTGTAACTTATTTAATGGAACTCAAATAGGCTGTCTGTGGACATCCCACCTTTAGCTTATTAGGCTTTCTAAGGACATCCCACCTGTAGCTTAATAGGTGGACCCTTGGTAAGCTGTCTGCGGACATCCCACCTTTAGCTTATTAGGCTTTCTAAGGACATCCCACCTGTAGCTTATTCAATGGACCCTTGGTAAGCTGTCTGCGGACATCCCACCTTTAGCTTATTAGGCTTTGTACGGACATCCCACCTGTAGCTTATTCAATGGACTCCCCGTCAGTCCGCTGCCACCCCGTGGCCGTTGCCAGATTGACTCAAAAAAGAGTAAGGGTTAGGGTCCGCTTCGACGGCGTTCCGCGGGGCCACGGAGGAGCCAGGGGGACGCCGTCGCCTCTGAATGCGCCAGTGAGCTGTCCCGCGGGGCCCCACGCGGTCGTCGGGGCGGTGAAAAATCATCTAGGGGGCACCGCGCAGCGTCCAGGGACAGCCTGCCGTCGGCCGCCTATTAGGTGCTGCGCGGGCCTCTGTCCTAACGGGGCGGCCTAATGGGGGTCCAGGATCAACATTAGGGAATTTACACTGTAACTAAATGATGATGGTCCAGGATCAACATTAGTGAATTTACACTGTAACTAAATGATGATGGTCCAGGATCAACATTAGTAAATTTACACTGTACTTTTCTTACCATTACGTTTTGGGGTTGTTTACATTTAGTTGATAGAACAGGAGAGAGAGGAAACTGTGTGGAGCAGAGAGAGGGGAAGGCTTGACATAGGACATCGAGGTGGAGTCGTACTCGGGTCACTGTGAGCATAGGAGTGCCATGTGCTAACGCACTAACCACTACACCATTGATACTTACAATTTACACTTTGTTTAATTGATGATGGCCCATGATCAACAGAAAGTGGTGTACGGATGTAACTGTGTTAAAGAAGAAGTGGAAGTGATGTGGAAGTGCTTTTCATTAACTGTAAGCCGTTTTATGCACCGCGGGAGTTTTCCTCGTTCATTCTGATCGGTGTTTACATTCCACCACAAGCACACGTGAGTACTGCGTTACAACAGCTGTCTGATCTGATCACAGAGACTGAACAACGACACCCGGACTCTGCTTTTATCATTCTCGGTGACTTTAATCAGGCAAAACTCACACATGAGCTGCCTAAATTCAAACAGCACATCACATGCCCCACCAGAGACAATAACATTTTGGACCATTGCTACACCACAATAAAGGATGCATTTCGCTCCGTCGCCAGAGCAGCTCTAGGACTCTCCGACCACTGCCTGGTTCATCTTATTCCAACTTACAGGCAAAAACTTAAAACTACTAAGCCAGTATTAAGAACTGTTAAGAGATGGACCAACAATACAGAGCAGGTCTTACAAGCCTGTTTTGAATGCACGGACTGGAGTGTTTTTGAAGCTGCAGCCACCGACCTGGACGAGCTCACCGACACTGTAACATCATACATCAGTTTCTGTGAGGAGTTATGCATCCCTACCAGGACCTACTTATCATTTAACAACGATAAACCATGGTTTACACCAAAACTTAGACAGCTTCGTCATGAAAAAGAGGATGCCTACAGGAGTGGGGACAGGTTTTTGTACAATCAGGCCAGGAACACACTGACAAAGGAGATTGGTGTGGCCAAGAAGAGCTATGCCAAAAAGCTGCAAAACCAGTTTTCTGCCAACGACCCTTCATCAGTATGGAAAGGCCTGAAGGCCATCACGAATTATAAAACACCATCTCCCAGTATCGACAGCAACAAACATCTTGCAAATGAGCTGAATATGTTCTACTGTAGATTTGACACCTCTGACCAGACACCTCACACCCGCCCAGACCATCTCCCTACACAGCCATCAACACCTCCCGCCATCTCCCTCTCCCCCCCTGCACTTCAGATCAGCGAGGATAATGGGCGTCAGATCCTCAGTAAACAGCCATCAACACCTCCAGCCATCTCCCTCTCCCACTCTGCACTTCAGATCAGTGAGGATAATGGGCGTCAGATCCTCAGTAAACAGCCATCAACACCTCCAGCCATCTCCTTCTCCACCCCGGCACTTCAGATCAGTGAGGATAATGTGCGTCAGATCTTCAGAAAACAGAAGAGACAAAAAGCTCCAGGCCCAGATGGTATTTCACCAGCCTGTCTGAAAACCTGCGCAGATCAGCTCGCTCCCATCTTCACACAGATCTTCAACAGATCACTGGAACAGTGCAAAGTTCCATCCTGCTTCAAATGCTCCACCATCATCCCAATACCAAAGAAACCAAAGATCACAGGACTCAATGACTACAGACCTGTTGCCCTAACATCTGTGGCCATGAAGTCATTCGAAAGACTGGTACTAGCTTATCTGAAGGACATCACTGGACCTTTGCTGGACCCCCTGCAGTTTGCCTATAGAGCAAACCGGTCTGTGGATGACGCAGTCAACATGGGACTGCATTATATCCTAGAACATCTGGACAAACCAGGGAACTACGCAAGGATACTGTTTGTGGACTTCAGTTCTGCCTTTAACACCATCGTCCCATCACTGCTCGAGAACAAACTGACCCAGCTGTCTGTTCCCAGCTCTGTCTGTCAGTGGATCACCAGCTTTCTGACAGATAGACAACAGCTAGTCAGATTGGGCAAAATCACATCCGACAACCGCACCATCAGCACTGGTGCCCCCCAGGGATGTGTTCTCTCCCCACTGCTCTTCTCCCTGTACACCAACGACTGCACCGCAAAAGACCCCTCCATTAAGCTCTTGAAGTTTGCGGATGACACTACTGTTATCGGCCTCATCCGGAACGGTGACGAGTCTGCATACAGACAGGAGGTGGAGCGGCTGGCTTTATGGTGCAACAACAACAACCTGGAGCTGAACACGCTCAAAACAGTGGAGATGATAGTGGACTTTAGGAGAAACCCCCCTGCACTCCCCCCACTCACCATCATGAACAGCACTGTGGCTGCAGTAGAGTCATTCAGGTTCCTGGGCACCACCATCTCTCAGGATCTGAAATGGGACATTCACATAGACTCTATTGTGAAGAAAGCCCAGCAGAGACTGTACTTCCTTCGTCAGCTGAGGAAGTTCAACCTGCCACAGGAGCTGCTCGTTCAGTTCTACTCAGCTGTCATCCAATCCATCCTATGCACTTCAATCACCGTCTGGTTCAGCTCAGCTGCCAAAACCGACCTCCGTAGACTACAGCGAATAGTCCGGATGGCTGAACGAATCACTGGCACTACCCTTCCTACACTTCAAGAACTGTACTTTTCCAGAGTGAGTAAAAGGGCTCGCAAAATCACTCTGGACGACTCACACCCAGCGCACTACCTGTTCCAATTGTTACCGTCTGGTCGGCGCTACAGAGCACCAAGCACAAAAACACCCAGACACAGGAAAAGTTTCTTTCCTCAGGCCATCTACCTCATGAACAGTTAAATATTCCCCTACTGTGCAATAAACGTGCAATACTTTCTCATACGCACTTGTACACAGCACCTTATAACAATATACAATGCAATACTTTCTCCATTCGCACTGGTACACAGCACCTTATAACCTGTATATTTACAACAAATCTGTACATACAACTCAACATTCATATCTTTTTGACTAACTGCATCTCTGTTTAATGTTTAACGTTTATTGCCTTTTCTTTTCTCATATTTAATTTTGTGTTGTCACTTTATGTACACTGGAAGCTTCTGTTGCCAAAACAAATTCCTTGTGTGTGTGAAGCACACTTGGCAATAAAACTGATTCTGATTCTGATTCTGATTCTGATCAACATTAGTAAATTTACACTATTTAAATGTTTCTGATGGTCCAGGATTAACATTAGTGAATTTACACTGTATTTAATTCTTTATGATGGTCCAGGATCAACATTAGGGAATTTACACTGTATTTAAATGTTTCTGATGGTCCAGGATCAACATTAGTGAATTTACACTGTATTTAAATGTTTCTGATGGTCCAGGATCAACATTAGGGAATTTACACTGTATTTAAATGTTTCTGATGGTCCAGGATGAACATTAGTGAATTTACACTGTATTTAAATGTTTCTGATGGTCCAGGATCAACATTAGTGAATTTACACTGTATTTAAATGTTTCTGATGGTCCAGGATCAACATTAGTGAATTTACACTGTATTTAAATGTTTCAGATGGTCCAGGATCAACATTAGTGATTTTACACTGTAACTAAATGATGATGGTCCAGGATCAACATTAGTGAATTTACACTGTAATTAAATGATGATGGTCCAGGATCAACATTAGAGACTTTACACTGTATTTAAATGTTTCAGATGGTCCAGGATCAACATTAGTGATTTTACACTGTAACTAAATGATGATGGTCCAGAATAAACATTAGTGAATTTACACTGTAATTAAATGATGATGGTCCAGGATCAACATTAGTGAATTTACACTGTATTTAAATTTTTCTGATTGTCCGGAATCAACATTAGTGAATTTACACTGTATTTAAATGTTTCTGATGGTCCAGGATCAACATTAGGGAATTTACACTGTACTTTTCTTACCATTATGTTTTGGGGTTGTTTACATTTAGTTGATAGAACAGGAGAGAGAGGAAACTGTGTGGAGCAGAGAGAGGGGAAGGCTTGACATATGACATCGTGGTGGAATTGAACTCGGGTAATTGTGACCATAGGAGTGCCATGTGCTAACGCACTAACCACCACACCATTGAAGCTTACAATTTAGATTTTGTTTAATTGATGATGGCCCATGATCAACATTAGTAAATTTACACTATTTAAATGTTTCTGATGGTCCAGGATCAACATTAGTGAATTAACACTGTATTTAAATATTTCAGATGGTCCAGGATCAACATTAGTGAATTTACACTGTATTTAAATGTTGCAGATGGTCCAGGATAAACATAAGTGAATTTACACTGTATTTAAATGTTGCAGATGGTCCAGGATAAACATAAGTGAATTTACACTGTACTTTTCTTACCATTACGTTTTGGGGTTGTTTACATTTAGTTGATAGAACAGGAGAGAAAGGAAACTGTGTGGAGCAGAGAGAGAGGGGAAGGCTTGACATAGGACATCAAGGTGGAATCGAACTCGGGTCACTGTGAGCATAGGAGTGTCATGTGCTAACGCACTAACCACTTCACCATTGATGCTCACAATTTACATGTTGTTTATTTGATAATGGCCCATAATCAACATTAGTAAATTTACACTATTTAAATGTTTCTGATGGTCCAGGATTAACATTAGTAAATTTACACTGTATTTGAATGATGATGGTTCAGGATTAACATTAGTGAATTTACACTGTATTTAAATGTTTCTGATGGTCCAGGATCAACATTAGTGAATTTACACTGTATTTAAATGTTTCTGATGGTCCAGGATCAACATTAGTGAATTTACACTGTATTTAAATTTTTCTGATGATCCACGATCAGCATTAGTGAATTTACAATGTTCTTAAATGTTTCTGATTGTCCGGAATCAACATTAGTGAATTTACACTGTAACTAAATGATGATGGTCCAGGATCAACATTAGTGAATTTACACTGTATTTAAATGTTTCTGATGGTCTAGGATCAACATTAGTGAAATTACACTGTAACTAAATGATGATGGTCCAGGATCAACATAAGTGAATTTACACTGTACTTTTCTTACCATTACGTTTTGGGGTTGTTTACATTTAGTTGATAGAAGAGGAGAGAGAGGAAACTGTGTGGAGCAGAGAGAGGGGAAGGCTTGACATAGGACATCAAGGTGAAATCGAACTCAGGTCACTGTGAGCATAGGAGTGCCATGTGCTAACGCAATAACCACTACACCATCGATGCTTACAGTTTACACTTTGTTTAATTGATGATGGCCCATGATCAACATTAGTAAATTTACACTATTTAAATGTTTCTGATGGTCCAGGATTAACATTAGTGAATTTACACTGTATTTAATTCTTTATGATGGTCCAGGATCAACATTAGTGAATTTACACTGTTGTAGCAAAATTTCCTCAGTTTATGAATATTAATGATCAATAATAATGAGTTATTATTAATTATTAATATTCTGCATTAACTTACAGTCAATTTGACTAAATAAATGTAACAATAACTTCGCCAGCTCGTCTGAGCGGACTCAGTAATTATTCACTTATTTAGAAAGGGAATTATAACTACTTCTTGTGAAGTAGATTAATCGTTTACAAAGTTTTGGTAAACTTAAATCAGCATGTAGCGAAATCTATCATTTAAATGACTTTTTCTGTGAGGCAAAATAAAGACAATCCATAGTGGTTATAGCGTGATTTATTTGACTAGTCTAACATATAACAAACAAACGTACAAATCATAACAACAAAAACATAGAAAAGAAAGCTAGCGAGGAAGTAAAGAGTTTAGATAAAAGAATGGCAATTCTCGCTCAGTTCCACACAACTATTAAGGACCACCAAGATTACAAACACCTTTTAACAAAGGGGCACAGCTTTAACGCATAACTAAATACCTGGATTTAGTGGGTCTCTTTCTCTCGTTGTTTCTTTGATGCGTGGAAGATGGAGTCCTTTCTTGATGCGTGGAGTTTTGCGACGCAGATCGGAGGATACGCGAGGCGCAATCTTTAAACTGAGTTTAATTTGCCGGAAAATACGAAAACGTAGACTCAGGCGAGTCACGTGGGTACAGAACTTAGGTTTGCCCCCTTAGGGGCACTCCTGTGGAGACTGTCTCTTCGGAACCTTTCTGCCCTGATTCTGGGGAGAGAATGGGTTTTAACATTGGGTCAAGTCACACCCATTTTCTACTGACTGACCAATGGTTTCATGGCAAAGTTTTGAGCGGGAGATTCTCTTTGTCTCTGGACCGCTGATATGCATAATGAGGATCCTCCCGTAACATTCAAATGGACTTTAACTCTGAGCATTAAAGAATGCAAACCGTATAACCTATTATCATGTATTCAGTATCATGGGTTGGAAAATAGCAGGAGAAACATAATGATACTAAACACGACATTCTAAACACACATTAGTTAGCATCTAGGCATTTCTATACTATATAAGGTATCAAAAGGACTTTACGAGGGCATGCATATACTATTTTAACTACTTTTGCTATAGGGCAGATCATATAGATTGTAAACACACATTACATATAATTTTGAGTGAGTTTTGAGTTCTTTTGAATCTGGAGAGGGTTTTGGAATGTGATCGGGTTTGCAGAAGCTGGAAGGAGGGGATTTGCTCCCTGTTTCCCCCCCCTTTTGACCATCTGCAACATAGATTAAACAGCAGCAATAGGTCCCCAGCGTCCACTAAACATCCTGGGGTAAACAAGGTGTCCTGCACAGCCAAAGTTGGCGCCAGCCACTCTGGCACCTATGGTTATAAATGTCACACCACTAAAAAATATGATTGTTTTCGAAGGAGCCTAGTTCTTCAGCTGCGGCCCATATGTAACACTGTATTTAAATGTTTCAGATGGTCCAGGATCAACATAAGTGAATTTACACTGTATTTAAATGTTTCTGATGGTCCAGGATCAACATTAGGGAATTTACACTGTAACTAAATGATGATGGTCCAGGATCAACATTAGGGAATTTACACTGTATTTAAATGATGAAGATCCAGGATTAACATTAGTGAATTTACACTGTATTTAAATGTTTCTGATGGTCCAGGATCTAAAAGGCTGTGCAGCACTATTGGTGCAGTTTAACCAATATTCAACACAATATCTACATTGACATTAGCCAAAATGCAACCTCATCAGAAGTGGAAATATTGGCTAAATAGCAAAGTGGTGGCCTCTAGAGACCTCACTGAAGACTATAGCACCTTTGTGCTACCACCTTTCCTACCACAAGCATCCTATTTGTGCCCCCGATCACCTATTAGTCATCCCACCTGCAGCTTATTCAGTGGACCCTGTGTAGGCTGTCCGGACATCCCACTCGAAGCTTATTCAGTGGACCTTAAAAAGCTGTCTGAGGACATTCCACCTCTAGGAAAATGGGTTTCAGACGTGTTTTCAGAAATATGGGTCCCCTCGAAGGCCACAAACAGCCTAATAAGCTAAAGGCGGGATGTCCGCAGACATCTTACCAAGGGTCCATTGAATAAGCTACAGGTGGGATGACCGCAGACAGCTGATTCAGCTACAAGTGTGTGTCCACAGACAGCCTATTTGGGCTTAGGTGCTGCGCGGGCCTCTGTCCTAACGGGGCGGAAAATGGGGGTCCAGGATCAACATTAAGGAATTTACACTGTAACTAAATGATGATGGTCCAGGATCAACATTAGTGAATTTACACTGTATTTAAATGATGATGGTCCAGGATCAACATTAGTAAACTTACACTGTAACTAAATGATGATGGTCCAGGATCAACATTAGTAAATTTACACTGTACTTTTCTTACCATTACGTTTTGGGGTTGTTTACATTTAGTTGATAGAACAGGAGAGAGAGGAAACTGTGTGGAGCAGAGAGAGGGGAAGGCTTGACATAGGACATCGAGGTGGAGTCGATCTCAGGTCACTGTGAGCATAGGAGTGTCACGTGCTAACGCACTAACCACTACACCATTGATACTTACAATTTACACTTTGTTTAATTGATGATGGCCCATGATCAACATTAGTAAATTTACACTATTTAAATGTTTCTGATGGTCCAGGATTAACATTAGTGAATTTACACTGTATTTAATTCTTTATGATGGTCCAGGATCAACATTAGGGAATTTACACTGTATTTAAATGTTTCTGATGGTCCAGGATCAACATTAGGGAATTTACACTGTATTTAAATGTTTCTGATGGTCCAGGATCAACATTAGGGAATTTACGCTGTATTTAAATGTTTCTGATGGTCCAGGATCAACATTAGGGAATTTACACTGTACTTTTCTTACCATTATGTTTTGGGGTTGTTTACATTTAGTTGATAGAACAGGAGAGAAAGGAAACTGTGCAGAGCAGAGAGAGGGGAAGGCTTGACATAGGACATCAAGGTGGAATCGAACTCAGGTCACTGTGAGCATAAGAGTGCCATGTGCTAACGCACTTACCACTTCACCATTGATGCACACAATTTACACGTTGTTTATTTGATGATGGCCCATGATCAACATTAGGGAATTTACACTGTATTTAAATGTTTCTGATGGTCCAGGATCAACATTAGTGAATTTACACTGTAATTAAATGATGATGGTCCAGGATTACATTAGTGAATTTACACTGTATTTAAATTTTTCTGATGATCCACGATCAGCATTAGTGAATTTACAATGTTCTTAAATGTTTCTGATTGTCCGGAATCAACATTAGTGAATTTACACTGTATTTAAATGTTTCTGATGGTCCAGGATCAACATTACGGAATTTACACTGTATTTAAATGTTTCAGATGGTCCAGGATCAACATTAGTGATTTTACACTGTAATTAAATGATGATGGTCCAGGATCAACATTAGTGACTTTACACTGTATTTAAATGTTTCTGATGGTCCAGGATCAACATTAGTGAATTTACACTGTAATTAAATGATGATGGTCCAAGACCAACATAAGTGAATTTACACTGTACTTTTCTTATCATTACGTTTTGGGGTTGTTTACATTTAGTTGATGGAACAGGAGAGAGAGGAAACTGTGTGGAGCAGAGAGAGGGGAAGGCTTGACATAGGACATCAAGGTGAAATCAAACTCAGATCACTGTGAGCATAGGAGTGCCATGTGCTAACGCACTAACCACTACACTATCGATGCTTACAATTTACACTTTGTTTAATTGATAATGGCCCATGATCAACATTAGTAAATTTACACTATTTAAATGTTTCTGATGGTCCAGGATTAACATTAGTGAATTTACACTGTATTTATTTCTTTATGATGGTCCAGGATCAACATTAGGGAATTTACACTGTATTTGAATGATGATGGTCCAGGATCAACATTAGTGAATTTACACTGTATTTAAATGTTTCTGATGGTCCAGGATCAACATTAGGGAATTTACACTATATTTAAGTCTTTATGATGGTCCAGGATCAACATTAGTGAATTTACACTCTATTTGAATGATGATGGTCCAGGATCAACATTAGTGAATTTACACTGTTGTAGCAAAATTTCCTCAGTTTATGAATATTAATGATCAATAATAATGAGTTATTATTAATTATTAATATTCTGCATTAACTTACAGTCAATTTGACTAAATAAATGTAACAATAACTTCGCCAGCTCGTCTGAGCGGACTCAGTAATTATTCACTTATTTAGAAAGGGAATTATAACTACTTCTTGTGAAGTAGATTAATCGTTTACAAAGTTTTGGTAAACTTAAATCAGCATTTAGCAAAATCTATCATTTAAGTGACTTTTTCTGTGAGGCAAAATAAAGACAATCCATAGTGGTTATAGCGTGATTTATTTGACTAGTCTAACATATAACAAACCAACGTACAAAACATAACAACAAAAACATAGAAAAGAAAGCTAGCGAGGAAGTAAAGAGTTTAGATAAAAGAATGGCAATTCTCGCTCTGTTCCACACAACTATTAAGGACCACCAAGATTACAAACACCTTTTAACAAAGGGGCACAGCTTTAACGCATAACTAAATACCTGGATTTAGTGGGTCTCTTTCTCTCGTTGTTTCTCTGATGCGTGGAAGATGGAGTCCTTTCTTGATGCGTGGAGTTTTGCGACGCAGATCGGAGGATACGCGAGGCGCAATCTTTAAACTGAGTTTAATTTGCCGGAAAATAAGAAAACGTAGACTCAGGCGAGTCACGTGGGTACAGAACTTAGGTTTGCCCCCTTAGGGGCACTCCTGTGGAGACTGTCTCTTCGGAACCTTTCTGCCCTGATTCTGGGGAGAGAATGGATTTTAACTATGGGTCAAGTCACACCCATTTTCTACTGACTGACCAATGGTTTCATGGCAAAGTTTTGAGCGGGAGATTCTCTTTGTCTCTGGACCGCTGATATGCATAATGAGGATCCTCCCGTAACATTCAAATGGACTTTAACTCTGAGCATTAAAGAATGCAAACCGTATAACCTATTATCATGTATTCAGTATCATGGGTTGGAAAATAGCAGGAGAAACATAATGATACTAAACACGACATTCTAAACACACATTAGATAGCATCTAGGCATTTCTATACTATATAAGGTATCAAAAGGACTTTACGAGGGCATGCATATACTATTTTAACTACTTTTGCTATAGGGCAGATCATATAGATTGTAAACACACATTACATATAATTTTGAGTGAGTTTTGAGTTTTTTTGAATCTGGAGAGGGTTTTGGAATGTGATCGGGTTTGCAGAAGCTGGAAGGAGGGGATTTGCTCCCTGTTTCCCCCCCCCTTTGACCATCTGCAACATAGATTAAACAGCAGCAATAGGTCCCCAGCGTCCACTAAACATCCTGGGGTAAACAAGGTGTCCTGCACAGCCAAAGTTGGCGCCAGCCACTCTGGCACCTATGGTTATAAATGTCACACCACTAAAAAATATGATTGTTTTCGAAGGAGCCTAGTTCTTCAGCTGCGCCCCATATGTAACACTGTATTTAAATGTTTCAGATGGTCCAGGATGAACATAAGTGAATTTACACTGTATTTAAATGTTTCTGATGGTCCAGGATCAACATTAGGGAATTTACACTGTAACTAAATGATGATGGTCCAGGATCAACATTAGGGAATTTACACTGTATTTAAATGATGATGATCCAGGATTAACATTAGTGAATTTACACTGTATTTAAATGTTTCTGATGGTCCAGGATCAACATTTGTGAATTTACAGTGTAATTAAATGATGATTGTCCAGGACAATATTCAACATTTACATTGACATTAGCCAAAATCCAACCTCATCCAACCTCATAACCAATATTCAACATTTACATTGACATTAGCCAAAATCCAACCTCATCAGAAGTGGAAGTATTGGCTAAATAGCAAAGTGGTGGCCTCTAGGGACCTCACTGAGGACCATAGCACCTTCGTGCTACCACCTTTCCTACATCCTATTTGTGGCCCCGATCACCTATCAGTCATCCCACCTGCAGCTTATTCAGTGGACCCTGTGTAGGCTGTCCAGACATCCCACTCGTAGCTTATTCAGTGGACCTTAAAAAGCTGTCTGAGGACATTCCACCTCTAGGAAAATGGGTTTCAGACGTGTTTTCAGAAATATGGGTCCCCTCGAAGGCCACAAACAGCCTAATAAGCTAAAGGCGGGATGTCCGCAGACATCTTACCAAGGGTCCATTGAATAAGCTACAGGTGGGATGACCGCAGACAGCTGATTCAGCTACAAGTGTGATGTCCACAGACAGCCTATTTGGGTTCCATTAAATAAGCTACAGGTGGGATGTCCTCAGACAGCTTAATAAGCTAAAGGTGGGATGGCCGCAAACAGCTTACCAAGGGTCCATTAAATAAGCTAAAGGTGGGATGTCCGCAGACAGCTTAATAAGCTGAAGGCGGGATGTACACAGACAGCTTATCAAGGGTCAATTGAATAAGCTAAAGGTGGGATGTCCGCAGTAAGCCTAATAAGCTAAAGGTGGGATTGTACGGACATCCCACCTGTAGCTTATTCAATGGACCCTTGGTAAGCTGTCTGCGGACATCCCACCTGTAGCTTATTTAATGGAACCCAAATAGGCTGTCTGTGGACATCCCAGCTTTAGCTTATTAGGCTTTCTAAGGACATCCCACCTGTAGCTTATTCAGTGGACCCTTGGTAAGCTGTCTACGGACATCCCGCCTTTAGCTTATTAGACTTTGTACGGACATCCCACCTGTAGCTTATTCAAAGTCTAATAAGCTAAAGCTGGGATGTCCACAAACAGCCTATTTGGGTTCCATTGAATAAGCTACAGGTGGGATGTCCGCCGACAGCTTTATAAGCTAAAGGTTGGATGTCCACAGACAGCTTACCAAGGGTCCATTAAATAAGCTAAAGGTGGGATGTCCGCAGAAAGCCTAATAAGCTAAAGGTGGGATGTCCACAGACAGCTTACCAAGGGTCCATTAATTAAGCTACAGGTGGGATGTCAGCAGTAAGTCTAATAAGCTAAAGGTGGGATTGTACGGACATCCCACCTGTAGCTTATTCATTGGACCCTTGGTAAGCTGTCTGCGGACATCCCACTTGTAACTTATTTAATGGAACTCAAATAGGCTGTCTGTGGACATCCCACCTTTAGCTTATTAGGATTTCTAAGGACATCCCACCTGTAGCTTAATAGGTGGACCCTTGGTAAGCTGTCTGCGGACATCCCACCTTTAGCTTATTAGGTTTTTTCTAAGGACATCCCACCTGTAGCTTATTCAATGGACCCTTGGTAAGCTGTCTGCGGACATCCAACCTTTAGCTTATTAGGCTTTGTACGGACATCCCACCTGTAGCTTATTCAATGGACTCTTGGTAAGCTGTCTGCGGACATCCCACCTTTAGCTTATTAGGCTTTGCACGGACATCCCATCTGTAGCTTATTCAATGGACCCTTGGTAAGCTGTCTGTGGACATCCTACCTTTAGCTTATTAGTCTATGTACGGACATGCCATCTGTAACTTATTCAATGGACCCTTGGTAAGCTGTCTGCGGACTGCCCACCTTTAGCTTATTAGCCTTTGTATGGACATCCCACCTGTAGCTTATTCAAAGTCTAATAAGCTAAAGCTGGGATGTCCGCAGACAGCTTACCATGGGTCCATTGAATAAGTTACAGATGAGATGTCCTTAGAAAGCCTAATAAGCTAAAGGTGGGATGTCCACAGACAGCCTATTTGGGTTCCAATGAATAAGCTAAAGATGGAATGTCCACAGACAGCTTACCAAGGGTCCATTGAATAAGCTACAGTCGGGATCACTGCAGACAGCTGATTCAGCTACGTAGGTGTTCAGGGGGACATATAGGCTTTTCCCCGTCAGTCCGCTGCCACCCCGTGGCCGTCGCCAGATTGACTCAAAAAAGAGTAAGGGTTAGGGTCCGCTTCGACAGCGTTCCGCGGGGCCCACGGAGGAGCCAGGGGGACGCCGTCGCCTCTGAATGCGCCGGCGGGCTCTCCCGTGGGGCCCCACGCGGTCGTCGGGGCGGTGAAAAATCATCTAGGGGGCGCCGCGCAGCGTCCAGGGACAGCCTGCCGTCGGACGCCTATTAGGTGCTGCGCGGGCCTCTGTCCTAACGGGGCGGCCTAATGGGGGTCCAGGATCAACATTAGGGAGTTTACACTGTAACTAAATGATGATGGTCCAGGATCAACATTAGTGAATTTACACTGTATTTAAATGATGATGGTCCAGGATCAACATTAGTGAATTTACACTGTAACTAAACGATGATGGTCCAGGATCAACATTAGTAAATTTACACTGTACTTTTCTTACCATTACGTTTTGGGGTTGTTTACATTTAGTTGATAGAACAGGAGAGAAAGGAAACTGTGTGGAGCAGAGAGAGGGGAAGGCTTGACATAGGACATCGAGGTGGAGTCGAACTCGGGTCACTGTGAGCATAGGAGTGCCATGTGCTAACGCACTAACCGCTACACCATTGATACTTACAACTTACACTTTGTTTAATTGATGATGGCCCATGATCAACATTAGTAAATTTACACTATTTAAATGTTTCTGATGGTCCAGGATTAACATTAGTGAATTTACACTGTATTTAAATGTTTCAGATGGTCCAGGATCAACATTAGGGAATTTACACTGTATTTAAATGTTTCTGATGGTCCAGGATCAACATTAGTGAATTTACACTGTATTTAAATGTTTCTGATGGTCCAGGATCAACATTACAGAATTCACACTGTATTTAAATGTTTCAGATGGTCCAGGATCAACATTAGTGATTTTACACTGTAACTAAATGATGATGGTCCAGAATCAACATTAGTGAATTTACACTGTAGTTAAATGATGATGATCCAGGATCAACATTAGTGACTTTACACTGTATTTAAATGTTTCTGATGGTCCAGGATCAACATTAGTGAATTTACACTGTATTTAAATGTTTCTGATGGTCCAGGATCAACATTAGTGAATTTACACTGTATTTAAATTTTTCTGATGGTCCACGATCAACATTAGTGAATTTACAATGTTCTTAAATTTTTCTGACTGTCCGGAATCAACATTAGTGAATTTACACTGTATTTAAATGTTTCTGATGGTCCACGATCAACATTAGTGAATTTACACTGTAACTAAATGATGATGGTCCAGAATCAACATTAGTGAATTTACACTGTAATTAAATGATGATGGTCCAGGATTACATTAGTGAATTTACACTGTATTTAAATTTTTCTGATGGTCCACGATCAGCATTAGTGAATTTACAATGTTCTTAAATGTTTCTGATTGTCCGGAATCAACATTAGTGAATTTACACTGTAACTAAATGATGATGGTCCAGGATCAACATTATGAATTTACACTGTATTTAAATGTTTATGATGGTCCAGGATCAACATTAGTGAAATTACACTGTAACTAAATGATGATGGTCCAGAATCAACATTAGTGATTTTACACTGTAACTAAATGATGATGGTCCAGAATCAACATTAGTGAATTTACACTGTAATTAAATGATGATGGTCCAGGATCAATATTAGTGACTTTACACTGTATTTAAATGTTTCTTATGGTCCAGGATCAACATTAGTGAATTTACACTGTATTTAAATTTTTCTGATGGTCCACGATCAACATTAGTGAATTTACACTGTATTTGAATGATGATGGTCCAGGATCAACATTAGTGAATTTACACTGTATTTAAATGTTTCTGATGGTCCACGATCAACATTAGGGAATTTACACTGTATTTGAATGATGATGGTCCAGGATCAACATTAGTGAATTTACACTGTATTTAAATGTTTCAGATGGTCCAGGATCAACATTAGCGAATTTACACTGTATTTAAATGTTTCTGATGGTCCAGGATCAACATTAGTGAATTTACACTGTAATAAATGATGATATTCCAGGATTACATTAGTGAATTTACACTGTATTTAAATTTTTCTGATGGTCCACGATCAGCATTAGTGAATTTACAATGTTCTTAAATGTTTCTGATTGTCCGGAATCAACATTAGTGAATTTACATTGTAACTAAATGATGATGGTCCAGGATCAACATTAGGGAATTTACACTGTATTTAAATATTTCTGATGGTCCAGGATCAACATTAGGGAATTTACACTGTATTTAAATGTTTCTGATGGTCCAGGATCAACATTACGGAATTTACACTGTATTTTAATGTTTCAGATGGTCCAGGATCAACATTAGTGATTTTACACTGTAACTAAATGATGATGGTCCAGAATCAACATTAGTGAATTTACACTGTAGTTAAATGATGATGATCCAGGATCAATATTAGTGACTTTACACTGTATTTAAATGTTTCTTATGGTCCAGGATCAACATTAGTGAATTTACACTGTATTTGAATGATGATGGTCCAGGATCAACATTAGCGAATTTACACTGTATTTAAATGTTTCTGATGGTCCAGGATCAACATTAGTGAATTTACACTGTAATTAAATGATGATGGTCCAGGATCAATATTAGTGACTTTACACTGTATTTAAATGTTTCTTATGGTCCAGGATCAACATTAGTGAATTTACACTGTATTTGAATGATGATGGTCCAGGATCAACATTAGTGAATTTACACTGTATTTAAATGTTTCTGATGGTCCAGGATCAACATTAGCGAATTTACACTGTATTTAAATGTTTCTGATGGTCCAGGATTACATTAGTGAATTTACACTGTATTTAAATTTTTCTGATGGTCCACGATCAGCATTAGTGAATTTACAATGTTCTTAAATGTTTCTGATTGTCCGGAATCAACATTAGTGAATTTACACTGTAACTAAATGATGATGGTCCAGGATCAACATTAGTGAATTTACACTGTACTTTTCTTACCATTAATTTTTGGGGTTATTTACATTTAGTTGATAGAACAGGAGAAAGAAGAAACTGTGTGGAGCAGAGAGAGGGGAAGGCTTGACATAGGACATCAAGGTGGAATCGAACTCGGGTCACTGTGAGCATAGGAGTGCCATGTGCTAACGCACTAACCACTACACCATCGATGCTTATAATTTACACTTTGTTTAATTGATGATGGCCCATGATCAACATTAGTAAATTTACACTATTTAAATGTTTCTGATGGTCCAGGATTAACATTAGTGAATTTACACTGTATTTAATTCTTTATGATGGTCCAGGATCAACATTAGTGAATTTACACTGTATTTGAATGATGATGGTCCAGGATCAACATAAGTGAATTTACACTGTATTTAAATGTTTCTGATGGTCCAAGATCAACATTAGTGAATTTACACTGTATTTAAATGTTTCTGATGGTCCAGGATCAACATTAGTGAATTTACACTGTAACTAAATGATGATGGTCCAGGATCAACATTAGGGAATTTACACTGTATTTAAATGATGATTCAGGATTAACATTAGTGAATTTACACTGTATTTAAATGTTTCTGATGGTCCAGGATCAACATTAGTGAATTTACAGTGTAATTAAATGATGATTGTCTAGGATCAACATAAGTGAATTTACACTGTATTTAAATGGTTCTGATGGTCCAGGATCAACATTGGTGAATTTACACTGTACTTTTCTTACTATTACGTTTTGTTCACATTTAGTTGATAAGACAGGAGAGAGAGAAAGGAAACTGTGTGGATCAGAAAGAGGGGAATGATTGACACAAGACATGGAGGTGGGAATCAAACTCAGGTCACCGTGAGCATAGGAGTGCCATGTGCTAAAGCACTAACCCCCACACTCTTAGTGCTTACAATTTACGCTTTATTTAATTGATGATGTCTCAGGATTAACATTAGTGAACTTACACTGTATTTAAATGTTTATGATGGTGCAGGATCAACATTAGTGAATTTAAAGTGTAATTAAATGATGATGGTCCAGGATCAACATTAGTGAATTTAAAGTGTAATTAAATGATGATGGTCCAGGATCAACATAAGTGAATTTACACTGTACTTTTCTTACCATTACATTTCAGGGTTGTTTACATTTAATTGATAGAACAGGAGAGAAAGGAAACTGTGTGGAGCAGAGAGAGCGGAAGGCTTGACATAGGACATCAAGGTGGAATCAAACTCAGGTCCCTGTGAGCATAGGAGTGCCATGTGCTAACGCACTAACCACTACACCATTGATACTTACAATTTACACTTTGTTTAATTGATTATGGAGCATGATCAACATTAGTAAATTTACACTATTTAAATGTTTCTGATGGTCCAGGATCAACATTAGTGACTTTACACTGTATTTAAATTTTTCTGATGGTCCACGATCAACATTAGTGAATTTACAATGTTCTTAAATTTTTCTGACTGTCCGGAATCAACATTAGTGAATTTACACTGTATTTAAATGTTTCTGATGGTCCACGATCAACATTAGTGAATTTACACTGTATTTAAATGTTTCCGATGGTCCAGGATCAACATTAGGGAATTTACACTGTAACTAAATGATGATGGTCCAGAATCAACATTAGTGAATTTACACTGTATTTAAATTTTTCTGATGGTCCACGATCAGCATTAGTGAATTTACAATGTTCTTAAATGTTTCTGATTGTCCGGAATCAACATTAGTGAATTTACACTGTAACTAAATGATGATGGTCCAGGATCAACATTAGTGAATTTACACTGTATTTAAATGTTTATGATGGTCCAGGATCAACATTAGTGAAATTACACTGTAACTAAATGATGAAGGTCCAGAATCAACATTAGTGATTTTACACTGTAACTAAATGATGATGGCCCAGAATCAACATTAGTGACTTTACACTGTATTTAAATGTTTCTTATGGTCCAGGATCAACATTAGTGAATTTACACTGTATTTAAATGTTTCTGATGGTCCACGATCAACATTAGGGAATTTACACTGTATTTGAATGATGATGGTCCAGGATCAACATTAGTGAATTTACACTGTATTTAAATGATGATGGTCCAGGATCAACATTAGTGAATTTACACTGTAATTAAATGATGATGGTCCAGGATCAACATTAGTGAATTTACACTGTAATTAAATGATGATGGTCCAGGATCAACATTAGTATATTTACACTGTAACTAAATGATGATGGTACAGGATCAACATTAGTGAATTTACACTGTACTTTTCTTACCATTACTTTTTGGGGTTGTTTACATTTAGTTGATAGAACAGGAGAAAGAACAAACTGTGTGGAGCAGAGAGAGGGGAAGGCTTGACATAGGACATCAAGGTGGAATCGAACTCGGGTCACTGTGAGCATAGGAGTGCCATGTGCTAACGCACTAAACACTACACCATTGATGCTTACAATTTACACTTTGTTTAATTGATGATGGCCCATGATCAACATTAGTAAATTTACACTATTTAAATGTTTCAGATGGTCCAGTATTAACATTAGTGAATTTACATTGTATTTAAATGTTTCTGATGGTCCAGGATCAACATTAGGGAATTTACACTGTATTTAAATGTTTCAGATGGTTAGGGTTATTTGGCGCTAGGGTTAAGGGTCGGTTGGGGTATGGGGTTTGACGTGGGGTTGGGGTTTAGAACTTGGGGTTTGGACTTTAGGGTCAACTTGCGCATAGGTAGGGGGATAAAAGTGACTTTCACCCTCGTCTGTTTCACCCTCATTAGAATATTGGATCTGATTGGCCCAGACTCGTATGGCTGCAGGTCTTGAACCGTGCGTCCGATTGGCATGAGGGAGGTGTCATTCGATGCGTCATCAAAGCGAGCTTCCCCCTCCCTCGTTTCCCCCTCATTAGAATAGAGGCGATGCGATTGGCCCAGACTCCTACGGCTGTAGGTCTTGAACCGTAGGTCCGATTGGCATCAGAGAGGTGTCCTTTGATTCGTCGTCAAAGCGCGCTTCCCCCTCCCTCGTTTCCCCCTCATTAGAATATCTTCGATCCGATTGGCCTAGACTCATACGGCTGTAGGTCTTGAACCGTAGGTCCGATTGGCATGAGGGAGGTGTCATTTGATGCGTGCCATCAAAGGCGAGCTTCCCCCCCACTCGTTTCCCCCTCATTAGAATATACGCGATCCGATTGGCCTAGACTTGTGTGGCTGTAGGTCTTGAACCGTGGGTCCGATTGGCCTCAATGAGGTGTCATTTGATGGGTCATCTCTCTGTCTACCTGTCCCTCTATCTGTCTATAGGCACGTCTATCTGTCCATCCATCCACCCCTCCATCCGTCTATCCATCCGTCGTTGTCTCCATCTCTCCGTCTATCTGTCTGTGCGTCTATCTGTCCAGTGTTCATTCCTGCTAAATGGTGTCTGGTTTTTAGCGGAAATGAACCCTGCAGGGGGCGCCAAAGCGACGGTTTTATAGGGTGTGGGGTTAAGGGTTTTAGGCCTAGGGTTATGCAGTGTTAGGGTTGGGGCTTAGGGCTTGAGGCTTTTTTTTGCTGTTAGGGTTCAGGGTTCAGGGTTAGGGTTAGGGTTATTTGGCGCTAGGGTTAAGGGTCGGTTGGGGTATGGGGTTTGGCGTGGGGTTGGGGTTTAGAACTTGGGGTTTGGACTTTAGGGTCAACTTGCGCATAGGTAGGGGGATAAAAGCGACTTTCACCCTCGTCTGTTTCACCCTCATTAGAATATTGGATCTGATTGGCCCAGACTCGTATGGCTGCAGGTCTTAACCCGTGCGTCTGATTGGCATGAGGGAGGTGTCATTCGATGCGTCATCAAAGCGAGCTTCCCCCTCCCTCGTTTCCCCCTCATTAGAATAGAGGCGATCCGATTGGCCCAGACTCCTACGGCTGTAGGTCTTGAACCGTAGGTCCGATTGGCATCAGGGAGGTGTCCTTTGATTCAACATTTACATTGACATTAGCCAAAAATCCAACCTCATCCAACCTCACTGAAGACTATAGCACATTCAGAGTCTGAAATATTCACGTCAATGGATAAATGGACCCAAAAAGGCTGTGCAGCACTATTGGTGCATTTTAACCAATATTCAACATTTACATTGACATTAGCCAAAATCCAACCTCATCAGAAGTGGAAATATTGGCTAAATAGCAAAGTGGTGGCCTCTAGGGACCTCACTGAAGACTATAGCACCTTCAGAGTCTGAAATATTCACGTCAATGGATAAATGGACCCTAAAAGGCTGTGCAGCACTATTGGTGCATTTTAACCAATATTCAACACAATATCTACACTGACATTAGCCAAAATCCAACCTCATCAGAAGTGGAAATATTGGCTAAATAGCAAAGTGGTGGCCTCTAGGGACCTCACTGAGGACCATAGCACCTTCGGAATCAGACAATGAAGACGCCCTAAGTGGTCCCTTAGTAGGCTGTCTGTGGACATGCCACCTGTAGCTTATTCAGTGGAATTAAGTAAGCTGTCTGTGGACATCACACTCTTAGCTTATTCAGTGGACCTAGATAAGCTGTCTGAGGACATCCCACTTGTAGAAAAATGGACTTCCGAAAGATTTCTTTTAGAAATACAGGTTCCCACAATGGCCACAAACGGCTTAATCAGCCCCCTAACCACCTTTCCTACCACAAGCATCCTCATCAGAAGTGGAAGTATTGGCAAAATAGCAAAGTGGTGGCCTCTAGGGACCTCACTGAAGACTATAGCACCTTCAGAGTCTGAAATATTCACGTCAATGGATAAATGGACCCAAAAAGGCTGTGCAGCACTATTGGTGCAGTTTAACCAATATTCAACACAATATCTACATTGACATTAGCCAAAATGCAACCTCATCAGAAGTGGAAATATTGGCTAAATAGCAAAGTGGTGGCCTCTAGGGACCTCACTGAAGACTATAGCACCTTCAGAGTCTGAAATATTTACGTCAATGGGTAAAGGGACCCAAAAAGACTGTGCAGCACTATTGGTGCATTTTAACAAATATTCAACATTTACATTGACATTAGCCAAAATCCAACCTCATCCAACCTCATAACCAATATTCAACATTTACACTGACATTAGCCAAAATCCAACCTCATCAGAAGTGGAAGTATTGGCTAAATAGCAAAGTGGTGGCCTCTAGGGACCTCACTGAAGACTATACACCTTCAGAGTCTGAAATATTCACGTCAATGGATAAATGGACCCTAAAAGGCTGTGCAGCACTATAGGTGCATTTTAACCAATATTCAACATTTACATTGACATTAGCCAAAATCCAACCTCATCCAACCTCATAACCAATATTCAACATTTACATTGACATTAGCCAAAATCCAACCTCATCAGAAATTGGCTAAATAGCAAAGTGGTGGCCTCTAGGGACCTCACTGAAGACTATAGCACCTTCAGAGTCTGAAATATTTACGTCAATGGATAAATGGACCCAAAAAGACTGTGCAGCACTATTGGTGCATTTTAACCAATACATTTACATTAGCCAAAATCCAACCTCATCCAACCTCATAACCAATATTCAACATTTACATTGACATTAGCCAAAATCCAACCTCATCAGAAGTGGAAGTATTGGCTAAATAGCAAAGTGGTGGCCTCTAGGGACCTCACTGAGGACCATAGCACCTTCGTGCTACCACCTTTCCTACCACAAGCATCCTATTTGTGCCCCCGATCACCTATCAGTCATCCCACCTGCAGCTTATTCAGTGGACCCTGTGTAGGCTGTCCAGACATCCCACTCGTAGCTTATTCAGTGGACCTTAAAAAGCTGTCTGAGGACATTCCACCTCTAGGAAAATGGGTTTCAGACGTGTTTTCAGAAATATGGGTCCCCTCGAAGGCCACAAAAAGCCTAATAAGCTAAAGGCGGGATGTCCGCAGACATCTTACCAAGGGTCCATTGAATAAGCTACAGGTGGGATGACCGCAGACAGCTGATTCAGCTACAAGTGTGATGTCCACAGACAGCCTATTTGGGTTCCATTAAATAAGCTACAGGTGGGATGTCCGCAGACAGCTTAATAAGCTAAAGTTGGGATGTCCGCAAACAGCTTACCAAGGGTCCATTAAATAAGCTAAAGGTGGGATGTCCGCAGACAGCTTAATAAGCTGAAGGCGGGATGGACACAGACAGCTTATCAAGGGTCAATTGAATAAGCTAAAGGTGGGATGTCCGCAGTAAGCCTAATAAGCTAAAGGTGGGATTGTACGGACATCCCACCTGTAGCTTATTCAATGGACCCTTGGTAAGCTGTCTGCGGACATCCCACCTGTAGCTTATTTAATGGAACCCAAATAGGCTGTCTGTGGACATCCCACCTTTAGCTTATTAGGCTTTCTAAGGACATCCCACCTGTAGCTTATTCAGTGGACCCTTGGTAAGCTGTCTACGGACATCCCGCCTTTAGCTTATTAGACTTTGTACGGACATCCCACCTGTAGCTTATTCAAAGTCTAATAAGCTAAAGCTGGGATGTCCACAAACAGCCTATTTGGGTTCCATTGAATAAGCTACAGGTGGGATGTCCGCCGACAGCTTTATAAGCTAAAGGTGGGATGTCCGCAGACAGCTTACCAAGGGTCCATTAAATAAGCTAAAGGTGGGATGTCCGCAGAAAGCCTAATAAGCTAAAGGTGGGATGTCCACAGACAGCTTACCAAGGGTCCATTAATTAAGCTACAGGTGGGATGTCAGCAGTAAGCCTAATAAGCTAAAGGTGGGATTGTACGGACATCCCACCTGTAGCTTATTCATTGGACCCTTGGTAAGCTGTCTGCGGACATCCCACTTGTAACTTATTTAATGGAACTCAAATAGGCTGTCTGTGGACATCCCACCTTTAGCTTATTAGGATTTCTAAGGACATCCCACCTGTAGCTTAATAGGTGGACCCTTGGTAAGCTGTCTGCGGACATCCCACCTTTAGCTTATTAGGTTTTTTCTAAGGACATCCCACCTGTAGCTTATTCAATGGACCCTTGGTAAGCTGTCTGCGGACATCCAACCTTTAGCTTATTAGGCTTTGTACGGACATCCCACCTGTAGCTTATTCAATGGACTCTTGGTAAGCTGTCTGCGGACATCCTACCTTTAGCTTATTAGTCTATGTACGGACATGCCAGCTGTAACTTATTCAATGGACCCTTGGTAAGCTGTCTGCGGACTGCCCACCTTTAGCTTATTAGCCTTTGTATGGACATCCCACCTGTAGCTTATTCAAAGTCTAATAAGCTAAAGCTGGGATGTCCACCCACCCCTCCATCCGTCTATCCATCCGTCGTTGTCTCCATCTCTCCGTCTATCTGTCTGTGCGTCTATCTGTCCAGTCTTCATTCCTGCTAAATGGTGTCTGGTTTTTAGCGGAAATGAACCCTGCAGGGGGCGCCAAAGCGACAGTTACATAGGGTGTGGGGTTAAGGGTTTTAGGCCTAGGGTTATGCAGTGTTAGGGTTGGGGCTTAGGGCTTGAGGTTTTTTTTTGCTGTTAGGGTTCAGGGTTAAGGGTTAGGGTTAGGGTTATTTGGCGCTAGGGTTAAGGGTCGGTTGGGGTTTGGGGTTTGACGTGGGGTTGGGGTTTAGAACTTGGGGTTTGGACTTTAGGGTCAACTTGCGCATAGGTAGGGGGATAAAAGCGACTTTCACCCTCGTCTGTTTCACCCTCATTAGAATATTGGATCTGATTGGCCCAGACTCGTATGGCTGCAGGTCTTGAACCGTGCGTCCGATTGGCATGAGGGAGGTGTCATTCGATGCGTCATCAAAGCGAGCTTCCCCCTCCCTCGTTTCCCCCTCATTAGAATAGAGGCGATCCGATTGGCCCAGACTGCTACGGCTGTAGGTCTTGAACCGTAGGTCCGATTGGCATCAGGGAGGTGTCCTTTGATTCGTCGTCAAAGCGCGCTTCCCCCTCCCTCGTTTCCCCCTCATTAGAATATCTTCGATCCGATTGGCCTAGACTCATACGGCTGTAGGTCTTGAACCGTAGGTCCGATTGGCATGAGGGAGGTGTCATTTGATGCGTGCCATCAAAGGCGAGATTCCCCCCTACTCGTTTCCCCCTCATTAGAATATACGCGATCCGATTGGCCTAGACTTGTGTGGCTGTAGGTCTTGAACCGTGGGTCCGATTGGCCTCAATGAGGTGTCATTTGATGGGTCATCTCTCTGTCTACCTGTCCCTCTATCTGTCTATAGGCACGTCTATCTGTCCATCCATCCACCCCTCCATCCGTCTATCCATCCGTCGTTGTCTCCATCTCTCCGTCTATCTGTCTGTGCGTCTATCTGTCCAGTGTTCATTCCTGCTAAATGGTGTCTGGTTTTTAGCGGAAATGAACCCTGCAGGGGGCGCCAAAGCGACGGTTACATAGGGTGTGGGGTTAAGGGTTTTAGGCCTAGGGTTATGCAGTGTTAGGGTTGGGGCTTAGGGCTTGAGGCTTTTTTTTTGCTGTTAGGGTTCAGGGTTAAGGGTTAGGGTTAGCAACAATGAAGAATAAATGTTTAGGCTGTAGTCTGTATCCCCCTGCTGGTTGATTTGAATATTACACAGCCATTAACATGTGACTAACAAGGAAGTTAGTGTCTGCCATGCCGTTATTCTATAGATAAGTTTGAGAGCAGTGAATCCATACGCTTCTGCATTCATCTTTGGCCTTTGGAAGCTTCGTCGGTATGTGCTGTGCCTACTGTTATAATACTTCAGTTATAAACGATTAGTTTAATAGTTTCTGTAATTTGTATTCTTTGAGTACATTGTAATGTGATTCTCACTGGACTATATCAGACCCAGCATTACTGTATGCCGATCACCTTTATTGCCTTATATTTTGTGTTCATGTTATTTTTTAAGCAGAAAAGAGCAACATTACAAGATATGTGAGATATTTGCAGGAAAAATTTTTGTTATGTCCACATTGTGAATGTAAATTTATATTGTTTATTTTCTTCTTATTTATAGTTTTACTCAGCTCTTATTAAAGTGAGAAAAAGGACATTAATGTGTCTGTGAAGTTAATGAGGGAGAGTTTAACTTGCTGTGAAAGTATACACAGGACGTATATGGAGAACAGTACATATGTTTTATGCAGCATTAGTGTCACAATCACCAGCGATCTTCTCCCCTTAGAATAATGATGGTCCAGGATCAAAATTATGTATTTTACACTGTATTTAAATGAAGATGGTCCAGGATCAACATTAATGAATTTACACTGTAATTAAATGATTATGGTCCAGGATCAACATTATTGAATTTACACTGTAAATATATGATGATGGTCCAGGATCAACATTAGTGAATTTACACTGTAATTAAATGATGATGGTCCAGGATCAGCATTAGTGATTTTACACTGTATTTAAATGTTTCTGATGGTCCATGATCAACATTAGTGAATTTACACTGTACTTTTCTTACTATTATGTTTTTTTACATTTAGTTGATAGAACAGGAGAGAGAGGAAACTGTGTGGAGCCGAGAGAGGGGAAGGTTTGACATAGGACATCAAGGTGGGAATCAAATTCGGTTCACCATGAGCATAGGAGTTCCATGTGCTAACGCACTAACCACTACACCATTGGTCCTTACAATTTACACTTTATTTATTTGATGACGGCTCCGGATCAACATTAGTAAATTTACACTGTCATTAAATGATGATGGTCCAGGATCAACATTAGTGAAATTACACTGTATTTAAATGTTTCTGATGGTCCAGGATCAGCATTAGTGAATTTACAGTGTAATTAAATGATGTTGGTCTGGGATCAACATTAGTGAATTTACACTGTAATTATATGATGATGGTCCAGGATCAACAGAAGTGAATTAACATTGTAATTAAATCATGATGGTCCAAGATCAACATTAGTGAATCTACACTGTACTTTTCTTACTATTATGTTTTTTACATTTAGTTGATAGGACAGGAGAGAAAGGAAACTGTGTGGAGCAGAGAGAGGGGAAGGTTTGACATAGGACATCGAGATGGGAATCCAACTTGGTTCACCATGAGCATAGGAGTGCCATGTGCTGACGCACTAACCACTACACCATTGGTCCTTACAATTTACACTTTATTTAATAGATGACGGCTCAGGATCAAGATTAGTAAATTTACACTGTATTTATATGATGATGGTCCATGATCAGCATTAGTGAATTTACAGTGTAATTAAAGGATGATGGTTTAGGATCAACATTAGTGAATTTACAGTGTGTTTAAATGATGATGGTCCAGGATCAACATTAGTGAATTTACACTGTGTTTAAATGATGATGGTCCAGGATCAACATTAGTGAATTTACACTGTATTTACATGATGATGGTCCAGGATCAACTTTAGTGAATTTACACTGTGTTTAAATGATGATGGTCCAGGATCAACATTAGTGAATTTACACTGTATCTACATGATGATGGTCCAGGATCAACTTTAGTGAATTTACACTGTGTTTAAATGATGATGGTCCAGGATCAACATTAGTGAATTTACACTGTGTTTAAATGATGATGGTCCAGGATCAACATTAGTGAATTTACTCTGTATTTACATGATGATGGTCCAGGATCAACTTTAGTGAATTTACACTGTGTTTAAATGATGATGGTCCAGGATCAACATTAGTGAATTTACACTGTATTTAAATGTTTATGATGGTCCAGTTTCCCAGAGATGGGTTGCGGCTGGAAGGGCATCCGCTGCTTAAAATCGTGTTGGATAAGTTGGCGGTTCATTCCGCTTTGGCGACCCCAGATTAATAAAGGGACTAAGCCGACAAGAAAATGAATGAATGATGGTCCAGGTTCAACATTAGTGAATTTACACTGTAATTAAATGTTGATGGTCCAGGATCAGCATTAGTGAATTTACACTGTATTTAAATGATGATGGTCCAAGATCAGCGTTAGCGAATTTACATTGTATTTAAATCATACCTGCCAACATTTGGTTCGTAAATTCCGGGAGACCCCCCCGGGGTGGGGTGGGGGGGTTACGTCATACGTTAATTTGCATATTACTGACGTCATCGCGTTCTACCATTTCTGTTTGTTTAACAGCCTATGGTAAATAAATGGGGTATTTTATATTCGCACTACGCTTTATGTAAGCTTGTCAATTTAACTAAATTTATTGCTGTTTGAATACAGTATATCATTATAGATGAGTAGGGAATTTGCAGTAATCTCTCAGACGTAATATACTCAGGCAAGTTCTGAAACTCTCACTTAAAACATCTCTGATTGTGAACAAGAATAAACGGTCAAATTAAATTGTTAAAATAAAGGAGAAGCAGATCGGGTTGACTGTACAAGGGAGATACCTTCAAACTGCCACCTGTTCTAAATCATTTGCCGTCGGTACGCAGAGGTGCTCTGCTCTCAGGCTGCAGGGGAGGGGCCGGCCGCATCACCCGCAGCTCGTTGTGAAGAGTAGGGACGGTACAGTAATGGAAAAACGACAGTCTATAAAAATCGCCAGTAACACACAAAAAAGTCGCTAGATTTGTCGCTAGTCGCTTTTTTGAAAATTTGTCACTAAGTTGGCAACACTGGTGCAAACTGAAGAGCGGGGAGCGGGAGGGGTGAGAGGTTTGGGGAGATGGGGGTGCGCGAACTGTAGCGTGCGACCGGAAGAGCACAAGCACCAAGTTTCAGCCCGGACTGTACCAAAATGCTGAGGAGCGGGGGGCGGGGGAATTCCGGGAGTTTACCAGGAGACAGAACAATACGGGAGACGGGTCTGAAATACGGGAGACTCCCGGGAAAAACGGGAGCGTTGGCAGGTATGATTTAAATGATGATGGTCCAGGATCAACATTACTGAATTTACACTGTATTTAAATGTTTCTGATGGTCCAGGATTAACATTGATGATTTTACACTGTAAGTAAATGTTGATGGTCCAGGATCAACATTAGTGAATTTACACTGTAATTAAATGATGATGGTCCAGGATCATCATTAGTGAATTTACACTGTAATTAAATGATGATGGTCCAGGATCAACATTAGTGAATGTACACTGTATTAAAATGTTTCTTATGGTCCAGGATCAGCATTAGTGAATTTACACTGTGTTTAAATGATGATGGTCCAGGATCAACATTAGTGAATTTACAGTGTAATTAAAGGATAATGGCTCAGGATCAACATTAGTGAATTTACACTGCGTTTAAATGATGATAATAAATTTAAATTGAGGATAAATATATTATTGAATAAGTTGCACGAGGGATGTTGGCTCCCGAGAGGTCAAAAGGTCAGAGGGCCCCAGAATTCAGAGTGGTGGTTGTGCAGGGGCCCCCAACGTGACACCTCAAATTTCAGGGCCCCAGACGGTTCCATGTATGGTTTATAACGCGCCAAAAAAATTCACCTCAAACACAAAGTCATTCAAGAGACAGTCTTGGAGTACATAGGTGAAAGAGGCCTGCCTGAGAGATCTGGTCTGCGGTGCCAATTAAGAGTTGCGTTCGAGTGAGGCCGTCATGCTCTCAGTATGGTGTTCGGGGGCCCGTAGGCTGCCAGCAGGCCAAGTTTGGAGCTCCTTGGACCCCTGGGGGGCGATCCGGGGCCCATTACACGTGTAACTTATTCCATTCATTTGGTAGGTGTTTCGTGGACAGCGCCCGATCGGCCCCAAACTGACATATATGTTGCGTCACGGGCCCCTGATGCAAGCCCCCGAGTTCCGTGGTCGCACCGGCTAATTTGCTCAAAAAAGCCCCCCATGACTGCGAACCACCTATGGAGTTTCCATTGAATAAGTTGCACGTGGGATGTTGGATCCTAAGAGGTCAAAAGGTGAAAGGTCCCCAAAATTCAGCTTGGTGGTTGTGCAGGGGCCCCCGATTTGATACCTCAAATTTCAGGGCCCTAGACGGTTCCATGAATGGTTTATAACGCGCCAAAAAAATTCACCTCAAACACAAAGTCATTCAAGAGACAGTCTTGGAGTACATAGGTGAAAGAGGCCTGCCTGAGAGATTTGGTCTGCGGTGCCAATTAAGAGTTGCGTTCGAGTGAGGCGCTCATGCTCTCTATGATGTTCGGGGGCCCCTAGGCTGCCAGCAGGCCAAGTTTGGAGCCCCTTGGACCCCCGGAGGCCGATCCAGGGCCCATGACACTTGTAACTTATTCCGTTCATGCAAGTCTATCTACACTGACATTAGCCAAAATCCAACCTCATCAGAAGTGGAAATATTGGCTAAATAGCAAAGTGGTGGCCTCTAGGGACCTCACTGAAGACTATAGCACCTTCAGATTCTGAAATATTCACGTCAATGGATAAATGGACCCAAAAAGGCTGTGCAGCACTATTGGTGCAGTTTAACCAATATTCAACACAATATCTACATTGACATTAGCCAAAATGCAACCTCATCAGAAGTGGAAGTATTGGCTAAATAGCAAAGTGGTGGCCTCTAGGGACCTCACTGAAGACTATAGCACCTTCAGAGTCTGAAATATTCACGTCAATGGATAAATGGACCCAAAAAGGCTGTGCAGCACTATTGGTGCAGTTTAACCAATATTCAACACAATATCTACTTTGACATTAGCCAAAATGCAACCTCATCAGAAGTGGAAGTATTGGCAAAATAGCAAAGTGGTGGCCTCTAGGGACCTCACTGAAGACTATTGCACCTTCAGAGTCTGTAATATTCACCTCAATGGATAAATGGACCCAAAAAGGCTGTGCAGCACTATTGGTGCATTTTAACCAATATTCAACATTTACATTGACATTAGCCAAAATCCAACCTCATCCAACCTCACTGAAGACTATAGCACCTTCAGAGTCTGAAATATTTACGTCAATGGATAAATGGACCCAAAAAGGCTGTGCAGCACTATTGGTGCATTTTAACCAATATTCAACATTTACATTGACATTAGCCAAAATCCAACCTCATCCAACCTCATAACCAATATTCAACATTTACATTGACATTAGCCAAAATCCAACCTCATCAGAAGTGGAAATATTGGCTAAATAGCAAAGTGGTGGCCTCTAGGGACCTCACTGAAGACTATAGCACAAAATCCAACCTCATCCAACCTCACTGAAGACTATAGCACCTTCAGAGTCTGAAATATCCACGTCAATGGATAAATGGACCCAAAAAGGCTGTGCAGCACTATTGGTGCAGTTTAACCAATCTTCAACACAATATCTACATTGACATTAGCCAAAATGCAACCTCATCAGAAGTGGAAGTATTGGCTAAATAGCAAAGTGGTGGCCTCTAGGGACCTCACTGAAGACTATAGCACCTCCAGAGTCTGAAATATTCACGTCAATGGATAAATGGACCCAAAAAGGCTGTGCAGCACTATTGGTGCAGTTTAACCAATATTCAACACAATATCTACTTTGACATTAGCCAAAATGCAACCTCATCAGAAGTGGAAGTATTGGCAAAATAGCAAAGTGGTGGCCTCTAGGGACCTCACTGAAGACTATTGCACCTTCAGAGTCTGAAATATTCACCTCAATGGATAAATGGACCCAAAAAGGCTGTGCAGCACTATAGGTGCATTTTAACCAATATTCAACATTTACATTGACATTAGCCAAAATCCAACCTCATCCAACCTCATAACCAATATTCAACATTTACATTGACATTAGCCAATAGCAAAGTGGTGGCCTCTAGGGACCTCACTGAAGACTATAGCACCTTCAGAGTCTGAAATATTCACGTCAATGGATAAATGGACCCAAAAAGGCTGTGCAGCACTATTGGTGCATTTTAACCAATATTCAACATTTACATTGACATTAGCCAAAATCCAACCTCATCCAACCTCATAACCAATATTCAACATTTACATTGACATTAGCCAAAATCCAACCTCATCAGAAGTGGAAATATTGGCTAAATAGCAAAGTGGTGGCCTCTAGGGACCTCACTGAAGACTATAGCACCTTCAGAGTCTGAAATATTCACGTCAATGGATAAATGGACCCAAAAAGGCTGTGCAGCACTATTGGTGCAGTTTAACCAATATTCAACACAATATCTACATTGACATTAGCCAAAATGCAACCTCATCAGAAGTGGAAGTATTGGCTAAATAGCAAAATGGTGGCCTCTAGGGACCTCACTGAAGACTATACGCCTTCAGAGTCTGAAATATTCACGTCAATGGATAAATGGACTGTTTATCCAAGGCTGTGCAGCACTATTGGTGCATTTTAACCAATATTCAACACAATATCTACACTGACAAAATCCAACCTCATCAGAAGTGGAAATATTGGCTAAATAGCAAGGTGGTGGCCTCTAGGGACCTCACTGAAGACTATAGCAACTTCAGAGTCTGAAATATTCACGTCAATGGATAAATGGACCCAAAAAGGCTGTGCAGCACTATTGGTGCAGTTTAACCAATATTCAACACAATATCTACATTGACATTAGCCAAAATGCAACCTCATCAGAAGTGGAAGTATTGGCTAAATAGCAAAATGGTGGCCTCTAGGGACCTCACTGAAGACTATACGCCTTCAGAGTCTGAAATATTCACGTCAATGGATAAATGGACTGTTTATCCAAGGCTGTGCAGCACTATTGGTGCATTTTAACCAATATTCAACACAATATCTACACTGACAAAATCCAACCTCATCAGAAGTGGAAATATTGGCTAAATAGCAAGGTGGTGGCCTCTAGGGACCTCACTGAGGACCATAGCACATTCGTGCTACCACCTTTCCTACCACAAGCATCCTATTTGTGCCCCCGATCACCTATCAGTCATCCCACCTGCAGCTTATTCAGTGGACCCTGTGTAGGCTGTCCGGACATCCCACTCAAAGCTTATTCAGTGGACCTTAAAAAGCTGTCTGAGGACATTCCACCTCTAGGAAAATGGGTTTCAGACGTGTTTTCAGAAATATGGGTCCCCTCGAAGGCCACAAACAGCCTAATTTACACTGTATTTAAATGGTTCTGATGGTCCAGGATCAACATCAGTGAATTTACACTGTACTTTTCTTACTATTACGTTTTGTTCACATTTAGTTGATAAGACAGGAGAGAGAGAAAGGAAACTGTGTGGATCAGAAAGAAGGGAATGATTGACACAGGACATGGAGGTGGGAATCAAACTCAGGTCACCGTGAGCATAGGAGTGCCATGTGCTAACGCACTAACCCCCACATCCTTGGTGCTTACAATTTACGCTTTATTTAATTGATGATGTGATGATGTGTTAATTTTAAAGTGTAATTAAATCATGATGGTCCAGGATCAACATAAGTGAATTTACACTGTACTTTTCTTCCCATTACATTTCATTTAGTTGATAGGACAGGAGAGAGAGGAAACTGTGTGGAGCCGAGAGAGGGGAAGGTTTGACATAGGACATCAAGGTGGGAATCAAATTCCATGAGCATAGGAGTGCCATGTGCTAACGCACTAACCACTACACCATTGGTCCTTACAATTTACACTTTATTTATTTGATGACGGCTCAGGATCAACATTAGTAAATTTACACTGTCATTAAATGATGATGGTCCAGGATCAACATTAGTGAAATTACACTGTATTTAAATGTTTCTGATGGTCCAGGATCAGCATTAGTGAATTTACAGTGTAATTAAATGATGTTGGTCTGGGATCAACATTAGTGAATTTACACTGTATTTGAATGATGAAGGTCCAGGATCAACATTAGTGAATTTACATTGTATTTAAATGATGATGGTCCAGGTTCAACATTAGTGAATTTACAGTGTATTTAAATGTTAATGATGGTCCAGGATCAACAATAGTGATTTTAAAGTGTAATTAAATGATGGTGGTCCAGGATCAGCATTAGTGAATTTACACTGTATTTAAATGTTTATGATGGTCCAGGATCAACAGAAGTGAATTAACATTGTAATTAAATCATGATGGTCCAGGATCAGCATAAGTGAATTTACAGTGTGATTAAATGATGATGGTCCAAGATCAACATTAGTGAATTTACACTGTATTTGAATGATGAAGGTCCAGGATCAACATTAGTGAATTTACATTGTATTTAAATGATGATGGTCCAGGTTCAACATTAGTGAATTTACAGTGTATTTAAATGTTAATGATGGTCCAGGATCAACAATAGTGATTTTAAAGTGTAATTAAATGATGGTGGTCCAGGATCAGCATTAGTGAATTTACACTGTATTTAAATGTTTATGATGGTCCAGGATCAACAGAAGTGAATTAACATTGTAATTAAATCATGATGGTCCAGGATCAGCATAAGTGAATTTACAGTGTGATTAAATGATGACGGTCCAAGATCAACATTAGTGAATCTACACTGTACTTTTCTTACTATTATGTTTTTTACATTTAGTTGATAGGACAGGAGAGAAAGGAAACTGTGTGGAGCAGAGAGAGGGGAAGGTTTGACATAGGACATCGAGATGGGAATCCAACTTGGTTCACCATGAGCATAGGAGTGCCATGTGCTGACGCACTAACCACTACACCATTGGTCCTTACAATTTACACTTTATTTAATAGATGACGGCTCAGGATCAACATTAGTAAATTTAAACTGTATTTATATGATGATGGTCCATGATCAGCATTAGTGAATTTACAGTGTATTTAGATGATGACGGTCCAGGATCAACATTAGTGAATTTACAGTGTAATTAAAGGATGATGGTTTAGGATCAACATTAGTGAATTTACACTGTATTTACATGATGATGGTCCAGGATCAACTTTAGTGAATTTACACTGTGTTTAAAAGATGATGGTCCAGGATCAACATTAGTGAATTTACACTGTATTTAAATGATGATGGTCCAGGATCAACATTAGTGAATTTACACTGTATTTAAATGTTTATGATGGTCCAGTTTCCCAGAGATGGGTTGCGGCTGGAAGGGCATCCGCTGTGTAAAATCGTGTTGGATAAGTTGGCGGTTCATTCCGCTTTGGCGACCCCAGATTAATAAATGGACTAAGATGACAAGAAAATGAATGAATGATGGTCCAGGTTCAACATTAGTGAATTTACACTGTAAGTAAATGATGATGGTCCAGGATCAACATAAGTGAATTTACACTGTAAGTAAATGATGATGGTCCAGGATCAACATTAGTGAATTTACACTGTAAGTAAATGATGATGGTCCAGGATCAACATTAGTGAATTTACACTGTATTTAAATGATGATGGTCCAGGATCAACATTAGTGAATTTACACTGTAATTAAATGATGATGGTCCAGGATCAGCATTAGTGAATTTACACTGTATTTAAATGATGATGGTCCAGGATCAACATTAGTGAATTTACACTGTAATTAAATGATGATGGTTCAGGATCATCATTAGTGATTTTACACTGTATTTAAATGATGATGGTCCAGGATCAACATTAGTGAATTTACACTGTAATTAAATGATGATGGTCCAGGATTAACATTAGTGAATTTACACTGTAATTAAATGATGATGGTCCAGGATCAACATTAGTGAATTTACACTGTAAGTAAATGATGATGGTCCAGGATCAACATTAGTGAATTTACACTGTAATTAAATGATGATGGTCCAGGATCAACATTAGTGAATTTACACTGTAATTAAATGATGATGGTCCAGGATCAGCATTAGTGAATTTACACTGTATTTAAATAATGATGGTCCAGGATCAACATTAGTGAATTTACACTGTATTTAAATGATGATGGTCCAGGATCAGCATTAGTGAATTTACACTGTATTTAAATGATGATGGTCCAGGATCAACATTAGTGAATTTACAATGTAATTAAATGATGATGGTCCAGGATCAGCATTAGTGAATTTACACTGTATTTAAATGATGATGGTTCAGGATCATCATTAGTGAATTTACACTGTATTTAATTGTTTATGATGGTCCAGGTTCAACATTATTAAATTTACACTGTGTTTAAATGATGAAGGTCCAGGATCAACGTTAGTGAATGTACACTGTATTAAAATGTTTCTTATGGTCCAGGATCAGCATTAGTGAATTTACTGTGTATTTAAATGATGATGGTCCAAGATCAACATTAGTGAATTTACACTGTAATTAACTGATGATGGTCTAGGATCAACATTAGTGAATTTACACTGTAATTAAATGATGATGGTCCAGGATCAACATTAGTGAATTTACACTGTAATTAAATGATGATGGTCCAGAATCAACATTAGTGAATTTACACTGTAATTAAATGATGATGGTCCAGGATCAACATTAGTGAATTTACACTGTAATTAAATGATGATGGTCCAGGATCAACATTAGTGAATTTACACTGTAATTAAATGATGATGGTCCAGGATCAACATTAGTGAATTTACACTGTAATTAAATGATGATGGTCCAGGATCAGCATTAGTGAATTTACACTGTATTTAAATGATGATGGTCCAGGATCAACATTAGTGAATTTACACTGTATTTAAATGATGATGGTCCAGGATCAGCATTAGTGAATTTACACTGTTTTTAATTGTTTATGATGGTCCAGGTTCAACATTATTAAATTTACACTGTGTTTAAATGATGAAGGTCCAGGATCAACGTTAGTGAATGTACACTGTATTAAAATGTTTCTTATGGTCCAGGATCAGCATTAGTGAATTTACTGTGTATTTAAATGATGATGGTCCAAGATCAACATTAGTGAATTTACACTGTAATTAATTGATGATGGTCCAGGATCAACATTAGTGAATTTACACTGTAATTAAATGATGAAGGTCCAGGATCAGCATTAGTGAATTTACACTGTATTTAAATGTTTCTGATGGCCCAGGATCAGCATTAGTGAATTTACAGTGTATTTAAATGATGATGGTCCAGGATGGATCAGCATTAGTGAATTTACAGTGTATTTACATGTTTCTGATGGTCCAGGATTAACATTAGTGAATTTACACTGTATTTAAATGATGATGGTCCAGGATCAACATTAGTGAATTTACAATGTAATTAAATGATGATGGTTCAGGATCATCATTAGTGAATTTACACTGTATTTAATTGTTTATGATGGTCCAGGTTCAACATTATTAAATTTACACTGTGTTTAAATGATGAAGGTCCAGGATCAACGTTAGTGAATGTAAACTGTATTAAAATGTTTCTTATGGTCCAGGATCAGCATTAGTGAATTTACTGCGTATTTAAATGATGATGGTCCAGGATCAACATTAGTGAATTTACACTGTAATTAAATGATGATGGTCCAGGATCAACATTAGTGAATTTACACTGTAATTAAATGATGATGGTCCAGGATCAACATTAGTGAATTTACACTGTAATTAAATGATGATGGTCCAGAATCAACATTAGTGAATTTACACTGTAATTAAATGATGATGGTTCAGGATCATCATTAGTGATTTTACACTGTATTTAAATGATGATGGTCCAGGATCAACATTAGTGAATTTACACTGTAATTAAATGATGATGGTCCAGGATCAACATTAGTGAATTTACACTGTAATTAAATGATGATGGTCCAGGATCAACATTAGTATATTTACACTGTAAGTAAATGATGATGTTCCAGGATCAACATTAGTGAATTTACACTGTAATTAAATGATGATGGTCCAGGATCAACATTAGTGAATTTACACTGTAATTAAATGATGATGGTCCAGGATCAGCATTAGTGAATTTACACTGTATTTAAATGATGATGGTCCAGGATCAACATTAGTGAATTTACACTGTATTTAAATGATGATGGTCCAGGATCAGCATTAGTGAATTTACACTGTATTTAAATGATGATGGTCCAGAATCAACATTAGTGAATTTACACTGTAATTAAATGATGAAGGTCCAGGATCAACGTTAGTGAATGTACACTGTATTAAAATGTTTCTTATGGTCCAGGATCAGCATTAGTGAATTTACTGTGTATTTAAATGATGATGGTCCAAGATCAACATTAGTGAATTTACACTGTAATTAATTGATGATGGTCCAGGATCAACATTAGTGAATTTACACTGTAATTAAATGATGATGGTCCAGGATCAACATTAGTGAATTTACACTGTAATTAAATGATGAAGGTCCAGGATCAGCATTAGTGAATTTACACTGTATTTAAATGTTTCTGATGGCCCAGGATCAGCATTAGTGAATTTACACTGTAATTAAATGATGATGGTCCAGGATCAACATTAGTGAATTTACACTGTAATTAAATGATGAAGGTCCAGGATCAGCATTAGTGAATTTACACTGTATTTAAATGTTTCTGATGGCCCAGGATCAGCATTAGTGAATTTACAGTGTATTTAAATGATGATGGTCCAGGATGGATCAGCATTAGTGAATTTACAGTGTATTTACATGTTTCTGATGGTCCAGGATTAACATTAGTGAATTTACACTGTAATTAAATGATGATGGTCTAGGATCAACGTAAGTGAATTTACACTGTATTTAAATGTTTATGCTGGTCCTGGTGCAACATTAGTGAATTTACACTGTATTTAAATGTTTATGATGGTCCAGGGTCAACACTAGTGAATTTACACTGTAATTAAATAATGCTGGTCTAGGATCAGCATTAGTGAATTTACACTGTAATTAAATCACGATGGTCCAGGATCAACGTAAGTGAATTTACAGTGTAATTAAATGATGATGGTCCAAGATCAACATTTGTGAATCTACACTGTACTTTTCTTACTATTATGTTTTGGGTTTTTTACGTTTAGTTGATAGGACAGGAGAGAGAGGAAACTGTGTGGAGCAGAGAGAGAGGAAGGTTTGACATAGGAGATTGAAATCGAACTCGGTTCACCATGAGCATAGGAGTGCCATGTGCTAACGCACTAACCACTACACCATTGGTGCTTACAATTTATGCTTTATTTAATTGATGATGGCTCAGGATTAAGATTAGTAAATTTACATTGTAATTAAATGATGTTGGTCCAGGATCAAAATTAGTTAATTTACACTGTATTAAAATTTTATGATGGTCCAGGATCAACATTAGGGAATTTACACTGTATTTGAATGATGATGGTCCAGGATCAAAATTAATGAATTTACACTGTATTTTTCTTACTATTATTTTTGGAGGGTTTTCACATTTAGTTGATAGAACAAGAGAGAGGGGAAACTGTGGGGAGGCTTGAAAGACAGAAAGGCTTGACATAAGACACCGAGGTGGGAATCTAACTCAGGTCACTGTGAACATATGACTTGTGTTAACGCACTAAACACTACACTATTGGTGCTTATAATTTACACTTTATTTAATTGATGGTGGCCCAGGATCAACATTAGTAAACTTACACTGTATTTAAATGTTTCTGATGGTCCAGGATCAACATTAGTGAATTTACACTGTATTTCAATGATGATAGTCCAGAGTCAACATTAGTGAATATGCACTGCAGTGTTTCCTCTAGGATTTTTCCCAGCTGTGGTGGCAGGCTTTTTTTTTTACACAGATCTGCCAACTATTTCAAAGACAAACATTACACGGAGTATTACAAGTGGAGAACGCATTCATGTAATATGAGCATGCGAATCTCTTTGCTTGCGCGCCGATTTCCTCTTCGTGCACAAAACTTCTTGCACGCACTCAAATTTACATGCTCAAGTGCAGATCTTCTCGTGCGCTCTCCAGTAAGCGCTGCTGAAGTGCGATTTAGTGCGTTTTTGTGCGTTTTCCGACATTAACGCGTCCTGAAGTAAAGTGAAACGGCTATAAACTCCAGAAAGATAAGTATACTTATGGAAACTGTGTTCATCTTAACTGAAAGCTACACCGTGTTTGCTGGCGCCCCACGCATCACGCACCTGTCAGTCAGTCAGTCAGCATGTCACCTTAAAGGGTTGAACAAATAGCGCACAGCACTACTACGGTTACAGAAAATGTTTGCGCTGTTATAATTCACTTACCTTTTAATATGTTTTGGTGCGATTATAACCCGCTATAAAAAACACGACTAAATGTTTTAAATGAGAAGTTGTAATGTAGCCGTGGCGGGATGAATTTTGGCGTGGTGGCCGACCATGGATGAATGAATGTAGCGGAAACCTTGCACTGTAATTAAATGTTTATGATGGTCCAGGATCAACATTAGTGAATTTACACTGTATTTAAATGATGATGGTCCACACTGTAAAAACAAATCTGTACAATCACGGTGAAAATGACTATATTTTAAGAGATTTTTTTCCGTACTACCAAAGAGCATAGAATCACCAAGAGGCGACACTCTAGTGCGATTTGGGAAACAGCCACTGTAGCGCGGCGGCCATTTTGCAATGAAAATTCCAATAGAACAACAGCATATTATAAGTCTGTAAAATAAACTATTAAAAGTGCTGATGATTGTGATAGTAAGTGTTGTATTGTCGTCTTTCAGGTTGTACAGCTACTACACTTATTACGGGTGTTTTTCTGTTTATATACATTTTCGAATTGCATTATGGGAAGGGGATCGCAACTCAGACAGCGTTAGTTAGTTCTTCCTATGTTTTCCCCTGGTAAGTACGGTTAATAAAACATATCACAATAGTTTAGTTAAAAGACTGCTTTATTACCTTTTTATCGTTATTTCAAATGATTATTGTCTTGTCTGAACCGACCATCGACTGTACAACAGGTCAAACTGCATTTACTGCAACAGGTAAAAAGCATTTACTTAATGATTTTTTCACCTTTTTATGCGTTTTCCTCATCAGTAAATATGCTATCTGTTCATTTACAGTTGTTTGTCTGTATTTTTCTAAACTGCTGTGGGCGGGAAGTGACGTCACACTCCTCTGCACCTGCGTGAGTATGACTGGATTAATGGTAAACGTCAGCTCGTCTGTGAGAGTGTAAAAGGTATGTTAATTATCTAATAGAAATATAAATGTTTTCTTTGTACAGTGCATTTAACAAGGGATAGCATTCAAAGTTTGTGACACTGTGTAGTTTGGTTGATATATAGTGATGAAGGTGTATTTCGATGACTGGTTACCTTACATGAACACTAATGTGCTTTAAACGCTCGTAACACCTAAATGTATGTGTTTGTTTGCTTATTAATAACTAATTTTATATTTTTATTGACGTTATCTAATGTTAGCTTTAGTTTGACCGACGTATTAAGGCTGTGTGACCGAGTTTAAGTGGGAAACAGCTTTGCTGATTTTTAAGTATGGACTCGCAATGTAACGTATGTAACACAATATGAGGGGAAAATACACACATGTAAGGTCAGGGCTGCCAACATTTGGCTTTAGTTTGGAGTGAGAATTTAAGGCCCGCCCATATCCACAAGCCACGCCCCCACTACCAAGCCACCCCCCATTTATTTATAAATACCTAAAATGATAAATATATTATTTTAATAAATACTTTTTAAAATGTTTATTACAAATTAGAGTATTATTACCATTATACAATTATTTTGTTATAAATAAATAAATGAAAAAAATCTATTCTAAATGTAACTGGAAAGCAATGTAAAGATACAACTGAAGTAATATGTAAAGATCATTTAAGAAATCATTTGGGTAAATATATTTATTTCAGGACAGCATGGTAGCTCAGTGGTTAGCATTGTAGCCTCACAGCAAGAAGGTCACTGGTTTGAGTGACACATGCGCTATAGGGGAATTGGTGAACTAACTTGGTTGTAGTGCATCAGTGTGTGTTTTCCAGTACTGGGTTGCGGCTGGAAGGGCATCCACTGCGTAAAACGTATTCCAGAACAGTTGGTAGTTCATTCCGCTGTGCAGGCTGTTACCCCTGCCATAAAACACAGAGTGTATAGACTGTATACCTATAGAGTGTATCATGTGTGTATATGTATAGATTGTATCATGTGTGTATATGTATAGAGTGCATCGTGTGCATATCTATTGTCACGATCACCAGCGATCTTCTCCCCTTAGATCGCTGGTTTACATGCACATTCACTAATGGACTACAAATCCCCCATCTTATGGACTACATCTCCATACATGCACTACTCTCACATCACACACAACCGGTTCCATATCTTCACTGATTACATCCAACAGCTGAAGCCGCTCAAGCAATGATCACACTCAGTACATAAACAGCACACACACTCACTCCAGTTGCCGAGTCTTGTTCATCTGTTCACAGTGTCAATTCTACGCGTTTTCTTGTTTTGCTCTTACCGTATTTCGACCCTAGCCTTGTTTAGTTGTTTCTCCCTGTCCGCTGCCATCCTTGTGACCATCTGCCTGCTACTTTGACTAAGTTTCTGGATTACCCTCATACCTCTGTTTGCTCCTGTACTGATCATTGCTTGCCTGACCATCCCTTTAATAAAACCTGAATGTGGATCCGCACTCCCATTGTTCAGCATCTGTCTATCCTTGTGACATCTATAGAGTGTATTGTGTGTATATCTACAGAGTGTATCATGTGTGTGTATGTATGGAGTGTATCATGTGTGTATATCTATAGAGTGTATCATGCGTGTATATGTATAGATTGTATCATGTGTGCATATGTATATAGTGTATCTTGTGTGCATATATATGGAGTGCATCATGTCCTTTTGTTTGTATGGGACCATCAATTCCCTGTAGCTTAGAAGTTAGGTGACTCACCTTTCTTGCCAGAGACCCGGGTTTTATCCCAGACACTGACATGTGTGTATATCTATAGTGTGTATATTTATAGAGTGTTTATGTATGGAGTGTATCATGTGTGTATATGTATAGAGTGTATATCTATAGAGTGTATCATGTGTGCATATGTATGGAGTGTATCATGTGTGCATATGTATGGAGTGTATCATGTGTACATAGGTATGGATTTAATGAATCAGTGGTTAGGTGACTCACCTTTCACGCCAGAGACCCGGGTTCTATCCCAGACCCTGACATGTGTGTATATTTATAGAGTGTATATGTTACGGGTCCCGGCCGCGGAACTCGTAGGCAGATTAAAAGTGCCTGAATTATCAGGAGAAACAAAATCACATTGAGACTTCAGTGTCTTTCCCCAGGCGCAGCTTAGTAGCATCTGTTTATTAACAGTCATATTATAGCAACATATCCTCACAAATCATGTAATGCAAAAATGTTATCACAAATCATGTTTCATTTAATCAAACATACAGTTTTGTTCTCTTTGTTTGTATAGTTTTTCTCTTTTTTTTTTACAACAATGAATTCATCACATACTTATACACTCTGTACTCTCATTAACACATATAGATATTACACCTTCTGTATATTTATCAGTAGGACACAGAATACACTTTAAATTCTGTCAACCATCTTTTTTTCATTTTTTTTCTTTCTTTATAAATACCTCTATATGTATAACCATTTACCATAAAACTACGAAACTCACAGCACAATCATGTGTCTGTTATTTGTATCATTTAAATTGTAACAGTTACACTTGACACCAATTACCAATGTTACTCTCATAAACCATAAACTCTCATAAACTTTATACATTAACATATATATATATATATATATATATATATATATATATATATATATATATATATATATATATATATATATATATATATAAAATAAGTCATTTTCTGTTCAATTATCACATACTGAGTAAAATACATATTATTTACTGGGGAGTCAGTTATAACAAACATCTTACCAAGGGTCCATTGAATAAGCTACAGGTGGGATGACCGCAGACAGCTGATTCAGCTACAAGTGTGATGTCCACAGACAGCCTATTTGGGTTCCATTAAATAAGCTACAGGTGGGATGTCCGCAGACAGCTTAATAAGCTAAAGGTGGGATGTCCGAAAACAGCTTACCAAGGGTCCATTAAATAAGCTAAAGGTGGGATGTCCGCAGACAGCTTAATAAGCTGAAGGCGGGATGTTCACAGACAGCTTATCAAGGGTCAATTGAATAAGCTAAAGGTGGGATGTCCGCAGTAAGCCTAATAAGCTAAAGGTGGGATTGTACGGACATCCCACCTGTAGCTTATTCAATGGACCCTTGGTAAGCTGTCTGCGGGCATCCCACCTGTAGCTTATTTAATGGAACCCAAATAGGCTGTCTGTGGACATCCCACCTTTAGCTTATTAGGCTTTCTAAGGACATCCTACCTGTAGCTTATTCAGTGGACCCTTGGTAAGCTGTCTACGGACATCCCGCCTTTAGCTTATTAGAATTTGTACGGACATCCCACCTGTAGCTTATTCAAAGTCTAATAAGCTAAAGCTGGGATGTCCACAAACAGCCTATTTGGGTTCCATTGAATAAGCTACAGGTGGGATGTCAGCAGTAAGCCTAATAACTAAAGGTGGGATTGTACGGACATCCCACCTGTAGCTTATTCATTGGACCCTTGGTAAGCTGTCTGCGGACATCCCACTTGTAACTTATTTAATGGAACTCAAATAGGCTGTCTGTGGACATCCCACTTTAGCTTATTAGGATTTCTAAGGACATCCCACCTGTAGCTTAATAGGTGGACCCTTGGTAAGATGTCTGCGGACATCCCACCTTTAGCTTATTAGGCTTTCTAAGGACATCCCACCTGTAGCTTATTCAATGGACCCTTGGTAAGCTGTCTGCGGAAATCCCATCTGTAGCTTATTCAATGGACCCTTGGTAAGCTGTCTGCGGACATCCCACCTTTAGCTAATTAGGCTTTGTACGGACATCCCACCTGTAGCTTATTCAATGGACCCTTGGAAACCTGTCTGCGGACATCCCACCTTTAGCTTATTAGGCTTTGTACGGACATCCCATCTGTAGCTTATTCAATGGACCTTTGGTAAGCTGTCTGCGGACTGCCCACCTTTAGCTTATTAGCCTTTGTACGGACATCCCACCTGTAGCTTATTCAAAGTCTAATAAGCTAAAGCTGGGATGTCCGCAGACAGCTTACCAAGGGTCCATTGATTAAGTTACAGAAGAGATGTCCTTAGAAAGCCTAATAAGCTAAAGATGGAATGTCCACAGACAGCTTACCAAGGGTCCATTGAATAAGCTACAGGTGGGATCACTGCAGACAGCTGATTCAGCTACGTAGGTGTTCAGGGGGACATATAGGCTTTTCCCCGTCAGTCCGCTGCCACCCTGTGGCCATCGCCAGATTGACTCAAAAAAGAGTGGGGGTTAGGGTCCGCTTCGACGGCGTTCCGCCTCTGAATGCGCCGGCGGGCCCTCACGCGGGGCCCCACGCGGTCGTCGGGGCGGTGAAAAATCATCTAGGGGGCGGGCTACTGTCCTAACGGGGCAGCCTAATGGGGGTCCAGGATCAACATTAGGGAATTTACACTGTAACTAAATGATGATGGTCCAGGATCAACATTAGTGAATTTACACTGTATTTAAATGATGATGGTCCAGGATCAACATTAGTGAATTTACACTGTAATTTAAATGATGATGGTCCAGGATCAACATTAGTAAATGTACACTGTACTTTTCTTACCATTACGTTTTGGGGTTGTTTACATTTAGTTGATAGAACAGGAGAGAGAGGAAACTGTGTGGAGCAGAGAGAGGGGAAGGCTTGACATAGGACATCGAGGTGAAGTCGAACTCAGGTCACTGTGAACATAGGAGTGCCATGTGCTAACGCACTAACCACTACACCATTGATACTTACAATTTACACTTTGTTTAATTGATGATGGCCCATGATCAACATTAGTAAATTTACACTATTTAAATGTTTCTGATGGTCCAGGATTATCATTAGTGAATTTACACTGTATTTAAATGTTTCTGATGGTCCAGGATCAACATTACGGAATTTACACTGTATTTAAATGTTTCAGATGGTCCAGGATCAACATTAGTGATTTTACACTGTAACTAAATGATGATGGTCCAGAATCAACATTAGTGAATTTACACTGTAGTTAAATGATGATGATCCAGGATCAACATTAGTGACTGTACACTGTATTTAAATGTTTCTGATGGTCCAGGATCAACATTAGTGAATTTACACTGTATTTAAATGTTTCTGATGGTCCAGGATCAACATTAGTGAATTTACACTGTATTTAAATGTTTCTGATGGTCCAGGATCAACATTAGTGACTTTACACTGTATTTAAATTTTTCTGATGGTCCACGATCAACATTAGTGAATTTACAATGTTCTTAAATTTTTCTGCTTGTCCGGAATCAACATTAGTGAATTTACACTGTATTTAAATGTTTCTGATGGTCCACGATCAACATTAGTGAATTTACACTGTATTTAAATGTTTCCGATGGTCCAGGATCAACATTAGGGAATTTACACTGTAACTAAGTGATGATGGTCCAGAATCAACATTAGTGAATTTACACTGTAATTAAATGATGATGGTCCAGGATTACATTAGTGAATTTTCACTGTATTTAAATTTTTCTGATGGTCCACGATCAGCATTAGTGTATTTACAATGTTCTTAAATGTTTCTGATTGTCCGGAATCAACATTAGTGAATTTACACTGTAACTAAATGATGATGGTCCAGGATCAACATTAGTGAATTTACACTGTATTTAAATGTTTATGATGGTCCAGGATCAACATTAGTGAAATTACACTGTAACTAAATGATGATGGTCCAGAATCAACATTAGTGATTTTACACTGTAACTAAATGATGATGGTCCAGAATCAACATTAGTGAATTTACACTGTAATTAAATGATGATGGTCCAGGATCAATATTAGTGACTTTACACTGTATTTAAATGTTTCTGATGGTCCAGGATCAACATTAGTGAATTTACACTGTATTAAAATTTTTCTGATTGTCCGGAATCAACATTAGTGAATTTACACTGTATTTAAATGTTTCTGATGGTCCACGATCAACATTAGGGATTTTACACTGTATTTGAATGATGATGGTCCAGGATCAACATTAGTGAATTTACACTGTATTTAAATGTTTCAGATGGTCCAGGATCAACATTAGTGAATTTACACTGTATTTAAATGATGATGGTCCAGGATCAACATTAGTGAATTTACACTGTAACTAAATGATGATGGTCCAGGATCAACATTAGGGAATTTACACTGTACTTTTCTTACCATAACGTTTTGGGGTTGTTTACATTTAGTTGATAGAACAGGAGAGAGAGGAAACTGTGTGGAGCAGAGAGAGGGGAAGGCTTGACATAGGACATCGAGGTGGAGTCGAACTCGGGTCACTGTGAGCATAAGAGTCCCATGTGCTAACGCACTAACCGCTACACCATTTATAGCTACAGTTTACACTTTGTTTAATTGATGATGGCCCATGATCAACATTAGTAAATTTACACTATTTAAATGTTTCTGATGGTCCAGGATTAACATTAGTGAATTTACACTGTATTTAAATGTTTCTGATGGTCCAGGATCAACATTACGGAATTTACACTGTATTTAAATGTTTCAGATGGTCCAGGATCAACATTACGGAATTTACACTGTATTTAAATGTTTCAGATGGTCCAGGATCAACATTAGTGATTTTACACTGTAACTAAATGATGATGGTCCAGAATCAACATTAGTGAATTTACACTGTAGTTAAATGATGATGATCCAGGATCAACATTAGTGACTTTACACTGTATTTAAATGTTTCTGATGGTCCAGGATCAACATTAGTGACTTTACACTGTATTTAAATTTTTCTGATGGTCCACGATCAACATTAGTGAATTTACAATGTTCTTAAATTTTTCTGATTGTCCGGAATCAACATTAGTGAATTTACACTGTATTTAAATGCTTCTGATGGTCCACGATCAACATTAGTGAATTTACACTGTAACTAAATGATGATGGTCCAGAATCAACATTAGTGAATTTACACTGTAATTAAATGATGATGGTCCAGGATTACATTAGTGAATGTACACTGTATTTAAATGTTTATGATTGTCCAGGATCAACATTAGTGAAATTACACTGTAACTAAATGATGATGGTCCAGAATCAACATTAGTGATTTTACACTGTAACTAAATGATGATGGTCCAGAATCAACATTAGTGAATTTACACTGTAATTAAATGATGATGGTCCAGGATCAATATTAGTGACTTTACACTGTATTTAAATGTTTCTGATGGTCCAGGATCAACATTAGTGAATTTACACTGTATTTAAATTTTTCTGATGGTCCACGATCAACATTAGTGAATGTACAATGTGTTTAAATTTTTATGATGGTCCAGGATCAACATTAGTGAATTTACACTGTATTTAAATGTTTCTGATGGTCCAGGATCAACATTAGTGAATTTACACTGTATTTAAATGTTTCTGATGGTCCAGGATTACATTAGTGAATTTACACTGTATTTAAATTTTTCTGATGGTCCACGATCAGCATTAGTGAATTTACAATGTTCTTAAATGTTTCTGATTGTCCCGGAATCAACATTAGTGAATTTACACTGTAACTAATGATGATGGTCCAGGATCAACATTAGTGAATTTACACTGTATTTAAATGTTTCTGATGGTCCAGGATCAACATTAGGGAATTTACACTGTATTTAAATGATGATGATCCAGGATTAACATTAGTGAATTTACACTGTATTTAAATGTTTCTGATGGTCCAGGATCAACATTAGTGAATTTACAGTGTATTTAAATGATGATTGTCTAGGATCAACATAAGTGAATTTACACTGTATTTAAATGGTTCTGATGGTCCAGGATCAACATTAGTGAATTTACACTGTACTTTTCTTACTATTACGTTTTGTTCACATTTAGTTGATAAGACAGGAGAGAGAGAAAGGAAACTGTGTGGATCAGAAAGAGGGGCATGATTGACACAAGACATGGAGGTGGGAATCAAACTCAGGTCACCGTGAGCATAGGAGTGCCATGTGCTAACGCACTAACCCCCACACCCTTAGTGCTTACAATTTACGCTTTATTTAATTGATGTCTCAGGATTAACATTAGTGAACTTACACTGTATTTAAATGTTTATGATGGTGCAGGATCAACATTAGTGAATTTAAAGTGTAATTAAATGATGATGGTCCAGGATCAACATAAGTGAATTTACACTGTACTTTTCTTACGATTACATTTCAGGGTTGTTTACATTTAGTTGATAGAACAGGAGAGAAAGGAAACTGTGTGGAGCAGAGAGAGCGGAAGGCTTGACATAGGCCATCGAGGTGGAATCAAACTCGGGTCACTGTGAGCATAGGAGTGCCATGTGCTAACGCACTAACCACTGCACCATTGATACTTACAATTTACACTTTGTTTAATTGATTATGGAGCATGATCAACATTAGTAAATTTACACTATTTAAATGTTTCTGATGGTCCAGGATTAACATTAGTGAATTTACACTGTATTTCTTTCTTTATGATGGTCCAGGATCAATATTAGGGAATTTACACTGTATTTGAATGTTTCAGATGGTCCAGTATTAACATTAGTGAATTTACACTGTATTTAAATGTTTCTGATGGTCCAGGATCAACATTAGTGAATTTACACTGTATTTAAATATTTCTGATGGTCCAGGATCAACATTAGGGAATTTACACTGTATTTAAATGTTTCAGATGGTTAGGGTACAAGGGGGCCTCTGGGGCCCAAACTGCAAACCCAGGGAGAGTGGCTGGCCCCTGGGCAGCTCCCTGGGGTCAGAGACCATGGAACCAGAGTACAAACTGCAAGCACAGGGAGAGTGGCTGGCCCCTGGGGAGCTCCCTGGGGTCAGAGACCTTGGAGGTAGAGTACAAGGAGTTCTCTGGGGCCCGAACTGCAAGCCTAGGGAGAGTGGCTGGAACCTGGGCAGCTCCCTGGGGTCAGAGACCATGGAACCAGAGTGCAATGGGGCCTCTGGGGCCCAAACTGCAAGCCTAGAGAGAGTGGCTGGCCCCTCAGCAGCTCCCTGGGGTCAGACACCCTGGATGTAGAGTACAATGGGGCCTTTGGTGCCCAAACTGCAAGCCTAGGGAGAGTGGCTGGCCCCTGGGCAGCTCCCTGGGGTAAGAGACCCTGGAGGTAAGGGTACAAGGGGGCCTCTGGGGCACGAACTGCAAACCCAAGGAGAGTAGCTGGCCCCTGGGCAGCTCCCTGGGGTCAGAGACCCTGGAGGTAGAGTACAAGGGGGCCTCTGTGGCCCAAACTGCTATCCTAGGGAGAGTGGTTGGCCCCTGGGCAGCTCCCTGGTGTCAGAGACCTTGTAGTTAGGGTACAAGGGGGCCTCTGGGGCCCTAACTGCAAACCCAGGGAGAGTGGCTGGCCCCTGTGCAGCTCCCTGGGGTCAGAGACCATGGAACCAGAGTACAAGGGGGCCTCTGGGGCCCGAACTGCAAGTCTAGGGAGAGTGGCTGGCCCCTGGGCAGCTCCCTGGGGTCAGAGACCATGGAACCAGAGTGCAATGGGGCCTTTGGGGCCCAAACTCCAAGCCTAGGGAGAGTGGCTTGCCCCTGGGCTGCTCCCTGGTGTCAGAGACCTTGGAGGTAGGGTATAAGGGGGCCACTGGGGCCCAAACTGCAAGCCCAGGGAGAGTGGCTGGCCCCTGGGCAGCTCCCTGGGGTCAGAGACCTTGGAGGTAGAGTACAATGGGGCCTCTGGGGCCCAAACGGCAAGCCTAGGTAGAGTGGCTGGCCCCTGGGCAGCTCCCTGGGGTAAGAGACCCTGGAGGTAGGGTACAAAGGGGGGCTCTGGGGCCCAAACTGCAAGCCTAGGGAGAGTGGCTGGCCCCTGGGCAGCTCCCTGGGGTCAGAGACCATGGAGGAAGAGTACAATGGGGCCTCTGGGGCCCAAACTTCAAGCCTAGGGAGAGTGGCTGGAACCTGGGCAGCTCCCTGGGGCAAGAGACCCCGGAGGTAGGGTACAAGGGGGCCTCTTGGCCCCAAACAGCAAGCCTAGGGAGAGTGGCTGGCCCCTGGGCAGCTCCCTGGGGTTAGAGACCATGAAGGCAGAGTTCAAGGAGGCCTCTGGGGCCCAACTGCAAGCCTAGGGAGAGTGGCTGGCCCATGGGCAGCTCCCTGGGGTCAGAGACCCTGGAGGTAGAGTACAAGGGGGCCTTTGGGGCCCAAACTGCAAGCCCAGGGAGAGTGGCTGGCCCATGGGCAGCTCCCTGGGGTCAGATACCCTGGAGGTAGAGTACAAAGGGGCATGTGTAGCCCAAACTGCTAGCCTAGGGTGAGTGGCTGGCCCCTGGGCAG
>LR812521.1:50883257-50977930 GCA_903798195.1 Danio kyathit | reverse complement strand
AAGGGGCCTCTGAGGCCCAAACTGCAAGCCTAGGGAGAGTGGCTGGCCCCCTGGGCAGCTCCCTAGGGTCAGAGACCTAGGAGGTAAAGTACAATGGGGCCCAAATGGCAAGACTAGGTAGAGTGGTTGGCCCCTGGGCAGCTCCCTGGGGTAAGAAACCCTGGAGGTAGGGTACAAAGGGGGGCCTCTGGGGCCCCAAACTGCAAGCCAAAGGAGAGTGACAGGCCCCTGGGCAGCTCCCTGGTGTCAGAGACCATGGAGGAAGAGTACAATGGGGCCTCTGGGGCCCAAACTGCAAGCCCAGGGAGAGTGGCTGGCCCCTGTGCAGCTCCCTGGAGTAAGAGACCCCGGAGGTAGGGTACAAGGGGCCTCTTGGGCCCAAACAGCAAGCCAAGGGAGAGTGGCTGGCCCCTGGGCAGCTCCCTGGGGTTAGAGACCATGAAGGCAGAGTTCAAGGAGGCGTCAGGGGCCCAAACTGCAAGCCTAGGGAGAGTTGTTGGCCCATGGGCAGCTCCCTGGGGTCAGAGACCCTGGAGGAAGAGTACAAGGGGGCTTTTGGGCCCCGAACTGCAAGCCTAGAGAGAGTGGCTGGCCCCTGGGCAGCTCCCTGGGGTAAGAAACCCTGGAGGTAGGGTACATGGGGGCCTCTGGGGCCCGAACTGCAAGCCCAGGGAGAATAGCTGGCCCTGGGCAGCTCCCTGGGGTCAGAGACCCTGGAGGTAGAGTACAAGGGGGCCTGTGTGGCCCGAACTGCTAGCCTATGGAGAGTGGTTGGCCCCTGGGCAGCTCCCTGGTGTCAGAGACCTTGTAGTTAAGGTGAAAGGGGGCCTCTGGGGCCCAAACTGCAAGCCAAGGGAGAGTGGCAGGCCCCTGGGCAGCTCTCTGGGGTCAGAGACCATGGAACCAGGGTACAAGGGGGCCTCTGGGGCCCAAACTGTAAGCCCAGGGAGAGTGGCTGGCCCCTGGGCAGCTCCCTGGGGTAAGAGACCATGGAGGTAGGGTGCAAAGGGGGCCTCTGGGGCCCAAACTGCAAACCCAGGGAGAGTGGCTGGCCCTTGGGCAGCTCCCTGGGGTCAGAGACCTTGGAAGTAGAGTACAAGGGGGCTCATGGGGCCCAAACTGCAAGCCTAGGGAGAGTGGCTGGCCCCTGGGCAGCTCCCTGGGGTCAGAGACCTTGGAAGGTAGAGTACAAGGGGGCCTCTGGGGCCCAAACTGCTAGCCCAGGGAGAGTGGCTGGCCCCTGGGCAGCTCCCTGGGGTCAGAGACCTGGAGGTAGGGTACAAGTGGGCCCTCTGGGGCCCAAACTGCAAGCCTAGGGAGAGTGGCTGGCCCCTGGGCAGCTCCCTGGGGTCACAGACCTTGGAGGTAGGGTACAAGGGGGCCTCTGGGGCCCAAACTGCAAGTCCTAGGGGAGAGTGGCTGGCCCATGGGCAGCTCCCTGGGGTCAGAGACCTTGGAGGTAGGGTACAAGGGGGCCCTGTGGGCCCAAACTGCAAGCCCTAGGGAGAGTGGCTGGCCCTGGGCAGCTCCCTGGGGTCAGAGACCCTGGAGGAAGAGTACAAGGGGGCCTATGTGTAGCCCAAACTGCTAAGCTCTAAGGGAGAGTGGCTGGCCCCTGGGCAGCTCCCTGGTGTCAGAGACCTTGTAGTTAGGGTACAAGGGGCCTCTGGGGCCCAAGCTGCAAGCCCAGGGAGTGTGGCTGGCCCCTTGGCTGCTCCTCGGGGTCAGAAACCTTGGATGTAGAGTACAATGGGGCCTCTGGTGCCCAAACTGCAAGCCTAGGGAGAGTGGCTGGCCCCTGGGCAGCTCCCTGGGGTAAGAGACCCTGGAGGTAGGGTACAAGTGGGCCTCTTGGGCCCAAACAGCAAGCCTAGGGAGAATGGCTGGCCCCTGGGCAGCTCCCTGGGGTTAGAGACCATAAAGGCAGAGTTCAAGGAGGGCCTCTGGGGCTCGAACTTCAAGCCTAGGGAGAGTGGCTGGCCCCTGGGCAGCTCAATGGGGTCAGAGACCATGGAGGAAGAGTACAAGGGGGCCTCTGGGGCCCAAACTGCAAGCCAGGGAGAGTGGCTGGCCCCTCGGGCAGCTCCCTGGGGTCAGACACCTTGGAGGTGGAGTACAATGGGGCCTCTGGTGCCCAAACTGCAAGCCTAGTGAGAGTGGCTGGCCCCTGGGCAGCTCCCTGGGTCAGAGACCTTGGAGGTTCGAGTAAAAGGGGTTCTCAGGTTCCCGAACTGCAAGCCTAGGGAGAGTGGCAGGCCCCAAGGCAGCTCCTGGGAGTCAGAGACCATGGAACCAGAGTACAATGGGGCCTGTGTGGCCCAAACTGCAAGCCTAGGGAGAGTGGCTGGCCCCTGGGCAGCTCCCTGGTGTCAGAGACCCTGGAGGTAGAGTACAAGGGGGCCTGTGTGGCCCGAACTGCTAGCCTAGGGAGAGTGGCTTGCCCCTGGGCAGCTCCCTGGTGTCAGAGACCTTGTAGTTAGGGTACAAGGGGGCCTCTGGGGCCCAAACGTCAAGCCCAGGGAGAGTGGCTGGCCCCTGGGCTGCTCCCTGGGGTCAGACACCTTGGAGGTAGAGTACGATAGGGCCTCTGGTGCCCAAACTGCAAGCCTAGGGAGAGTGGCTGGCCCCTGGGCAGCTCCCTGGGGTTAGGGTTATTTGGCGCTAGGGTTAAGGGTCGGTTGGGGTTTGGGGTTTGACGTGGGGTTGGGGTTTAGAACTTGGGGTTTGGACTTTAGGGTCAACTTGCGCATAGGTAGGGGGATAAAAGCGACTTTCACCCTCGTCTGTTTCACCCTCATTAGAATATTGGATCTGATTGGCCCAGACTCGTATGGCTGCAGGTCTTGAACCGTGCGTCTCCGATTGGCATGAGGGAGGTGTCATTCGATGCGTCATCAAAGCGAGCTTCCCCCTCCCTCGTTTCCCCCTCATTAGAATAGAGGCGATCCGATTGGCCCAGACTCCTACGGCTGTAGGTCTTGAACCGTAGGTCCGATTGGCATCAGGGAGGTGTCCTTTGATTCGTCGTCAAAGCGCGCTTCCCCCTCCCTCGTTTCCCCCTCATTAGAATATCTTCGATCCGATTGGCCTAGACTCATACGGCTGTAGGTCTTGAACCGTAGGTCCGATTGGCATGAGGGAGGTGTCATTTGATGCGTGCCATCAAAGGCGAGCTTCCCCCCCACTCGTTTTCCCTCATTAGAATATACGCGATCCGATTGGCCTAGACTTGTGTGGCTGTAGGTCTTGAACCGTGGGTCCGATTGGCCTCAATGAGGTGTCATTTGATGGGTCATCTCTCTGTCTACCTGTCCCTCTATCTGTCTATAGGCACGTCTATCTGTCCATCCATCCACCCCTCCATCCGTCTATCCATCCGTCGTTGTCTCCATCTCTCCGTCTATCTGTCTGTGCGTCTATCTGTCCAGTGTTCATTCCTGCTAAATGGTGTCTGGTTTTTAGCGGAAATGAACCCTGCAGGGGCGCCAAAGCGATGGTTACATAGGGTGTGGGGTTAAGGGTTTTAGGCCTAGGGTTATGCAGTGTTAGGGTTGGGGCTTAGGGCTTGAGGCTTTTTTTTGCTGTTAGGGTTCAGGGTTAAGGGTTAGGGTTAGGGTTATTTGGCGCTAGGGTTAAGGGTCGGTTGGGGTTTTGGGTTTGGCGTGGGGTTCGGGTTTAGAACTTGGGGTTTGGACTTTAGGGTCAACTTGCGCATAGGTAGGGGGATAAAAGCGACTTTCACCCTCGTCTGTTTCACCCTCATTAGAATATTGGATCTGATTGGCCCAGACTCGTATGGCTGTAGGTCTTGAACCGTGCGTCCGATTGGCATGAGGGAGGTGTCATTCGATGCGTCATCAAAGCGACCTCATCAGAAGTGGAAATATTGGCTAAATAGCAAAGTGGTGGCCTCTAGGGACCTCACTGAAGACTATAGCACCTTCAGAGTCTGAAATAGTTACGTCAATGGATAAATGGACCCAAAAAGGCTGTGCAGCACTATTGGTGCATTTTAACCAATATTCAACATTTACATTGACATTAGCCAAAATCCAAAATCCAACCTTATCCAACCTCACTGAAGACTATACGCCTTCAGAGTCTGAAATATTCACGTCAATGGATAAATGGATCATAAAAGGCTGTGCAGCACTATTGGTGCATTTTAACCAATATTCAACACAATATCTACACTGACAAAATCCAACCTCATCAGAAGTGGAAATATTGGCTAAATAGCAAAGTGGTGGCCTCCAGGGACCTCACTGAGGACCATAGCACCTTCGGAATCAGACAATGAAGACGCCCTAAGTGGTCCCTAAGTAGGCTGTCTGTGGACATGCCACCTGTAGCTTATTCAGTGGAATTAAGTAAGCTGTCTGTGGACATCACACTCTTAGCTTAATCAGTGGACCTAGATAAGCTGTCTGAGGACATCCCACTTGTAGAAAAATGGACTTCCGAAAGATTTCTTTTAGAAATACAGGTTCCCACAATGGCCACAAACGGCTTAATCAGCCCCCCTAACCACCTTTCCTACCACAAGCATCCTCATCAGAAGTGGAAGTATTGGCAAAATAGCAAAGTGGTGGCCTCTAGGGACCTCACTGAAGACTATAGCACCTTCAGAGTCTGAAATATTCACGTCAATGGATAAATGGACCCAAAAAGGCTGTGCAGCACTATTGGTGCAGTTTAACCAATATTCAACACAATATTTACATTGACATTAGCCAAAATGCAACCTCATCAGAAGTGGAAATATTGGCTAAATAGCAAAGTGGTGGCCTCTAGGGACCTCACTGAAGACTATAGCACCTTCAGAGTCTGAAATATTTACGTCAATGGATAAATGGACCCAAAAAGACTGTGCAGCACTATTGGTGCATTTTAACCAATATTCAACATTTACATTGACATTAGCCAAAATCCAACCTCATCCAACCTCATAACCAATATTCAACATTTACATTGACATTAGCCAAAATCCAACCTCATCAGAAGTGGAAGTATTGGCTAAATAGCAAAGTGGTGGCCTCTAGGGACCTCACTGAAGACTATACGCCTTCAGAGTCTGAAATATTCACGTCAATGGTTAAATGGACCCTAAAAGGCTGTGCAGCACTATTGGTGCATTTTAACTAATATTCAACACAATATCTACACTGACATTAGCCAAAATTCAACCTCATCAGAAGTGTATATATTGGCTAAATAGCAAAGTGGTGGCCTCTAGGGACCTCACTGAAGACTATAGCACCTTCAGAGTCTGAAATATTTACGTCAATGGATAAATGGACCCAAAAAGACTGTGCAGCACTATTGGTGCATTTTAACCAATACATTGACATTAGCCAAAATCCAACCTCATCCAACCTCATAACCAATATTCAACATTTACATTGACATTAGCCAAAATCCAACCTCATCCAACCTCATAACCAATATTCAACATTTACATTGACATTAGCCAAAATCCAACCTCATCAGAAGTGGAAGTATTGGCTAAATAGTGTCTGGTTTTTAGCGGAAATGAACCCTGCAGGGGCGCCAAAGCGATGGTTACATAGGGTGTGGGGTTAAGGGTTTTAGGCCTAGGGTTATGCAGTGTTAGGGTTGGGGCTTAGGGCTTGAGGCTTTTTTTTGCTGTTAGGGTTCAGGGTTAAGGGTTAGGGTTAGGGTTATTTGGCGCTAGGGTTAAGGGTCGGTTGGGGTTTGGGGTTTGGCATGGGGTTGGGGTTTAGAACTTGGGGTTTGGACTTTAGGGTCAACTTGCGCATAGGTAGGGGGATAAAAGCGACTTTCACCCTCGTCTGTTTCACCCTCATTAGAATATTGGATCTGATTGGCCCAGACTCGTATGGCTGCAGGTCTTGTACCGTGCGTCCGATTGGCATGAGGGAGGTGTCATTCGATGCGTCATCAAAGCGAGCTTCCCCCTCCCTCGTTTCCCCCTCATTAGAATAGAGGCGATCCGATTGGCCCAGACTCCTACGGCTGTAGGTCTTGAACCGTAGGTCCAATAGGCATCAGGGAGGTGTCCTTTGATTCAACATTTACATTGACATTAGCCAAAAATCCAACCTCATCCAACCTCACTGAAGACTATAGCACATTCAGAATCTGAAATATTCACGTCAATGGATAAATGGATCCAAAAATGCTGTGCAGCACTATTGGTGCATTTTAACCAATATTCAACATTTACATTGACATTAGCCAAAATCCAAAATCCAACCTCATCCAACCTCACTGAAGACTATACGCCTTCAGAGTCTGAAATATTCACGTCAATGGATAAATGGACCCTAAAAGGCTGTGCAGCACTATTGGTGCATTTTAACCAATATTCAACACAATATCTACACTGACAAAATCCAACCTCATCAGAAGTGGAAATATTGGCTAAATAGCAAAGTGGTGGCCTCTAGGGACCTCACTGAAGACTATAGCACCTTCAGAGTCTGAAATATTCATGTCAATGGATAAATGGACCCTAAAAGGCTGTGCAGCACTATTGGTGCATTTTAACCAATATTCAACACAATATCTACACTGACATTAGCCAAAATCCAACCTCATCAGAAGTGGAAATATTGGCTAAATAGCAAAGTGGTGGCCTCTAGGGACCTCACTGAAGACTATAGCACCTTCAGAGTCTGAAATATTTACGTCAATGGATAAATGGACCCAAAAAGGCTGTGCAGCACTATTGGTGCATTTTAACCAATGTTCAACATTTACATTGACATTAGCCAAAATCCAAAATCCAACCTCATCCAACCTCACTGAAGACTATACGCCTTCAGAGTCTGAAATATTCACGTCAATGGATAAATGGACCCTAAAAGGCTGTGCAGCACTATTGGTGCATTTTAACCAATATTCAACACAATATCTACACTGACAAAATCCAACCTCATCAGAAGTGGAAATATTGGCTAAATAGCAAAGTGGTGGCCTCTAGGGACCTCACTGAGGACCATAGCACCTTCGGAATCAGACAATGAAGACGCCCTAAGTGGTCCCTAAGTAGGCTGTCTGTGGACATGCCACCTGTAGCTTATTCAGTTGAATTAAGTAAGCTGTCTGTGGACATCACACTCTTAGCTTATTCAGTGGACCTAGATAAGCTGTCTGAGGACATCCCACTTGTAGAAAAATGGACTTCCGAAGGATTTCTTTTAGAAATACAGGTTCCCACAATGGCCACAAACGGCTTAATCAGCCCCCTAACCACCTTTCCTACCACAAGCATCCTCATCAGAAGTGGAAGTATTGGCAAAATAGCAAAGTGGTGGCCTCTAGGGACCTCACTGAAGACTATAGCACCTTCAGAGTCTGAAATATTCACGTCAATGGATAAATGGACCCAAAAAGGCTGTGCAGCACTATTGGTGCAGTTTAACCAATATTCAACACAATATCTACATTGACATTAGCCAAAATGCAACCTCATCAGAAGTGGAAATATTGGCTAAATAGCAAAGTGGTGGCCTCTAGGGACCTCACTGAAGACTATGGCACCTTCAGAGTCTGAAATATTTACGTCAATGGATAAATGGACCCAAAAAGACTGTGCAGCACTATTGGTGCATTTAACCAATACATTGACATTAGCCAAAATCCAACCTCATAACCAATATTCAACATTTACATTGACATTAGCCAAAATCCAACCTCATCAGAAGTGGAAGTATTGGCTAAATAGCAAAGTGGTGGCCTCTAGGGACCTCACTGAAGACTATACGCCTTCAGAGTCTGAAATATTTACGTCAATGGATAAATGGACCCAAAAAGACTGTGCAGCACTATTGGTGCATTTTAACCAATACATTGACATTAGCCAAAATCCAACCTCATCCAACCTCATAACCAATATTCAACATTTACATTGACATTAGCCAAAATCCAACCTCATCCAACCTCATAACCAATATTCAACATTTACATTGACATTAGCCAAAATCCAACCTCATCCAACCTCATAACCAATATTCAACATTTACATTGACATTAGCCAAAATCCAACCTCATCAGAAGTGGAAGTATTGGCTAAATAGCAAAGTGGTGGCCTCTAGGGAGCTCACTGAGGACCATAGCACCTTCGTGCTACCACCTTTCCTACCACAAGCATCCTATTTGTGCCCCCGATCACCTATCAGTCATCCCACCTGCAACTTATTCAGTGGACCCTGTGTAGGCTGTCCAGACATCCCACTCGTAGCTTATTCAGTGGACCTTAAAAAGCTGTCTGAGGACATTCCACCTCTAGGAAAATGGGTTTCAGACGTGTTTTCAGAAATATGGGTCCCCTCGAAGGCCACAAACAGCCTAATAAGCTAAAGGCGGGATGTCCGCAGACATCTTACCAAGGGTCCATTGAATAAGCTACAGGTGGGATGACCGCAGACAGCTGATTCAGCTACAAGTGTGATGTCCACAGACAGCCTATTTGGGTTCCATTAAATAAGCTACAGGTGGGATGTCCGCAGACAGCTTAATAAGCTAAAGGTGGGATGTCCGCAAACAGCTTACCAAGGGTCCATTAAATAAGCTAAAGGTGGGATGTCCGCAGACAGCTTAATAAGCTGAAGGCGGGATGTACACAGACAGCTTATCAAAGGTCAATTGAATAAGCTAAAGGTGGGATGTCCGCAGTAAGCCTAATAAGCTAAAGGTGGGATTGTACGGACATCCCACCTGTAGCTTATTCAATGGACCCTTGGTAAGCTGTCTGCGGACATCCCACCTGTAGCTTATTTAATGGAACCCAAATAGGCTGTCTGTGGACATCCCACCTTTAGCTTATTAGGCTTTCTAAGGACATCCCACCTGTAGCTTATTCAGTGGACCCTTGGTAAGCTGTCTACGGACATCCCGCCTTTAGCTTATTAGACTTCGTACGGACATCCCACCTGTAGCTTATTCAAAGTCTAATAAGCTAAAGCTGGGATGTCCACAAATAGCCTATTTGGGTTCCATTGAATAAGCTACAGGTGGGATGTCCGCCGTCAGCTTTATAAGCTAAAGGTGGGATGTCCGCAGACAGCTTACCAAGGGTCCATTAAATAAGCTAAAGGTGGGATGTCCGCAGAAAGCCTAATAAGCTAAAGGTGGGATGTCCACAGACAGCTTACCAAGGGTCCATTAATTAAGCTACAGGTGGGATGTCAGCAGTAAGCCTAATAAGCTAAAGGTGGGATTGTACGGACATCCCACCTGTAGCTTATTCATTGGACCCTTGGTAAGCTGTCTGCGGACATCCCACTTGTAACTTATTTAATGGAACTCAAATAGGCTGTCTGTGGACATCCCACCTTTCTTATTAGGATTTCTAAGGACATCCCACCTGTAGCTTAATAGGTGGACCCTTGGTAAGCTGTCTGCGGACATCCCACCTTTAGCTTATTAGGTTTTTTTCTAAGGACATCCCACCTGTAGCTTATTCAATGGACCCTTGGTAAGCTGTCTGCGGACATCCAACCTTTAGCTTATTAGGCTTTGTACGGACATCCCACCTGTAGCTTATTCAATGGACTCTTGGTAAGCTGTCTGCGGACATCCCACCTTTAGCTTATTAGGCTTTGTACGGACATCCCATCTGTAGCTTATTCAATGGACCCTTGGTAAGCTGTCTGTGGACATCCTGCCTTTAGCTTACTAGTCTATGTACGGACATGCCATCTGTAACTTATTCAATGGACCCTTGGTAAGCTGTCTGCGGACTGCCCACCTTTAGCTTATTAGCCTTTGTATGGACATCCCACCTGTAGCTTATTCAAAGTCTAATAAGCTAAAGCTGGGATGTCCGCAGACAGCTTACCAAGGGTCCATTGAAAGAGTTACAGATGAGATGTCCTTAGAAAGCCTAATAAGCTAAAGGTGGGATGTCCACAGACAGCCTATTTGGGTTCCATTGAATAAGCTAAAGATGGAATGTCCACAGACAGCTTACCAAGGGTCCATTGAATAAGCTACAGGTGGGATCACTGCAGACAGCTGATTCAGCTACGTAGGTGTTTAGTGGGACATATAGGCTTTTCCCCGTCAGTCCGCTGCCACCCCGTGGCCGTCGCCAGATTGACTCAAAAAAGAGTAAGGGTTAGGGTCCGCTTCGACGGCGTTCCGCGGGGCCCACGGAGGAGCCAGGGGGACGCCGTCACCTCTGAATGCGCCGGCGGGCTCTCCCGCGGGGCCCCACGCGGTCGTCGGGGCGGTGAAAAATCATCTAGGGGGCGCCTGTCCTAACGGGGAGGCCTAATGGGGGTCCAGGATCAACATTAGGGAATTTACACTGTAACTAAATGATGATGGTCTAGGATCAACATTAGTGAATTTATACTGTATTTAAATGATGATGGTCCAGGATCAACATTAGTGAATTTACACTGTAACTAAATGATGATGGTCCAGGATCAACATTAGTAAATTTACACTGTACTTTTCTTACCATTACGTTTTGGGGTTGTTTACATTTAGTTGATAGAACAGGAGAGAGAGGAAACTGTGTGGAGCAGAGAGAGGGGAAGGCTTGATTTAGGACATCAAGGTGGAGTCGAACTCGGGTCACTGTGAGCATAGGAGTGCCATGTGCTAACACACTAACCGCTACACCATTTATACTTACAATTTACACTTTGTTTAATTGATGATGGCCCATGATCAACATTAGTAAATTTACACTATTTAAATGTTTCTGATGGTCCAGGATTAACATTAGTGAATTTATACTGTATTTAAATTTTTCTGATGGTCCAGGATCAACATTACGGAATTTACACTGTATTTAAATGTTTCAGATTGTCCAGGATCAACATTAGGGAATTTACACTGTATTTAAATGTTTCTGATGGTCCAGGATCAACATTAGTGAATTTACACTGTATTTAAATGTTTCTGATGGTCCAGGATCAACATTACGGAATTTACACTGTATTTAAATGTTTCAGATGGTCCAGGATCAACATTAGTGATTTTACACTGTAACTAAATGATGATGGTCCAGAATCAACATTAGTGAATTTACACTGTAGTTAAATGATGATGATCCAGGATCAACATTAGTGACTGTACACTGTATTTAAATGTTTCTGACGGTCCAGGATCAACATTAGTGAATTTACACTGTATTTAAATGTTTCTGATGGTCCAGGATCAACATTACGGAATTTACACTGTATTTAAATGTTTCAGATGGTCCAGGATAAACATTAATGATTTTACACTGTAACTAAATGATGATGGTCCAGAATCAACATTAGTGAATTTACACTGTAGTTAAATGATGATGATCCAGCATCAACATTAGTGACTTTACACTGTATTTAAATGTTTCTGATGGTCCAGGATCAACATTAGTGAATTTACACTGTATTTAAATGTTTCTGATGGTCCAGGATCAACATTAGTGACTTTACACTGTATTTAAATTTTTCTGATGGTCCACGATCAACATTAGTGAATTTACAATGTTCTTAAATTTTTCTGATTGTCCGGAATCAACATTAGTGAATTTACACTGTATTTAAATGTTTCTGATGGTCCACGATCAACATTAGTGAATTTACACTGTATTTAAATGTTTCCGATGGTCCAGGATCAACATTAGGGAATTTACAATGTAACTAAATGATGATGGTCCAGAATCAACATTAGTGAATTTACACTGTAATTAAATGATGATGGTCCAGGATCAACATTAGTGAAATTGCACTGTAACTAAATGATGATGGTCCAGAATCAACATTAGTGATTTTACACTGTAACTAAATGATGATGGTCCAGAATCAACATTAGTGAATTTACACTGTATTTAAATTTTTCTGATGGTCCACGATCAACATTAGTGAATTTACACTGTATTTAAATGTTTCTTATGGTCCAGGATCAACATTAGTGAATTTACACTGTATTTGAATAATGATGGTCCAGGATCAACATTAGTGAATTTACACTGTATTTAAATGTTTCTGATGGTCCACGATCAACACTGGGGGGACCTCACTGAGGACAATAACACCTTCGGAATCAGACAATGAAGACGCCCTAAGTGGTCCCTAAGTAGGCTGTCTGTGGACATGCCACCTGTAGCTTATTCAGTGGAATTAAGTAAGCAGTCTGTGGACATCACACTCACACCCAGGATCAACATTAGTGAATTTACACTGTATTTAAATGTTTCTGATGGTCCAGGATCAACATTACGGAATTTACACTGTATTTAAATGTTTCAGATGGTCCAGGATCAACATTAGTGATTTTACACTGTAACTAAATGATGATGGTCCAGAATCAACATTAGTGAATTTACACTGTAGTTAAATGATGATGATCCAGCATCAACATTAGTGACTTTACACTGTATTTAAATGTTTCTGATGGTCCAGGATCAACATTAGTGAATTTACACTGTATTTAAATGTTTCTGATGGTCCAGGATCAACATTAGTGACTTTACACTGTATTTAAATTTTTCTGATGGTCCACGATCAACATTAGTGAATTTACAATGTTCTTAAATTTTTCTGATTGTCCGGAATCAACATTAGTGAATTTACACTGTATTTAAATGTTTCTGATGGTCCACGATCAACATTAGTGAATTTACACTGTATTTAAATGTTTCCGATGGTCAACAGGATCAACATTAGGGAATTTACAATGTAACTAAATGATGATGGTCCAGAATCAACATTAGTGAATTTACACTGTAATTAAATGATGATGGTCAAGGATTAACATTAGTGAAATTACACTGTAACTAAATGATGATGGTCCAGAATCAACATTAGTGAATTTACACTGTATTTAGATGTTTCTGATGGTCCAGGATCAACATTAGTGAATTTACAGTGTAATTAAATGATGATTGTCTAGGATCAACATAAGTGAATTTACACTGTATTTAAATGTTTCTGATGGTCCAGGATCAACATTAGGGAATTTACACTGTATTTAAATGGTTCTGATGGTCCAGGATTAACATTAGTAAATTTACACTGTATTTGAATGATGATGGTCCAGGATCAACATTAGTGAATTTACACTATATTTAAATGTTTCTGATGGTCCAGGATCAACATTAGGGAATTTACACTATATTTAAGTCTTTATGATGGTCCAGGATCAACATTAGGGAATTTACACTGTATTTGAATGATGATGGTCCAGGATCAACATTAGTGAATTTACACTGTATTTAAATGTTTCAGATGGTCCAGGATCAACATTAGTGAATTTACACTGTATTTAAATGATGATGATCCAGGATTAACATTTGTGAATTTACACTGTATTTAAATGTTTCTGATGGTCCAGGATCAACATTAGTGAATTTACAGTGTAATTAAATGATGATTGTCTAGGATCAACATAAGTGAATTTACACTGTATTTAAATGGTTCTGATGGTCCAGGATCAACATTAGTGAATTTACACTGTACTTTTCTTACTATTACGTTTTGTTCACATTTAGTTGATAAGACAGGAGAGAGAGAAAGGAAACTGTGTGGATCAGAAAGAGGGGAATGATTGACACAAGACATGGAGGTGGGAATCAAACTCAGGTCACCGTGAGCATAGGAGTGCCATGTGCTAACGCACTAACCCCCACACCCTTAGTGCTTACAATTTACGCTTTATTTAATTGATGATGTCTCAGGATTAACATTAGTGAACTTACACTGTATTTAAATGTTTATGATGGTGCAGGATCAACATTAGTGAATTTAAAGTGTAATTAAATGATGATGGTCCAGGATCAACATTAGTGAATTTAAAGTGTAATTAAATGATGATGGTGCAGGATCAACATAAGTGAATTTACACTGTACTTTTCTTCCCATTACATTTCAGGGTTGTTTACATTTAGTTGGTAGAACAGGAGAGAAAGGAAACTGTGTGGAGCAGAGAGAGCGGAAGACTTGACATAGGACATCGAGGTGGAATCAAACTCGGGTCCCTGTGAGCATAGGAGTGCCATGTGCTAACGCACTAACCACTACACCATTGATACTTACAATTTACACTTTGTTTAATTGATTATGGAGCATGATCAACATTAGTAAATTTACACTATTTAAATGTTTCTGATGGTCCAGGATTAACATTAGTGAATTTACACTGTATTTATTTCTTTATGATGGTCCAGGATCAACATTAGGGAATTTACACTGTATTTGAATGTTTCAGATGGTCCAGTATTAACATTAGTGAATTTACACTGTATTTAAATGTTTCTGATGGTCCAGGATCAACATTAGTGAATTTACACTGTATTTAAATATTTCTGATGGTCCAGGATCAACATTAGGGAATTTACACTGTATTTAAATGTTTCTGGGGGTTAGGGTTATTTGGCGCTAGGGTTAAGGGTCGGTTGGGGTTTGGGGTTTGACGTGGGGTTGGGGTTTAGAACTTGGGGTTTGGACTTTAGGGTCAACTTGCGCATAGGTAGGGGGATAAAAGCGACTTTCACCCTCGTCTGTTTCACCCTCATTAGAATATTGGATCTGATTGGCCCAGACTCGTATGGCTGCAGGTCTTGAACCGTGCGTCCGATTGGCATGAGGGAGGTGTCATTCGATGCGTCATCAAAGCGAGCTTCCCCTCCCTCGTTTCCCCCTCATTAGAATAGAGGCGATCCGATTGGCCCAGACTCCTACGGCTGTAGGTCTTGAACCGTAGGTCCGATTGGCATCAGGGAGGTGTCCTTTGATTCAACATTTACATTGACATTAGCCAAAAATCCAACCTCATCCAACCTCACTGAAGACTATAGCACATTCAGAGTCTGAAATATTCACGTCAATGGATAAATGGACCCAAAAAGGCTGTGCAGCACTATTGGTGCATTTTAACCAATATTCAACATTTACATTGACATTAGCCAAAATCCAAAATCCAACCTCATCCAACCTCACTGAAGACTATAGCACCTTCAGAGTCTGAAATATTCACGTCAATGGATAAATGGACCCTAAAAGGCTGTGCAGCACTATTGGTGCATTTTAACCAATATTCAACATTTACATTGACATTAGCCAAAATCCAACCTCATCAGAAGTGGAAGTATTGGCTAAATAGCAAAGTGGTGGCCTCTAGGGACCTCACTGAAGACTATACGCCTTCAGAGTCTGAAATACTCACGTCAATGGATAAATGGACCCTAAAAGGCTGTGCAGCACTATAGGTGCATTTTAACCAATATTCAACATTTACATTCACATTAGCCAAAATCCAACCTCATCCAACCTCATAACCAATATTCAACATTTACATTGACATTAGCCAAAATCCAACCTCATCAGAAGTGGAAGTATTGGCTAAATAGCAAAGTGGTGGCCTCTAGGGACCTCACTGAAGACTATACGCCTTAGAGTCTGAAATATTCACGTCAATGGATAAATGGACCCTAAAAGGCTGTGCAGCACTATAGGTGCATTTTAACCAATATTCAACATTTACATTCACATTAGCCAAAATCCAACCTCATCAGAAGTGGAAGTATTGGCTAAATAGCAAAGTGGTGGCCTCTAGGGACCTCACTGAAGACTATACGCCTTAGAGTCTGAAATATTCACGTCAATGGATAAATGGACCCTAAAAGGCTGTGCAGCACTATAGGTGCATTTTAACCAATATTCAACATTTACATTCACATTAGCCAAAATCCACCTCATAAAATCTCATAACCAATATTCAACATTTACATTGACATTAGCCAAAATGCAACCTCATCAGAAGTGGAAATATTGGCTAAATAGCAAAGTGGTGGCCTCTAGGGACCTCACTGAAGACTATAGCACCTTCAGAGTCTAAAATATTTACGTCAATGGATAAATGGACCCAAAAAGACTGTGCAGCACTATTGGTGCATTTTAACCAATATTCAACATTTACATTGACATTAGCCAAAATCCAACCTCATCCAACCTCATAACCAATATTCAACATTTACATTGACATTAGCCAAAATCCAACCTCATCAGAAGTGGAAGTATTGGATAAATAGCAAAGTGGTGGCCTCTAGGGACCTCACTGAAGACTATACGCCTTCAGAGTCTGAAATATTTACGTCAATGGATAAATGGACCCAAAAAGACTGTGCAGCACTATTGGTGCATTTTAACCAATACATTGACATTAGCCAAAATCCAACTTCATCCAACCTCATAACCAATATTCAACATTTACATTGACATTAGCCAAAATCCAACCTCATCCAACCTCATAACCAATATTCAACATTTACATTGACATTAGCCAAAATCCAACCTCATCAGAAGTGGAAGAATTGGCTAAATAGCAAAGTGGTGGCCTCTAGGGACCTCACTGAGGACCATAGCACCTTCGTGCTACCACCTTTCCTACCACAAGCATCCTATTTGTGCCCCCGATCACCTATCAGTCATCCCACCTGCAGCTTATTCAGTGGACCCTGTGTAGGCTGTCCGGACATCCCACTCAAAGCTTATTCAGTGGACCTTAAAAAGCTGTCTGAGGACATTCCACCTCTAGGAAAATGGGTTTCAGACGTGTTTTCAGAATATGGGTCCCCTCGAAGGCCACAAACAGCCTAATTTACACTGTATTTAAATGGTTCTGATGGTCCAGGATCAACATTAGTGAATTTACACTGTACTTTTCTTACTATTACGTTTTGTTCACATTTAGTTGATAAGACAGGAGAGAGAGAAAGGAAACTGTGTGGATCAGAAAGAGGGGAATGATTGACACAGGACATGGAGGTGGGAATCAAACTCAGGTCACCGTGAGCATAGGAGTGCCATGTGCTAACGCACTAACCCCCACATCCTTGGTGCTTACAATTTATGCTTTATTTAATTGATGATGTGATGATGTGTTAATTTTAAAGTGTAATTAAATCATGATGGTCCAGGATCAACATAAGTGAATTTACACTGTACTTTTCTTCCCATTACATTTCAGGGTTGTTTACATTTAGTTGATAGAACAGGAGAGAAAGGAAACTGTGTGGAGCAGAGAGAGCGGAAGGCTTGACATAGGACATCGAGGTGGAATCAAACTCGGGTCATTCTGAGCATAGGAGTGCCATGTGCTAACGCACTAACCACTACACCATTGATACTTACACTTTGTTTAATTGATTATGGAGCATGATCAACATTAGTAAATTTACACTATATAAATGTTTCTGATGGTCCAGGATCAACATTAGTAAATTTACACTATTTAAATGTTTCTGATGGTCCAGGATTAACATTAGTGAATTTACACTGTATTTAATTCTTTATGATGGTCCAGGATCAACATTAGGGAATTTACACTGCATTTGAATGTTTCTGATGGTCCAGGATCAACATTAGTGAATTTACACTGTATTTAAATGTTTCTGGGGGTTAGGGTTATTTGGCGCTAGGGTTAAGGGAACATAGGTGGTTCGTGGGATTTTGTTAGTTCATATAGATTGCCAGATGACACATAGTTGGGGCGAGGGATCGTACTCCGTATTTGGACGACACTTACCACTTATTCTAATGACTACTTGTCACTTTTGCGAAAACTCTGGTAATTCGTTGAAATCGGCCCTAGGCTGCTAACGAACGCCTTCGGGGGTGCCCAAGGGCTTCGTAGGCCACTTCCGGGTCCTCCTTGGTGCCCCCAAGTGCCTATTGGTCCCCCAGACTACCATTTTGTCCACAAAGTGCATATATGTCCCCCTGAATGCCTATTGATCCCCCCTCCTCTTCCTCATTGTCCTCAGGGTGCCTATTGATCCCCCTGACTGCCTATTCATCACCCTCCTCTTCCTCATTGTCCACTGAGTGCCTATTGATCCCCCTGACTGCCTATTGTCCACAAAGTGCCCGTTTATCTCCCTGACTGCCTATTCTTCGTCGTCGTCTTCCTCATTGTCCGCAGAGTGCCTATTGATCCCCCTGACTGCCTATTCATCACCCTCCTCTTCCTCATTGTCCACTGAGTGCCTATTGATCCCCCTGACTGCCTATTGTCCACAAAGTGCCCGTTTATCCCCCTGACTGCCTATTCTTCGTCGTCATCTTCCTCATTGTCCGCAGAGTGCCTATTGATCCCCCTGACTGCCTATTTATCACCCTCCTCTTCCTCATTGTCCACTGAGTGCCTATTGATCCCCCTGACTGCCTATTGTCCACAAAGTGCCCGTTTATCCCCCTGACTGCCTATTGTGCAAAAAGTGCCCGTTGATCCCCGCAACTTCCTGTTTTTACCCTCGTCTTCCTCTTTGTCCGCAGAGTGCCTTTGTTTACCCTAAAGAACTATTCTTCATCATTGTGCACAAAGTGATCGTCGTGCCCAGGGGACCACCTGGACATGCCTGCCAGGCGCCGTTCGTGCTACCGAACACTCGTTTTTGGTCACAGGGAGAAGTGTTTCCAAAATGGCTTAGAAAAGCAGCAGGAGTCCGGGGCCGAACGGTCCCTTAGGGGCCGAACGGCTGAGCGTCCCACGTTCAACTTATCCCATTCATTTTCACAGGTGTTTCATGGACAGGGCCCGATTGGCCCCAAACTGACATATGTGTTGCGTCACGGACCCCTGGGGCAGCCTCTAGAGTTCCGTGGTCGCACTGGCTAATTTGCTCAAAAAACGCCCCCATGACCGCAAACCACCTACGGAGTTTCCATTGAAATAAGCTGCAGGTGGGACGTTGGCTCCCGAGAGGTCAAAAGGTCAGAGGGCCCCGAAAATCAGCACGGGGGTCGTACAGGGGCCCCTGACACGAGAACTAGAGTGTCGGGCCACAGATGGCTTCTATGTAAATGGGTTTGCTGACATTGCCCGATCGGCCCCAAACTGACATATATGTTGCATCACGGGCCCCTAATGCAAGCCCTCGAGTACCGCGGTCGCACTGGCTAATTTGCTCAAAAAAAGACCCCATGACCGTGAACCACCTATGAAGTTTCCATTGAATAAGTTGCACGAGGGATGTTGGCTCCCGAGAGGTCAAAAGGTCAGAGGGCCCCAGAATTCAGAGTGGTGGTTGTGCAGGGGCCCCCGACGTGACACCTCAAATTTCAGGGCCCCAGACGGTTCCATGTATGGTTTATAGCGTGCCAAAAAAATTCACCTCAAACACACAAAGTGCTTCAAGACAGTCTTGGAGTCTATGTGCGCAAGAGGCCTGCATGAGAAACTTAGGCTGCAGAGCCAATTAAGAGTTGCGTTTGATTGAGGCGCTTGTGCTCTCAATATGGTGTTCGGGGGCCCCTGGGCAGCCAGCAGGCCAAGTTTGGAGCCCCTCGGCCCCCCGGGGGCCGATCTGGGGCCCATGACACGTGTAACTTATTCCATTCATTTGGTAGGTGTTTCGTGGACAGCGCCCGATCGGCCCCAAACTGACAAATATGTTGCGTCACGGGCCCCTGATGCAAGCCCCCGAGTTCCGCGGTCGCACCGGCTAATTTGCTCAAAAAAGCCCCCCATGACCGCGAACCACCTATGGAGTTTCCATTGAATAAGTTGCACGTGGGATGTTGGCACCCAAGAGGTCAAAAGGTCAAAGGTCCCCAGAATTCAGCATGGTGGTTGTGCAGGGGCCCCCGATTTGATACCTTAAATTTCAGGGCCCTAGATGGTTCCAAGTATGGTTTATAACGCACCAAAAAAATTCACCTCAAACACCAGAAGTCATTCAAGAGACAGTCTTGGAGTACATAGGTGAAAGAGGCCTGCCTGAGAGATTTGGTCTGCGGTGCCAATTAAGAGTTGCGTTCGAGTGAGGCGCTCATGCTCTCAGTATGGTGTTCGGGGGCCCCTAGGCTGCCAGCAGGCCAAGTTTGGAGCCCCTCGGCCCCCCGGGGGCCGATCCGGGGCCCATGACACGTGTAACTTATTCCATTCATTTGGTAGGTGTTTCGTGGACAGTGCCCGATCGGCCCCAAACTGACATATATGTTGCGTCACGGGGCCCTGATGCAAGCCCCCAAAATCCGCGGTTGTACCGGCTAATTTGCTCAAAAAAGCCCCCCATGACCGCGAATCACCTATGGAGTTTCCATTGAAATAAGTTGTACATGGGACGTTGGCTCCCGAGAGGTCAAAAGGTCAGAGGGCCCCGAAAATCAGCATGGGGGTCATACAGGGGCCCCTGACACAAGACCTAGAGTGTCGGGCCACAGATGTCTTCTATGTAAATGGGTTCGCTGACTTTGCCCGATCGGCCCCGAACTGACATATATGTTGCGTCACGGGCCCCTGATGCAAGCCCCCGAGTTCCGCGGTCGCACTGGCTAATTTGCTCAAAAAAGCCCCCCATGACCGCGAACCACCTATGGAGTTTCCATTGAATAAGTTGCACGTAGGATGTTGGCTCCCAAAAGGTCAAAGGCCCCCAGTATTCAGCATGGTGGTTGTGCAGGGGCCCCCGATTTGATACCTCAAATTTCAGGGCCCTAGACTGTTCCATGTATGGTTTATAACGCACCAAAAAAATTCACCTCAAACACACAAAGTCATTCAAGAGACAGTCTTGGAGTACATAGGTGAAAGAGGCCTGCCTGAGAGATTTGGTCTGCTGTGCCAATTAAGAGTTGCGTTCGAGTGAGACGCTCATGCTCTCAGTATGGTGTTCGGGGGCCCCTAGGCTGCCAGCAGGCCAAGTTTGGAGCCCCTCGGACCCCCAGGGGCCGATCCGGGGCCCATGACACGTGTAACTTATTCCATTCATTTGGTAGGTGTTTCGTGGACAGCGCCCAATCGGCCCCAAACTGACATATATGTTGCGTCACGGGTCCCTGATGCAAGCCCCCGAGTTCCGCGGTCGCACTGGCTAATTTGCTCAAAAAAGCCCCCCATGACCGCAAACCACCTATGGAGTTTCCATTGAATAAGTTGCACGTGGGATGTTGGCTCCCAAGAGGTCAAAAGGTCAGAGGTCCCCAGTATTCAGCGTGGTGGTTGTGCAGGGGCCCCCGATTTGATACCTCAAATTTCAGGGCCCTAGACGGTTCCATGTATGGTTTATACCGCCCCAAAAAAATTCCCCTCAAACACACAAAGTCATTCAAGAGACAGTCTTGGAGTTCATAGGTGAAAGAGGCCTGCCTGAGAGATTTGGTCTGCGGTGCCAATTAAGAGTTGCGTTCAAGTGAGGCGCTCATGCTCTCAGTATGGTGTTTGGGGGCCCCTAGGCTGCCAGCAGGCCAAGTTTGGAGCCCCTCGGACCCCCGGGGGCCGATCCGGGGCCCATGACACGTGTAACTTATTCCATTCATTTTGTAGGTGTTTCGTGGACAGCGCCCGATCGGCCCCAAACTGACATATATGTTGCGTCACAGGTCCCCGATGCAAGCCCCCGAGTTCCATGGTCGCACCGGCTAATTTGCTCAAAAAAGCCCCCCATGACCGCGAACCACCTATGGAGTTTCCATTGAATAAGTTGCACGTGGGATGTTGGCTCCCGAGAGGTCAAAAGGTCAAAGGGCCCCAGAATTCAGCGTGGTGGTCGTGCAGGGGCCCCCGACATGACACCTCAAATTTCAGGTCCCTAGACGGTTCCATGTATGGTTTATAGCGTGCCAAAAAAATTCACCTCAAACACACAAAGTGCTTCAAGACAGTCTTGGAGTCTCTGTGCGCAAGAGGCCTGCGTGAGCAACTTGGGCTGCAGAGCCAATTAAGAGTTGCGTTCGAGTGAGGCACTTGTGCTCTCAGTATGGTGTTCGGGGGCCCTTAGGCTGCCAGCAGGCCAAGTTTGGAGCCCCTCGGACCCCTGGGGGCCGATCCGGGGCCCATGACACTTGTAACTTATTCCATTCATTTGGCAGGTGTTTTGTGGACAGCGCCTGATCAGCCCCAAACTGACATATATGTTGCGTCACGGGCCCCCGATGCAAGCCCCCGAGTTCCGCACCGACTAATTCACTCAAAAAAGCCCCCCATGACCAAGAACCACCTATGGAGTTTCCATTGAAATAAGTTGTACATGGGACGTTGGCTCCCGAGAGGTCAAAAGGTCAGAGGGCCCCGAAAATCAGCACGGGGGTCATACAGGGGCCCCTGACACAAGACCTAGAGTGTCGGGCCACAGATGTCTTCTATGTAAATGGGTTTGCTGACATTGCTTGATCGGCCCCAAACTGACATATATGTTGCACCACAAGCCCCTGATGCAAGCCCCCGAGTTCCGCGGTCGCACCGGCTAATTTGCTCAAAAAAGCCCCCCATGACCGCGAACCACCTATGGAGTTTGCATTGAATAAGTTGAAGGTGGGACAAGGCGGTCCAGGAGGGTCAAAAGGTCGCAGGACCCCCAACTATGGCACAGAGCACCGCCGCCGCCCCCCAGTCGGGTCCCCAAGTTCCGTGGCCCTAGTTGCTTCCTGAGCCTTTTAGGCCTGGCCGACGCGACCCCCTTTCTAGGCCTCATCCCATAGAGCTCTATGTGAGACAGAGGCCCATATGAAGAGGCCAGAAAAACGTTCGGGGCGTCTCCCGAGCTAGCCCTCTCGGTAGGCAACCGAGGACTTTGTGACGCAACTCTGTGCCAAATCTGGGGTCCCTCGGGCCCTCGGTGGCCGAAGGGGGGCCACTGACACGTGTAACTTATCCCATTCGTTTTTATAGGTGGTTTGTGGACGCCCCGCGGAATGACCCCCGTGGTCCCAAACGGCTCCGAATTGAAATGGGCTGACCGGCAGGGGCCCCTCAAACGATCCGCAAAGTTTGGGGCCCGCAGGTCTTTTGCAAGTGCTTAATTGGCTGAGCGGGGGAGGGGCGGATGGAATAGTTTTCTCTGAATATTTCTTTCTGATTTTTTTTCAAGTGCTTGCCCTGTGCCGAGGGGTACGGGATTGGAATAGGGGGTGCACGGGGCCGTGACGAGACAGCAGTCGAAGCCCCCATGGTTTTGCGCCAAAATAAAGGTCCCTTTGACCGCTCAAACAAGAAGGTCCCACGTGCAGCTTATTTGATGGGGCCCGCATAGGCTGTCCGTGGACAGTGCTTTTTTAGGCCACAGAAGCAATTTGTTGAGTTCTGACGTGAAAGACACTGCTGAATGGGGACTCCTGACCCCTCTGCTCCCCCGAATGAACCCCAAAATTGTTCCTGCTGTAAATGATGACCCTTTACCAGGGTGTCCACGGACAGCCTGCCTAGGCCTAGTCAAATAAGCCACAGGTGGGATCTTTTTTCTTGATCCGTCCGCTCGAGCCGCACAACCTCAAAAAGTGCCAAAAAAACCATGGAGCTGGATATGCAAGTCCCCCTGGGGCACCTTCAGGCATCAAAACGTTGAAATTCCACTGTCCTGGAACAGCCTATTTCATAGAAAGGGATAGATTGTACGTGGGATGTCCAGATCTCGGCTTCTGGACACAGCAGCGAGCCCAAACCTGCGTTTCTGCGCTAATCTGGACACTCCCTGTCCAGGGGGTGAGTTTGAAGAAGATTGGAGAAAGTTGAAAATTTCGCTCAAAAAGTCTCTACTTTGAGGTTTTTTGGGTCAGATTTTCAAGTTTCTCCAAACTTCTCCAAATTCACCCCCTGGACAGGGCATGCCCAGATTAGAGCAGGAAGGCAGGTTTCAGCTGGAGAGGCCTTGTAGAAGCTGAGATCTTGACATCCCACCTGCAATCTATTCCATTCATAAAAATAGGTTGTTGCTGGACATTGGAATTTCGAGGTTTTAACACCAGGGGGGGAACTCAGGGGAAGCTAAGGGTCCCCTTCCACAGGTTTTTTTGGCCACTTTTTGAGGTTGTACGGCTTGAGTGGACGGAGCAGGTAAACATCCCACTTGTAACTTATTTGACGGGGCCCGTGTAGGCTGTCCATGGACAGTGCTTTTGGAGGCCCCAGAAGCCGTTGGGTGAGCTCTGACGTGGCAGACACGGCTGGACGGGGATTCCTGACCCCTCTGCTCTATGGAATTAACCTCAAAATCTTCCCTGCTTCGAACGGTGACCCTTTCCCGGGGTGTCCACGGACAGGCTACCTGGCCCTGGTCAGATAAGCCACAGATAGGATCTTTTTCTCGATCCGTCCACTCAAGCCGTACAACCTCAAAAAGTGGCCAAAAAAACCCATGGAGGTGGACGTGCAAGTCCCCCGGAGGCACCTCCAGGCGTCGAAACGTTGAAATTTCACTGTCCAGGAACAGCCTATTTCATAGAATGGGATAGATTGTACATGGGATGTCCAGATCTCGGCTTCTGGACACAGCAGTGAGCCCACACCTGCGATTCTGCGCTAATCTGGACACGCCCTGTCCAGGGGGTGAGTTCGAAAAATATTGGAGAAAGTTGAAAATTTCGCTCAAAAAATCTCTTAGGGGTACCTTTGAGGTTTTTTGGGTCAGATTTTCAAGTTTCTCCAAACTTCTCCTTATTCACCCCCTGGACAGGGCATGCCCAGATTAGAGCAGGAAGGCAGGTTTCAGCTGGAGAGGCCTTGTAGAAGCAGAGATCTTGACATCCCACCTGCAATCTATTCCATTCATAAAAATAGGTTGTTGCTGGACAGTGGAATTTCGAGGTTTTAACACCAGGGGGCAACTCAGGGGAAGCTGAGGATCCCCCTCCATGGGTTTGTTTGGGGATCCGTTGAGGTTTGACCATTTGGGTGGTTGGAGCAAGTAAAACATCCCACTTGTAACTTATTTGATGGGGCCCCGTGTAGGCTGTTCATGGTGGACAGTGCCTTTTTAGGCCACGGAAGCCCTTTGCAGAGCTTTAACGAGGTCAAAACTGCTGGACAGACATGCCCTAGGTGGGATGGTACTAGATCCTGTTCAGAAATATGAATGCCAATGGGTAAATAGACTCAAAAAGTTTCACTGAGGACTATTGCACCTTCAGAGTCTGAAATATTCACGTCAATGGTTAAATGGACACAAAAAGGCTGTGCAGCACTATTTGTGCATTTTAGCAGATATTCAACACAATATCTACACTGACATTAGCCAAAATCCAACCTCATCAGAAGTGGAAATATTGGCTAAATAGCAAAGTGGTGGCCTCTAGGGACCTCACTGAGGACCATAACACCTTCGGAATCAGAAAATGAAGGCAGCAGTGATCATGTAAAACATCCAGTCTGTAGCTTATTCAGTGGTCCCTAAGTAGGCTGTCTGTGGACATGCCACCTGTAGCTTATTCAGTGGAATTAAGTAAGCTCTCTGTGGACATCCCACTCGTAGATTATTCAGTGGACCTAAATAAGCTGTCTGCGGACATCCCACTTGTAGCTTATTTAATGGAACCCAAATAGGCTGTCTGTGGACATCACACCTTTATCTTATTAGGCTTTCTAAGGACATCCCACCTTTAGCTTATTAGGCTTTCTAAGGACATCCCACCTGTAGCTTATTCAATGGACCCTTGGTAAGCTGTCTGCGGACATCCCACTTGTAGCTTATTTAATGGAACCCAAATAGGCTGTCTGTGGAGATCCCACCTTTAGCTTATTAGGCTTTCTAAGGACATCCCACCTGTAGCTTATTCAGTGGACCCTTGGTAAGCTGTCTGTGTACATCCCACCTTTAGCTTATTAGGCTTTCTGTGGGCATCCCACCTGTAGCTTATTCAATGGACCCTTGGTAAGCTGTCTGCGGACATCCCACCTTTAGCTTATTAGGCTTTCTGCGGACATCCCACCTTTAGCTTATTAGGCTTTCTAAGGACATCCCACCTGTAGCTTATTCAATGGACCCTTGGTAAGCTGTCTGCGGACATCCCACCTTTAGCTTATTAGGCTTTCTGCGGACATCCCACCTTTAGCTTATTAGGCTTTCTAAGGACATCCCACCTGTAGCTTATTCAATGGACCCTTGGTAAGCTGTCTGCGGACATCCCACCTTTAGCTTATTAGGCTTTGTACGGACATCCCATCTGTAACTTATTCAATGGACCCTTGGTAAGCTGTCTGTGGACATCCCACCTTTAGCTTACTAGGCTTTGTACGGACATCCCATCTGTAACTTATTCAATACACCCTTGGTAAGCTGTCTGCGGACATCCCACCTTTAGCTTATTAGCCTTTGTACGGACATCCCACCTGTAGCTTATTCAAAGTCTAATGAGCTAAAGCTGGGATGTCCGCAGACAGCTTACCAAGGGTCCATTGAATAAGTTACAGATGGGATGTCCTCAGAAAGCCTAATAAGCTAAAGGTGGGATGTCCACAGACAGCCTATTTGGGTTCCATTAAATAAGCTACAGGTGGGATGTCTGCAGACAGCTTACCAAGGGTCAATTAAATAAGCTAAAGGTGGGATGTCCGCAGAAAGCCTAATAAGCTTATGGCGGGATGTCCGCAGACTTCTTACCAAGGGTCCATTGAATAAGCTAAAGGTGGGATGTCCGCAGAAAGCCTGATAATCTAAAGGCGGGATGTCCGCAGACTGCTTACCAAGGGTCCATTGAATAAGCTACAGGTGGGATCACTGCAGACAGCTGATTTAGCTACGTAGGTGTTCAGGGGGACATATAGGCTTTTTGTGGCCACGTAGGTGTTCAGGGGGACAGATAGGCTTTTCGTGGCCACGTAGGTGTTCAGGGGGACAGATAGGCTTTTCGTGGCCACGTAGGTGTTCAGGGGGACAGATAGGTTTTTCGTGGCCACGTAGGTGTTCAGGGGGACAGATAGGTTTTTCGTGGCCATGTAGGTGTTCAGGGGGACAGATAGGCTTTTCGTAGGAGGTGGGCGGGGCCTCGGGAGGGGGGGGCGGGGCCTCGTGAGACAGATAGGCCGTAAGGGGGAGGTTTAGGCTGTCCCTGGACGCCCAGGCCTCCCCTATGCGAGTGGCCCCGCATAGGTGATCCCAGTCAGTCCGCTGCCACCCCATGGCCGTCGCCAGATTGACTCAAAAAAGAGTAAGGGTTAAGGTCCGCTTTGATGGCGTTCCGCGGGGCCCACGGGGGAGCTGGGGGGATGCCGTCGCCTCTGAACGCGTCGGCGGGCCCTCCCCCGGGGCCCCGCGCAGTCATCGCGGCAGTGAAAAATCATCTAGGGGGCGCCGCGCAGCGTCCGGGGACAGCCTGCCGCCGACCGCCTATTAGGTGCTGCGTTGGCCTCAGTCCTAACGGGGTGGCCTAATATGGGTCAACATGTAGAAGCACTGGCGGGTTGAGTGCTCTCAGTAGTGTGCTGTCTGTGTGCCAACATGTAGAAGTACTTGTGGGTTGAGTGCTCTCAGTAGTGTGCTGTCTGTGTGTCAACATGTAGAAGCATTGGCGGGTTGAGTGCTCTCAATAGTGTGTAGTGTCTGTGTGTCAACATGTAGAAGCACTGTTGGGTTGAGTGCTCTTAATAGTGTGTAGTGTCTGTGTGTCAACATGTAGAAGCACTGGCGTGTTGAGTGCTCTCAGTAGTGTGCTGTCTGTGTGCCGACATGTAGAAGTCCTGGTGGGTTGAGTGCTCTCAGTAGTGTGCTGTCTGTGTGTCAACATGTAGAAGCACTGGCAGGTTGAGTGCTCTCAATAGTGTGTAGTGTCTGTGTTTCAACATGTAGAAGCACTGGACGGGTTGAGTGCTCTCAATAGTGTGTTGTGTCTGTGGGTCAACATGTAGAAGCACTGTTGGGTTGAGTGCTTTTAATAGTGTGTAGTGTCTGTGGGTCAACATGTAGACACTACATCTGTCAGCTCTAGGGGCGGCGGCGACACTGGCAGCTCTGGCGGCGGCTCTGGCGGCAGCTCTGGTGGCGGCTCTGGCGCCAGATCTGGTGGCGGCTCTGGCAGCAGCTCTGGTGGCAGCTCTGGCGGCAGCTCTGGCGGCGGCTCTGGCGGCAGCTCTGGTGGCAGCTCTGGCGGCGGCATTGGCAGCTCTAGTGGCGACGGCAACATGCAGCTCTGGCGGCGGTTCTGGCAGCTCTGGCGCATGCTTTAGCAGCTCTGGCGGCGGCTCTGATGGCGGCTCTGGCGGCAGCTCTGGTGGCAGCTCTGGCGGCGGCTTTGGCAGCTCTAGTGGCGGCGGCAACATGCAGCTCTGGCGGCGGCTCTGGCAGCTCTGGTGCATGCTTTGGCAGTTCTGGCTGTGGCTTTGGCAGCTCTGGCTGAGGCTCTGGCGGCGGCTCTGGCAGCGGCTTTGGGAGCTCTGGTGGCAGATCTGGCGGCGGCTCTGGCAGCTCTGGCGGCGACTCTGGCAGTTCTGGCGGGTTGAGTGCTCTCAATAGTGTCTAGTGTCTGTGTGTCAACATGTAGAAACACTGGCGGGTTGACTGCTCTCAATAGTGTGTAGTGTCTGTGGGTCAACATGTAGAAGCACTGTTGGATTGAGTGCTCTCAATAGTGTGTAGTGTCTGTGGGTCAACATGTAGAAGCACTGTTGGGTTGAGTGCTCTCAATAGTGTGTAGTGTCTGTGTGTCAACATGTAGAAGCACTGGCGGGTTGAGTGCTCTCAATATTGTGTTGTGTCTGTGGGTCAACATGTAGAAGCACTGTTGGGTTGAGTGCTCTCAATAGTGTGTAGTGTCTGTGTGTCAACATGTTGAAGCTCTGGCGGGTTGAGTGCTCTCAATAGTGTGTAGTGTCTGTGGGTCAACATGTAGAAGCACTGTTGGGTTAAGTGCTCTCAATAGTGTGTAGTGTCTGTGTGTCAACATGTAGAAACTACATCTGGCAGCTCTGGGGGCGGCGGCGACTCTGGCAGCTCTGGTGGCGGCTCAGGTGGCAGCTCAGGTGGCAGCTCTGGTGGCAGCTCTAGTGGAGGCTCAGGTGGCAGGTCTGGTGGCGGCTCAGGTGGCAGCTCAGGTGGCAGCTCAGGTGGCAGCTCTGGTGGCAGCTCTAGTGGCGGCTCAGGTGGCAGCTCTGGTGGCGGCTCAGTTGGCAGCTCAGGTGGCAGCTCAGGTGGCAGCTCAGGTGGCAGCTCTAGTGGCGGCTCAGGTGGCAGCTCTGGCGGCGGCTTTGGCAGCTCTCAATAGTGTGTAGTGTCTGTGTGTCAACATGTAGAAGCACTGGCGAGTTGAGTGCTCTCTGTAGTGTGCTGTCTGTGTGCCAACATGTAGAAGCACTGGTGGGTTGAGTGCTCTCAGTAGTGTGCTGTCTGTTTGCCAACATGTAGAAGCACTGGTGGGTTGAGTGCTCTCAGTAGTGTGTAGTGTCTGTGTGTCAACATGTAGAAGCACTGGCGGGTTGAGTGCTCTCAATAGTGTGTAGTGTCTGTGGGTCAACATGTAGAAGCACTGGCGGGTTGAGTGCTCTCAGTAGTGTGCTGTCTGTGTGGTTGAGTGCTCTCAGTAGTGTGCTGTCTGTGTGTCAACATGTAGAAGCACTGGCAGGTTGAGTGCTCTCAATAGTGTGTAGTGTCTGTGGGTCAACATGTAGAAGCACTGGCGGGTTGTGTGCTCTCAATAGTGTGTAGTGTCTGTGGGTCAATATGTAGAAGCACTGTTGGGTTGAGTGCTCTCAATAGTGTGTAGTGTCTGTGTGTCAACATAAAGACACTATATCTGGCAGCTCTGGGGGCGGCGGCGACTCTGGCAGCTCTGGCGGCGGCTCAGGTGGCAGCTCAGGTGGCAGCTCTGGTGGCAGCTCTAGTGGCGGCTCAGGTGGCAGCTCTGGTGGCAGCTCTAGTGGCGGCTCCTGTGGCAACTCAGGTGGCAGCTCTGGTGGCGACTCAGGTGGCAGCTCAGGTGGCAGCTCTAGTGGCAGCTCAGGTGGCAGCTCTAGCGGTGGCTTTGGAAGCTCTCAATAGTGTGTAGTGTCTGTGTGTCAACATGTAGAAGCACTGGCGAGTTGAGTGCTTTCAGTAGTGTGCTGTATGTGTGCCAACATGTAAAAGCACTGGTGGGTTGAGTGCTCTCAGTAGTGTGCTGTCTGTTTGCCAACATGTAGAAGCACTGGTGGGTTGAGTGCTCTCAGTAGTGTGTAGTGTCTTTGTGTCAACATGTAAACACTATATCTGGCAGCTCTGGGGGCGGCGGCGACTCTGGCAGCTCTGGCGGTGGCTCTGGCGGCAGCTCTGGTGGCGGCTCAGGTGGCAGCTCTGGTGGCAGCTCTGGTGGCAGCTCTAGTGGCGGCTCAGGTGGCAGCTCAGGTGGCGGCTCTGGTGGCGGCTCTGGCGGCAGCTCTGGCGGCAGCTCTGGTGGCAGCTCTGGCGGTGGATTTGGCAGCTCTAGTGGCGGCGGCAACATGCAGCTCTGGCGGCGGCTCTGGCAGCTCTGGCGCATGCTTTGGCAGCTCTGGTGGTGGCTTTGGCAGCTCTGGCTGCGGCTCTGGCGGCCGCTCTGGCAGCGGCTTTGGGAGCTCTGGTGGCAGCTCTGGCGTCGGCTCTGGCAGCTCTGGTGGCGGTTTTGGCAGCTCTAGTGGCGGCTCAGGTGGCAGCTCAGGTGGCAGCTTTGGTGGCAGCTCTAGTGGCGGCTTAGGTGGCAGCTCAAGTGGCAGCTCTGGTGGCAGCTCTAGTGGCGGCTCTGGTGGCAGCTTTGGTGGCAGCTCTAGTGGCGGCTCAGGTGGCAGCTCCAGTGGCAGCTCAAGTGGCAGCTTTGGTGGCAGCTCTAGTGGCGGCTCAGGTGGCAGCTCCGGTGGCAGCTCTGGTGGCAGCTCAGGTGGCGGCTCAGGTGGCGGCTCTGGTGGCGGCTCAGGTGGCAGCTTTGGTGGCGGCTCAGGTATCAGCTCAGGTGGCGGCTCTGGTAGAAGCTCTAGTGGCGGCTCAGGTGAGAGCTCAGGTGGCAGCTCTGGTGGCAACTCAGGTGGCAGTGTCTGTGTGTCAACATGTAGAAGCACTGGCGGGTTGAGTGCTCTTAGTAGTGTGCTGTCTTTGTGCCAACATGTAGAAGCACTGGTGGGTTGAGTGCTCTCAGTAGTGTGCTGACTGTTTGCCAACATGTAGAAGCACTGGTGGGTTGAGTGCTCTCAGTAGTGTGTAGTGTCTGTGTGTCAACATGTAGAAGCACTGGCGGGTTGAGTGCTCTCAATAGTGTGTAGTGTCTTTGGGTCAACATGTAGAAGCACTGGCGGGTTGAGTGCTCTCAGTAGTGTGCTGTCTGTGTGCCAACATGTAGAAGCACTGGTGGGTTGAGTGCTCTCAGTAGTGTGCTGTCTGTGTGCCAACATGTAGAAGCACTGGTGGGTTGAGTGCTCTCAGTAGTGTGTAGTGCCTGTGTGTCAACATGTAGAAGCACATGCGGCTTGAGTGCTCTCAATAGTGTGTAGTGTCTGTGGGTCAACATGTAGAAGCACTGGCGGGTTGAGTGCTCTCAGTAGTGTGCTGTCTGTGTGCCATTATGTAGAAGTACTGGTGGGTTGAGTGCTCTCAGTAGTGTGCTGTCTGTGTGTCAACATGTAGAAGCATTGGCGGGTTGAGTGCTCTCAATAGTGTGTAGTGTCTGTGTGTCAACATGTAGAAGCACTGTTGGGTTGAGTGCTCTCAATAGTTTGTAGTGTCTGTGTGCCAACATGTAGAAGCACTGGTGGGTTGAGTGCTCTCAGTAGTGTGTAGTGTCTGTGTGTCAACATGTAGAAGCACTGGCGGCTTGAGTGCTGTCAATAGTGTGTAGTGTCTATGGGTCAACATGTAGAAGCACTGGCGGGTTGAGTGCTCTCAGTAGTGTGCTGTCTGTGGGCCAACATGTAGAAGTACTGGTGGGTTGAGTGCTCTCAGTAGTGTGCTGTCTGTGTGTCAACATGTAGAAGCACTGGCAGGTTCAGTGCTCTCAAGAGTTTGTAGTGTCTGTGGGTCAACAGGTGTCTCAGGTGGAAGCTCAGGTGGCAGCTCTGGTGGCAGCTCTAGTGGCGTCTCAGGTGGCAGCTCTGGTGGCGGCTCAGGTGGCAGCTCTGGTGGCAGCTCTGGTGGCAGCTCAGGTGGCAGCTCTAGTGGCGGCTCAGGTGGCAGCTCAGGTGGCAGCTCTGGTGGCAGCTCTAGTGGCGGCTCAGGTGGCAGCTCTGGTGGCAGCTCTAGTGGCGGCTCAGGTGGCAGCTCTGGTGGCGGCTCAGGTGGCAGCTCACGTGGCAGCTCTGGTGGCGGCTCAGGTGGCGGCTCAGGTGGCAGCTCTGGTGGCAGCTCTAGTGGCGGCTCAGGTGGCAGCTCAGGTGGCAGCTCTGGTGGCAGCTCAGGTGGCAGCTCTAGTGGCGGCTCAGGTAGCAGCTCTGGCGGCGGCTTTGGCAGCTCTCAATAGTGTGTAGTGTCTGTCAACATGTAGAAGCTCTGGCGAGTTGAATGCTCTCAGTAGTGTGCTGTCTGTGTGCCAACATGTAGAAGCACTGGTGGGTTGAGTGCTCTCAGTAGTGTGCTGTCTGCTTGACAAAATGTTGAAGCACTGGTGGGTTGAGTGCTCTCAGTAGTGTGTAGTGTCTGTGTGTCAACATGTAGAAGCACATGCGGCTTGAGTGCTTTCAATAGTGTGTAGTGTCTGTGGGTCAACATGTAGAAGCACTGGCAGGTTGAGTGCTCTCAATAGTGTCTAGTGTCTGTGGCTCAAAATGTAGAAGCACTGGCGGGTTGAGTGCTCTCAGTAGTGTGCTGTCTGTGTGCCAACATATAGAAGTACTGGTGGGTTGAGTGTTCTCAGTAGTGTGCTGTCTGTGTGTCAACATGTAGAAGCACTGGCGGGGTTGAGTGCTCTTAGTAGTGTGTAGTGTCTGTGTGTCAACATGTAGAAGCACTGTTGGGTTGAGTGCTCTCAATAGTGTGTAGTGTCTGTGTGTCAACATGTAGACACTACATATGGCAGCTCTGGGCGGCGGCAGCGACTCTGTGGGTCAACATGTAGAAGCACTGGCGGGTTGAGTGCTCTCAGTAGTGTGCTGTCTGTGTGCCGACATGTAGAAGTCCTGGTGGGTTGTGTGCTCTCAGTAGTGTGCTGTCTGTGTGTCAACATGTAGAAGCACTGGCAGGTTGAGTGCTCTCAATAGTGTGTAGTGTCTGTGGGTCAACATGTAGAAGCACTGGCGGGTTGAGTGCTCTCAATAGTGTGTAGTGTCTGTGGGTCAACATGTAGAAGCACTGTTGGGTTGAGTGCTCTCAATAGTGTGTAGTGTCTGTGTGTCAACATGTAGACACTATATCTGGCAGCTCTGGGGGCGGCGGCAACTCTGGCAGCTCTGGCGGCTCTGGTGGCAGCTCTGGCGGCAGCTCTGGTGGCGGCTCAGTTGGCAGCTCAGGTGGCAGCTCTGGTGGCAGCTCTAGTGGCGGGTGAGGTGGCAGCTCAGGTGGCAGCTCTGGTGGCAGCTCTGGTAGCAGCTCAGGTGGCGGCTCTGGTGGCAGCTCGGGTGGCAGCTCTGGTGGCAGCTCAGGTGGCAGCTCTGGTGGCAGCTCTGGTGGCAGCTCTGGTGGCAGCTCAGGTCAGTCAGTCAGTCAGTCAGTCAGTCAGTCAGTCTTTATTCATTTCCCAAAGGCAATTTGGTTGCAGCATACAAGCATGTCACACACAATACACAAAAACACATTGTACAATACAATTCTACCCTAAATTTAAAAATTTTACAGCTGAGGGGATGAATGAAAGTTTAAACCTATTTGTTTTACTAATAGGAGTTCTATATCGAATACCAGAAGGGAGACGATAAAACTCGTGATGCATAGGATGGGAATCATCTGACAGAATATTCTGAGCTTTACTCAAAACTTGTCTATGGTATAACTGAGCCATGCTCATCTGTTTTCTCCCTGTTATTTTTCCTCCTAGGTTCACAATTTTCTCCAAACAGCTCTTATTTTTCACACTTAGAGAGTTGAACCAACAAAGCAAAGAAAAGGATAACAGTGACTGAATGTATGAACTGTAAAACATGGACATGAGTGATTTATCTATATTAAAAGATCTTAATTTCTGTAAGCAGTATAGTCTTTGTTGCCCCTTCTTACACAAACTATTTGTATTAACAGAAAAGGACAATTTATTATCTAAAACAGTTCCCAGATACCTATACTGATCCACACTCTCAACACCCACTCCATTAAAACTTGTTTGCTTACCAAATGAATGGAATAAGTTACACGTATCATGGGCCCCGGATCGGCCCCCGGGGGGCCGAGGGGCTCCAAACTTGGCCTGCTGGCTGCCCAGGGGCCCCCGAACACCATATTGAGAGCACAAGCGCCTCAATCAAACGCAACTCTTAATTGGCTCTGCAGCCCAAGTTTCTCATGCAGGCTTCTTGCGCACATAGACTCCAAGACTGTCTTGAAGCACTTTGTGTGTTTGAGGTGAATTTTTTTGGCACGCTATAAACCATACATGGAACCGTCTGGGGCCCTGAAATTTGAGGTGTCACGTCGGGGGCCCCTGCACAACCACCACTCTGAATTCTGTGGCCCTCTGACCTTTTGACCTCTCGGGAGCCAACATCCCTCGTGCAACTTATTCAATGGAAACTTCATAGGTGGTTCACGGTCTTTTTTTGAGCAAATTAGCCAGTGCGACCGCGGTACTCGAGGGCTTGCATCAGGGGCCCGTGACGCAACATATATGTCAGTTTGGGGCCGATCGGGCAATGTCAGCAAACCCATTTACATAGAAGCCATCTGTGGCCCGACACTCTAGTTCTCGTGTCAGGGGCCCCTGTACGACCCCCGTGCTGATTTTCGGGGCCCTCTGACCTTTTGACCTCTCAGGAGCCAACGTCCCACCTGCAGCTTATTTTAATGGAAACTCCGTAGGTGGTTTGCGGTCATGGGGGCGTTTTTTGAGCAAATTAGCCAGTGCGACCACGGAACTCTAGAGGCTGCCCCAGGGGTCCGTGACGCAACAAATATGTCAGTTTGGGGCCAATCGGGCCCTGTCCGTGAAACACCTGTGAAAATGAATGGGATAAGTTGAACGTGGGGACGCTCAGCCGTTCGGCCCCTAAGGGACCGTTCGGCCCCGGACTCCTGCTGCTTTTCTAAGCCATTTTGGAAACACTTCTCCCTGTGACCAAAAACGAGTGTTCGGTAGCACGAACGGCGCCTGGCAGGCATGTCCAGGTGGTCCCCGGGGCACGACGATCACTTTGTGCACAATGATGAAGAATAGTTCTTTAGGGTAAACAAAGGCACTCTGCGGACAATGAGGAAGACGAGGGTAAAAACAGGAAGTTGCGGGGATCAACGGGCACTTTTTGCACAATAGGCAGTCAGGGGGATAAACGGGCACTTTGTGGACAATAGGCAGTCAGGGGGATCAATAGGCACTCAGTGGACAATGAGGAAGAGGAGGGTGATAAATAGGCAGTCAGGGGGATCAATAGGCACTCTGCGGACAATGAGGAAGACGACGACGAAGAATAGGCAGTCAGGGGGATAAACGGGCACTTTGTGGACAATAGGCAGTCAGGGGGATCAATAGGCACTCAGTGGACAATGAGGAAGAGGAGGGTGATGAATAAGCAGTCAGGGGGATCAATAGGCACTCTGCGGACAATGAGGAAGACGACGACGAAGAATAGGCAGTCAGGGAGATAAACGGGCACTTTGTGGACAATAGGCAGTCAGGGGGATCAATAGGCACTCAGTGGACAATGCGGAAGAGGAGGGTGATGAATAGGCAGTCAGGGGGATCAATAGGCACCCTGAGGACAATGACGAAGAGGAGGGGGGATCAATAGGCATTCAGGGGGACATATATGCACTTTGTGGACAAAATGGTAGTCTGGGGGAACAATAGGCACTTGGGGGCACCAAGGAGGACCCGGAAGTGGCCTACAAAGCCCTTGGGCACCCCCGAAGGCGTCCGTTCGCAGCCTAGGCCGATTTCAACGAATTACCAGAGTTTTCGCAAAAGTGACAAGTAGTCATTAGAATAAGTGGTACGTGTCGTCCAAATACGGAGTACGATCCCTCGCCCCAACTATGTGTCATCTGGCAATCTATATGAACTAACAAAATCCCACGAACCACCTATGTTCCCTTAACCCTAGCGCCAAATAACCCTAACCCCCAGAAACATTTAAATACAGTGTAAATTCACTAATGTTGATCCTGGACCATCAGAAACATTCAAATACAGTGTAAATTCCCTAATGTTGATCCTGGACCATCATAAAGAATTAAATACAGTGTAAATTCACTAATGTTAATCCTGGACCATCAGAAACATTTAAGTAGTGTAAATTTACTAATGTTGATCCTGGACCATCAGAAACATTTATATAGTGTAAATTTACTAATGTTGATCATGCTCCATAATCAATTAAACAAAGTGTAAGTATCAATGGTGTAGTGGTTAGTGCGTTAGCACATGGCACTCCTATGCTCAGAATGACCCGAGTTTGATTCCACCTCGATGTCCTATGTCAAACCTTCCGCTCTCTCTGCTCCACACAGTTTCCTTTCTCTCCTGTTCTATCAACTAAATGTAAACAACCCTGAAATGTAATGGGAAGAAAAGTACAGTGTAAATTCACTTATGTTGATCCTGGACCATCATGATTTAATTACACTTTAAAATTAACACATCATCACATCATCAATTAAATAAAGCGTAAATTGTAATCACCAAGGATGTGGGGGTTAGTGCGTTAGCACATGGCACTCCTATGCTCACGGTGACCTGAGTTTGATTCCCACCTCCATGTCCTGTGTCAATCATTCCCCTCTTTCTGATCCACACAGTTTCCTTTCTCTCTCTCCTGTCTTATCAACTAAATGTGAACAAAACGTAATAGTAAGAAAAGTACAGTGTAAATTCACTAATGTTGATCCTGGACCATCAGAACCATTTAAATACAGTGTAAATTAGGCTGTTTGTGGCCTTCGAGGGGACCCATATTTCTGAAAACACGTCTGAAACCCATTTTCCTAGAGGTGGAATGTCCTCAGACAGCTTTTTAAGGTCCACTGAATAAGCTTTGAGTGGGATGTCCGGACAGCCTACACAGGGTCCACTGAATAAGCTGCAGGTGGGATGACTGATAGGTGATCGGGGGCACAAATAGGATGCTTGTGGTAGGAAAGGTGGTAGCACGAAGGTGCTATGGTCCTCAGTGAGGTCCCTAGAGGCCACCACTTTGCTATTTAGCCAATACTTCCACTTCTGATGAGGTTGGATTTTGGCTAATGTCAATGTAAATGTTGAATATTGGTTATGAGGTTGGATGAGGTTGGATTTTGGCTAATGTCAATGTAAATGTTGAATATTGGTTATGAGGTTGGATGAGGTTGGATTTTGGCTAATGTCAATGTATTGGTTAAAATGCACCAATAGTGCTGCACAGCCTTTTAGGGTCCATTTATCCATTGACGTGAATATTTCAGACTCTGAAGGCGTATAGTCTTCAGTGAGGTCCCTAGAGGCCACCACTTTGCTATTTAGCCAATACTTCCACTTCTGATGAGGTTGGATTTTGGCTAATGTCAATGTAAACGTTGAATATTGGTTATGAGGTTGGATGAGGTTGGATTTTGGCTAATGTCAATGTAAATGTTGAATATTGGTTATGAGGTTGGATGAGGTTGGATTTTGGCTAATGTCAATGTATTGGTTAAAATGCACCAATAGTGCTGCACAGTCTTTTTGGGTCCATTTATCCATTGACGTAAATATTTCAGACTCTGAAGGCGTATAGTCTTCAGTGAGGTCCCTAGAGGCCACCACTTTGCTATTTAGCCAATACTTCCACTTCTGATGAGGTTGGATTTTGGCTGATGTCAATGTAAATGTTGAATATTGGTTATGAGGTTGGATGAGGTTGGATTTTGGCTAATGTCAATGTAAATGTTGAATATTGGTTAAAATGCACCAATAGTGCTGCACAGTCTTTTTGGGTCCATTTATCCATTGACGTAAATATTTCAGACTCTGAAGGTGCTATAGTCTTCAGTGAGGTCCCTAGAGGCCACCACTTTGCTATTTAGCCAATATTTCCACTTCTGATGAGGTTGCATTTTGGCTAATGTCAATGTAAATGTTGAATATTGGTTATGAGGTTTTATGAAGTTGGATTTTGGCTAATGTGAATGTAAATGTTGAATATTGGTTAAAATGCACCTATAGTGCTGCACAGCCTTTTAGGGTCCATTTATCCATTGACGTGAATATTTCAGACTCTAAGGCGTATAGTCTTCAGTGAGGTCCCTGGAGGCCACCACTTTGCTATTTAGCCAATACTTCCACTTCTGATGAGGTTGGATTTTGGCTAATGTGAATGTAAATGTTGAATATTGGTTAAAATGCACCAATAGTGCTGCACAGCCTTTTAGGGTCCATTTATCCATTGACGTGAATATTTCAGACTCTGAAGGCGTATAGTCTTCAGTGAGGTCCCTAGAGGCCACCACTTTGCTATTTAGCCAATACTTCCACTTCTGATGAGGTTGGATTTTGGCTAATGTCAATGTAGATATTGTGTTGAATATTGGTTAAACTGCACCAATAGTGCTGCACAGCCTTTTTGGGTCCATTTATCCATTGACGTGAATATTTCAGACTCTGAAGGTGCTATAGTCTTCAGTGAGGTCCCTAGAGGCCACCACTTTGCTATTTTGCCAATACTTCCACTTCTGATGAGGATGCTTGTGGTAGGAAAGGTGGTTAGGGGGCTGATTAAGCCGTTTGTGGCCATTGTGGGAACCTGTATTTCTAAAAGAAATCTTTCGGAAGTCCATTTTTCTACAAGTGGGATGTCCTCAGACAGCTTATCTAGGTCCACTGAATAAACTAAGAGTGTGATGTCCACAGACAGCTTACTTAATTCCACTGAATAAGCTACAGGTGGCATGTCCACAGACAGCCTACTTAGGGACCACTTAGGGCGTCTTCATTGTCTGATTCCGAAGGTGCTATGGTCCTCAGTGAGGTCCCTAGAGGCCACCACTTTGCTATTTAGCCAATATTTCCACTTCTGATGAGGTTGGATTTTGTCAGTGTAGATATTGTGTTGAATATTGGTTAAAATGCACCAATAGTGCTGCACAGCCTTTTAGGGTCCATTTATCCATTGACGTGAATATTTCAGACTCTGAAGGTGCTATAGTCTTCAGTGAGGTTGGATGAGGTTGGATTTTGGATTTTGGCTAATGTCAATGTAAATGTTGAATATTGGTTAAAATGCACCAATAGTGCTGCACAGCCTTTTTGGGTCCATTTATCCATTGACGTGAATATTTCAGACTCTGAATGTGCTATAGTCTTCAGTGAGGTTGGATGAGGTTGGATTTTTGGCTAATGTCAATGTAAATGTTGAATCAAAGGACACCTCCCTGATGCCAATCGGACCTACGGTTCAAGACCTACAGCCGTAGGAGTCTGGGCCAATCGGATCGCCTCTATTCTAATGAGGGGGAAACAAGGGAGGGGGAAGCTCGCTTTGATGACGCATCGAATGACACCTCCCTCATGCCAATCGGACGCACGGTTCAAGACCTGCAGCCATACGAGTCTGGGCCAATCAGATCCAATATTCTAATGAGGGTGAAACAGACGAGGGTGAAAGTCGCTTTTATCCCCCTACCTATGCGCAAGTTGACCCTAAAGTCCAAACCCCAAGTTCAAAACCCCAACCCCACGCCAAACCCCAAACCCCAACCGACCCTTAACCCTAGCGCCAAATAACCCTAACCCTAACCCATAACCCTGAACCCTAACAGCAAAAAAAATGCCTCAAGCCCTAAGCCCCAACCCTAACACTGCATAACCCTAGGCCTAAAACCCTTAACCCCACACCCTATGTAACCGTCGCTTTGGCGCCCCTGCAGGGTTCATTTCCGCTAAAAACCAGACACCATTTAGCAGGAATGAACACTGGACAGATAGACGCACAGACAGATAGACGGAGAGATGGAGACAACGACGGATGGATAGACGGATGGAGGGGTGGATAGATGGACAGATAGACGTGCCTATAGACAGATAGAGGGACAGGTAGACAGAGAGATGACCCATCAAATGACACCTCATTGAGGCCAATCGGACCCACGGTTCAAGACCTACAGCCACACAAGTCTAGGCCAATCGGATCGCGTATATTCTAATGAGGGGGAAACGAGTGGGGGAGAAGCTCGCCTTTGATGGCACGCATCAAATGACACCTCCCTCATGCCAATCGGACCTACAGTTCAAGACCTACAGCCGTATGAGTCTAGGCCAATCGGATCGAAGATATTCTAATGAGGGGGAAATGAGGGAGGGGGAAGCGCGCTTTGACGACGAATCAAAGGACACCTCTCTGATGCCAATCGGACCTACGGTTCAAGACCTACAGCCGTAGGAGTCTGGGCCAATCGGATCGCCTCTATTCTAATGAGTCCCTAGAGGCCACCACTTTGCTATTTAGCCAATACTTCCACTTCTGATGAGGTTGGATTTTGGCTAATGTCAATGTAAATGTTGAATATTGGTTATGAGGTTGGATGAGGTTGGATTTTGGCTAATGTCAATGTAAATGTTGAATATTGGTTAAAATGCACCTATAGTGCTGCACAGCTTTTAGGGTCCATTTATCCATTGACGTGAATATTTTAGACTCTGAAGGCGTATAGTCTTCAGTGAGGTCCCTAGAGGCCACCACTTTGCTATTTAGCCAATACTTCCACTTCTGATGAGGTTGGATTTTGGCTAATGTCAGTGTAAATGTTGAATATTGGTTAAAATGCACCAATAGTGCTGCACAGTCTTTTTGGGTCCCTTTATCCATTGACGTAAATATTTCAGACTCTGAAGGTGCTATAGTCTTCAGTGAGGGTCCCTAGAGGCCACCACTTTGCTATTTAGCCAATACTTCCACTTCTGATGAGGTTGCATTTTGGCTAATGTCAATGTAGATATTGTGTTGAATATTGGTTAAATTGCACCAATAGTGCTGCACAGCCTTTTGGGTCCATTTATCCATTGAACGTGAATATTTCAGACTCTGAAGGTGCTATAGTCTTCAGTGAGGTCCCTAGAGGCCACCACTTTGCTATTTTGCCAATACTTCCACTTCTGATGAGGATGCTTGTGGTAGGAAAGGTGGTTAGGGGGCTGATTAAGCCGTTTGTGGCCATTGTGGGAACCTGTATTTCTAAAAGAAATCTTTCGGAAGTCCATTTTTCTACAAGTGGGATGTCCTCAGACAGCTTATCTAGGTCCACTGAATAAACTAAGAGTGTGATGTCCACAGACAGCTTACTTAATTCCACTGAATAAGCTACAGGTGGCATGTCCACAGACAGCCTACTTAGGGACCACTTAGGGCGTCTTCATTGTCTGATTCTGAAGGTGCAATGGTCCTCAGTGAGGTCCCTAGAGGCCACCACTTTGCTATTTAGCCAATATTTCCACTTCTGATGAGGTTGGATTTTGTCAGTGTAGATATTGTGTTGAATATTGGTTAAAATGCACCAATAGTGCTGCACAGCCTTTTAGGGTCCATTTATCCATTGACGTGAATATTTCAGACTCTGAAGGTGCTATAGTCTTCAGTGAGGTTGGATGAGGTTGGATTTTGGATTTTGGCTAATGTCAATGTAAATGTTGAATATTGGTTAAAATGCACCAATAGTGCTGCACAGCCTTTTTGGGTCCATTTATCCATTGACGTGAATATTTCAGACTCTGAATGTGCTATAGTCTTCAGTGAGGTTGGATGAGGTTGGATTTTTGGCTAATGTCAATGTAAATGTTGAATCAAAGGACACCTCCCTGATGCCAATCGGACCTACGGTTCAAGACCTACAGCCCGTAGGAGTCTGGGCCAATCGGATCGCCTCTATTCTAATGAGGAGGAAACAAGGGAGGGGGAAGCTCGCTTTGATGACGCATCGAATGACACCTCCCTCATGCCAATCGGACGCACGGTTCAAGACCTGCAGCCATACGAGTCTGGGCCAATCAGATCCAATATTCTAATGAGGGTGAAACAGACGAGGGTGAAAGTCGCTTTTATCCCCCTACCTATGCGCAAGTTGACCCTAAAGTCCAAACCCCAAGTTCTAAACCCCAACCCCACGCCAAACCCCAAACCCCAACCGACCCTTAACCCTAGCGCCAAATAACCCTAACCCTAACCCATAACCCTGAACCCTAACAGCAAAAAAAAATGCCTCAAGCCCTAAGCCCCAACCCTAACACTGCATAACCCTAGGCCTAAAACCCTTAACCCCACACCCTATGTAACCGTCGCTTTGGCGCCCCTGCAGGGTTCATTTCCGCTAAAAACCAGACACCATTTAGCAGGAATGAACACTGGACAGATAGACGCACAGACAGATAGACGGAGAGATGGAGACAACGACGGATGGATAGACGGATGGAGGGGTGGATGGATGGACAGATAGACGTGCCTATAGACAGATAGAGGGACAGGTAGACAGAGAGATGACCCATCAAATGACACCTCATTGAGGCCAATCGGACCCACGGTTCAAGACCTACAGCCACACAAGTCTAGGCCAATCGGATCGCGTATATTCTAATGAGGGGGAAACGAGTGGGGGAGAAGCTCGCCTTTGATGGCACGCATCAAATGACACCTCCCTCATGCCAATCGGACCTACGGTTCAAGACCTACAGCCGTATGAGTCTAGGCCAATCGGATAGAAGATATTCTAATGAGGGGGAAACGAGGGAGGGGGAAGCGCGCTTTGACGACAAATCAAAGGACACCTCTCTGATGCCAATCGGACCTACGGTTCAAGACCTACAGCCGTAGGAGTCTGGGCCAATCGGATCGCGTATATTCTAATGAGGGGGAAACGAGTGGGGGGGAAGCTCGCCTTTGATGGCACGCATCAAATGACACCTCCCTCATGCCAATCGGACCTACGGTTCAAGACCTACAGCCGTATGAGTCTAGGCCAATCGGATAGAAGATATTCTAATGAGGGGGAAACGAGGGAGGGGGAAGCGCGCTTTGACGACGAATCAAAGGACACCTCTCTGATGCCAATCGGACCTACGGTTCAAGACCTACAGCCGTAGGAGTCTGGGCCAAACGGATCGCCTCTATTCTAATGAGGGGGAAACGAGGGAGGGGGAAGCTCGCTTTGATGACGCATCGAATGACACCTCCCTCATGCCAATCGGACGCACGGTTCAAGACCTGCAGCCATACGAGTCTGGGCCAATCAGATCCAATATTCTAATGAGGGTGAAACAGACGAGGGTGAAAGTCGCTTTTATCCCCCTACCTATGCGCAAGTTGACCCTAAAGTCCAAACCCCAAGTTCTAAACCCCAACCCCACGTCAAACCCCAAACCCCAACCGACCCTTAACCCTAGCGCCAAATAACCCTAACCCTTAATCAGTCTTCTCTTAGAATTAAAATCAATAGTCATCTCCTTAGTCTTAAGAACATTCACATGTAAGAAGGCCTCCTGACACCAGCTGGAAAAATAATCAATTATAGGACCGTGCATGGAGTCTTCCTCACTTAACAAACTAACAATTACACAATCATCAGCAAATTTTAAAATGTACCTATTACTAAAAATACTCCTACAACTATTTGTGTACAGAATAAATAATACAGGAGAAAGGACACAACCTTGGGGTGACCCCGTAGATGACACCAACCATTTAGAGAAACAATTATTTACTTTAACCCTCTGTGTTCTCTGGACAAGAAAGTCTAAAATCCAACCTACAAGCATTCGATCCAACTCAAATTCATTAATACGTTTCTCAACCAAAATATGTGGCTGAATGGTATTGAATGCGGACAAAAAGTCAATAAAAAGTAACTTGGCCAATGTTTTAGGCTTATCAAGATGCTTAAGAACTAAATGCAGCAGAGTCCCTACTGCATCCTCCACCCCTCTCTTAGGCCTATAAGCAAACTGAAAGGGATCTAGAGCACTGTGAGTCTTTTGCGTTATTTCTCTCTTAACTAACTTTTCAAAACTTTTCATAACTAAAGATGTAAGTGCCACAGGCCTAAAGTCCTCTAACTTCTGTGGCTTCTGTTTTTTTGGCACAGGAATAATTGTAGACTGCTTCCACAGTGCAGGTACCTTTTGTTGTTGGAAGGATAAGACAAAAATTTCATAAAATATGGGTCCTAACTGCTCAGCACATTCCTTAAGCAATCTACCTCCTATCTTATCCGGCCCCGGTGCCTTCCCTATTTTACTCTGTTTAAAACTTATAATCACATCCTTCACATCAAAAAAGATGCCATCATACTCTCTGTCTATTCTGCATTCGTTTTTCATCCTCTCTATATCCTGTTTAAAATCATGACTATCAAATCTTGAATAAAAATCATTAAAATGATGTGACAAATCTGTGTCTGACGTGAATCCATTTAAACTAATTTTATTTGTTTTCCTGCAATCCTGTCCTTTAATTAAATGCATGCCATCCCAGGCAGAACCCACATTTCCCATTTTCAATTTTTCTTCAAGTTTTCCCCTATAAACTGCTTTCGCCCTTTTAATTTCCCACTTAACTTCTTTTTTTAGTCTATGACACTCAACAATATCTCCCTCTTTAAAGGCCCTATTACGTTTTGACATAAGAGTCTTAAGTGATTTTGTAACCCATGGCTTGTTATTTGGAAATTTCCTAAAAGATTTCACAGGAATAATCATATCCTCACAAAACGGTGGCAGTTCTAGTGGCGGCTCAGGTGGCAGCTCTGGCGGCGGCTTTGGCAGCTCTCAATAGTGTGTAGTGTCTGTGTGTCAACATGTAGAAGCACTGGCGAGTTGAGTGCTCTCAGTAGTGTGCTGTCTGTGTGCCAACATGTAGAAGCACTGGTGGGTTGAGTGCTCTCAGTAGTGTGCTGTCTGTTTGCCAACATGTAGAAGCACTGGTGGGTTGAGTGCTATCAGTAGTGTGTAGTGTCTGTGGGTCAACATGTAGAAGCACTGGCGGGTTGAGTGCTCTCAATAGTGTGTAGTGTCTGTGGGTCAACATGTAGAAGCACTGTTGGGTTGAGTGCTCTCAATAGTGTGTAGTGTCTGTGTGTCAACATGTAGACACTATATCTGGCAGCTCTGGGGGCGGCGGCGACTCTGGCAGCTCTGGCGGCGGCTCAGGCGGCAGCTCTGGTGGCGGCTCAGGTGGCGGCTCAGGCGGCAGCTCTGGTGGCGGCTCAGGTGGCAGCTCAGGTGGCAGCTCTGGTGGCAGCTCTAGTGGCGGCAGCTCAGGTGGCAGCTCTGGTGGCGGCTCAGGTGGCAGCTCTGGTGGCAGCTCAGGTGGCAGCTCTAGTGGCGGCTCAGGTGGCAGCTCTGGCTGCGGCTTTGGCAGCTCTCAATAGTGTGTGCTGTCTGTGGGTTAACATGTAGAAGCACTGGCGGGTTGAGTGCTCTCAATAGTGTGTAGTGTCTGTGTGTCAACTTGTAGAAGCACTGGCGGGTTGAGTGCTCTCAATAGTGTGTGCTGTCTGTGTGCCAACATGTAGAATTACTGTTGGCTTGAGTGCTCTCAATAGTGTGTAGTGTCTGTGTGTCAACATGTAGAAGCACTGGCGGGTTGAGTGCTCTCAATAGTGTGTAGTGTCTGTGGGTCAACATGTAGAAGCACTGTTGGGTTGAGTGCTCTCAATAGTGTGTAGTGTCTGTGTGTCAACATGTAGACACTACATCTGGCAGCTCTGGGGGCGGCGGCGTCTCTGGCAGCTCTGGCGGCGGCTCTGGCGGCAGCTCTGGTGGCGGCTCTGGCAGCAGCTCTGGTGGCAGCTCTGGCGGCAGCTGTGGTAGCTATGGCGCGGCTCTGGCAGCTCTGGTGGCGGCTCTGGTGGCAGCTCTGGTGGCGGCTCTGGTGGCAGCTCTGGTGGCGGCTCTGGCGGCAGCTGTGGTGGGGGCTCTGGTGGCAGCTCTGTCGGTGGCTCTGGTGGCGGCTCTGGTGGCAGCTCTGGTGGCAGCTCTGGCGGCGGATTTGGCAGCTCTGGCGGCGGCTTTGGCAGCTCTGGCGGCGACTCTGGCAGTTCTGGCGGGTTGAGTGCTCTCAATAGTGTGTAGTGTCTGTGGGTCAACATGTAGAAGCACTGGCGGGTTAAGTGCTCTCAATAGTGTGTAGTGTCTGTGGGTCAACATGTAGAAGCACTGTTGGGTTGAGTGCTCTCAATAGAGTGTAGTGTCTGTGTGTCAACATGTAGACACTATATCTGGCAGCTCTGGGGGCGGCGGCGAATCTGGCAGCTCTGGCGGCGGCTCAGGCAGCAGCTCTGGTGGCGGCTCAGGTGGCAGCTCAGGTGGCAGCTCTGGTGGCAGCTCTAGTGACGGCTCAGGTGGCAGCTCTGGTGGCAGCTCAGGTGGCAGCTGTAGTGGCGGCTCAGGTGGCAGCTCAGGTGGCAGCTCTGGTGGCAGCTCTAGTGGCGGCTCAGGTGGCAGCCCTGGTGGCAGCTCTGGTGGCAGCTCTAGTGGCGGCTCAGGTGGCAGCTCTAGTGGCGGCTCAGGTGGCAGCTCTGGTGGCAGCTCAGGTGGCAGCTCTGGTGGCAGCTCTGGTGGCAGCTCTGGTGGCAGCTCTAGTGGCGGCTCAGGTGGCAGCTCTGGTGGCGGCTCAGGTGGCAGCTCTGGTGGCAGCTCTGGTGGCAGCTCAGGTGGCAGCTCTAGTGGCGGCTCAGGTGGCAGCTCTGGCGGCGGCTTTGGCAGCTTTCAATAGTGTGTAGTGTCTGTCAACATGTAGAAGCTCTGGCAAGTTGAATGCTCTCAGTAGTGTGCTGTCTGTGTGCCAACATGTAGAAGCACTGGTGGGTTGAGTGCTCTCAGTAGTGTGCTGTCTGCTTGACAAAATGTTGAAGCACTGGTGGGTTGAGTGCTCTCAGTAGTGTGTAGTGTCTGTGTGTCAACATGTAGAAGCACATGCGGCTTGAGTGCTTTCAATAGTGTGTAGTGTCTGTGGGTCAACATGTAGAAGCACTGGCAGGTTGAGTGCTCTCAATAGTGTCTAGTGTCTGTGGCTCAACATGTAGAAGCACTGGCGGGTTGAGTGCTCTCAGTCGTGTACTGTCTGTGTGCCAACATGTGGAAGCACTGGTGGGTTGAGTGCTCTCAGTAGTGTGCTGTCTGTGTGCCAACATGTAGAAGCACTGGTGGGTTGAGTGCTCTCAGTAGTGTGTAGTGTCTGTGTGTCAACATGTAGAAGCACATGCGTCTTGAGTGCTCTCAATAGTGTGTAGTGTCTGTGGGTCAACATGTAGAAGCACTGGCATGTTGAGTGCTCTCAATAGTTTGTAGTGTCTGTGGGTCAACATGTAGAAGCACTGTTGGGTTGAGTGCTCTCAATAGTGTGTAGTGTCTGTGTGTCAACATGTAGACACTAAATATGGCAGCTCTGGGGGGGCGGCGGCGACTCTGTGGGTCAACATGTAGAAGCACTGACGGGTTGAGTGCTCTCAGTAGTGTGCTGTCTGTGTGTCGACTTGTAGAAGTCCTGGTGGGTTGAATGCACTCAGTAGTGTGCTGTCTGTGTGCTGACATGTAGAAGCACTGGCAGGTTGAGTGCTCTCAATAGTGTGTGCTGTCTGTGGGTTAACATGTAGAAGCACTGGCGGGTTGAGTGCTCTCAATAGTGTGTAGTGTCTGTGTGTCAACTTGTAGAAGCACTGGCGGGTTGAGTGCTCTCAATAGTGTGTGCTGTCTGTGTGCCAACATGTAGAAGTACTGATGGGTTGAGTGCTCTAAATAGTGTGTAGTGTCTGTGTGTCAACATGTAGAAGCACTGGCGGGTTGAGTGCTCTCAATAGTGTGTAGTGTCTGTGGGTCAACATGTAGAAGCACTGTTGGGTTGATTGCTCTCAATAGTGTGTAGTGTCTGTGTGTCAACATGTAGACCCTACATCTGGCAGCTCTGGGGGCGGCAGCGACTCTGGCAGCTCTGGCGGCGGCTCTGGCGGCAGCTCTGGTGGCGGCTCAGGCAGCAGCTCTGGTGGCAGCTCTGGCGGCAGCTGTGGTAGCTATGGCAGCGGCTCTGGGAGCTCTGGTGGGGGGCTCTGGTGGCAGCTCTGGCGGCGGCTCTGGCGGCGGCTCTGGTGGCGGCTCTGGTGGCGGCTCTGGTGGCGGCTCTGGCGGCAGCTCTGGTCGCAGCTCTGGCGGTGGCTTTGGCAGCTCTAGTGGCGGCGGCAACATGCAGCTCTGGCGGCGGCTCTGGCAGCTCTGGCGCATGCTTTGGCAGCTCTGGTGGTGGCTTTGGCAGCTCTGGCTGCGGCTCTGGCGGCGGCTCTGGCAGCGGCTTTGGGAGCTCTGGTGGCAGCTCTGGCGGCGGCTCTGGCAGCTCTGGCGGCGGCTTTGGCAGCTCTAGTGGCGGCTCAGGTGGCAGCTCAGGTGGCAGCTTTGGTGGCAGCTTTGGTGGCAGCTCTAGTGGCGGCTCAGGTGGCAGCTCCGGTGGCAGCTCAAGTGGCAGCTTTGGTGGCAGCTCTAGTGGCGGCTCAGGTGGCAGCTCAGGTGGCGGCTCAGGTGGCGGCTCTGGTGGCGGCTCAGGTGTCAGCTTTGGTGGCGGCTCAGGTGGCAGCTCAGGTGGCGGCTCCGGTGGAAGCTCTAGTGGCGGCTCAGGTGAGAGCTCAGGTAGCAGCTCTGGTGGCAGCTCAGGTGGCAGCTCAGGTGGCAGTGTCTGTGTTTCAACATGTAGAAGCACTGTTGGGTTGAGTGCTCTCAATAGTGTGTAGTGTCTGTGTGTCAACATGTAGACACTACATATGGCAGCTCTGGGGGCGGCGGCGACTCTGGCAGCTCTGGCGCCAGCTCTGGTGGCGGCTCTGGCAGCTCTGGCACATGCTTTGGCAGCTCTGGCGGTGGCTTTGGCAGCTCTGGCTGCAGCTCTGGCGGCGGCTCTGGCGGTGGCTTTGGAAGCTCTGGTGGCAGCTCTGGCGGCGGCTCTGGCAGCTCTGGCGGCGGCTTTGGCAGCTCTGGTGGTGATTCTGGCAGATCTGGCGGGTTGAGTGCTCTCAATAGTGTGTAGTGTCTGTGTGTCAACATGTAGAAGCACTGGCAGGTTGAGTGCTCTCAATAGTGTGTAGTGTCTGTGGGTCAACATGTAGAAGCACTGTTGGGTTGAGTGCTCTCAATAGTGTGTAGTGTCTGTGTGTCAACATGTAGACACTATATCTGGCAGCTCTGGGGGCGGCGGCGACTCTGGCAGCTCTGGCGGCGGCTCAGGTGGCAGCTCAGGTGGCAGCTCTAGTGGCAGCTCAGGTGGAAGCTCAGGTGGCAGCTCTGGTGGTGGCTCAGGTGGCAGCTCTGGTGGCGGCTCAGGTGGCAGCTCTAGTGGCGGCTCAGGAGGCAGCTCAGATGGCAGCTCTGGCGGCGGCTTTGGCTGCTCTCAATAGTGTGTAGTGTCTGTGTGTCAACATGTAGAAGCACTGGCGAGTTGAGTGCTCTCAGTAGTGTGCTGTCTGTGCGCCAACATGTAGAAGCACTGGTGGGTTGAGTGATCTCAGTAGTGTGCTGTCTGTGTGTCAACATGTAGAAGCACTGTTGGGTTGAGTGCTCTCAATAGTGTGTAGTGTCTGTGTGTCAACATGTAGACACTACATATGGCAGCTCTGGGGGCGGCGGCTTCTCTGGTAGCTCTGGCAGCAGCTCTGGCGGCGGCTCTGGCGGCAGCTCTGGTGGCGACTCTGGCGGCAGCTCTGGTGGCAGCTCTGGCGGCAGCTGTGGCAGATCTGGCGGCGGCTCTGGTGGCAGCTCTGGCGGCAGCTGTGGCAGCTCTGGCGGCGGCTCTGGTGGCAGCTCTGGTGGCGGCTCTGGCAGCAACTCTGGCGGCGGCTCTGGCGGCAACTCTGGTGGCAGCTCTGGCGGCGGCTCTGGTGGCGGTTCTGGCAGCAGCTCTGGTGGCAGCTCTGGTGGCTCTGAGTGCTCTCAAGAGTGTGTACTGTCTGTGGGTCAACATGTAGAAGCACTGTTGGGTTGAGTGCTCTCAATAGTGTGTAGTGTCTGTGTGTCAACATGTAGACACTACATCTGGCAGCTCTGGGGACGGCGGCGACTCTGGCAGCTCTGGCGGCGGCTCTGGCGGCAGCTCTGGTGGCGGCTCAGGTGGCAGCTCAGGTGGCAGCTCTGGTGGCAGCTCAGGTGGTAGCTCTAGTGGCGGATCAGGTGGCGGATCAGGTGGCAGCTCAGGTGGCAGCTCTGGCGGTGGCTTTGGCAGCTCTCAATAGTGTGTAGTGTCTGTGTGTCAACATGTAGAAGCACTGGCGTGCTTTCGGTAGTGTGCTGTCTGTGTGCCGACATGTAGAAGTCCTGGTGGGTTGAGTGCTCTCAGTAGTGTGCTGTCTGTGTGTCAACATGTAGAAGCACTGGCAGGTTGCGTGCTCTCAATAGTGTGTAGTGTCTGTGGGTCAACATGTAGAAGCACTGGCGGGTTGAGTGCTCTCAATAGTGTGTAGTGTCTGTGTGTCAACATGTAGAAGCACTGGCGGGTTGAGTGCTCTCAATAGTCTGCAGTGTCTGTGGGTCAACATGTAGAAGCACTGTTGGGTTGAGTGCTCTCAATCGTGTGTAGTGTCTGTGGGTCAACATGTAGAAGCTCTGTTGGGTTGAGTGCTCTCAATAGTGTGTAGTGTCTGTGTGTCAACATGTAGACACTATATCTGGCAGCTCTGGGGGCGGCGGCTCAGGTGGCAGCTAAGGTGGCAGCTCTAGTGGCGGCTCAGGTGGCAGGTCTGGTGGCAGCTCAGGTGGCAGCTCTGGTGGCAGCTCTAATGGTGGCTCAGGTGGCAGCTCAGGTGGCAGCTCTAGTGGCAGCTCAGGTGGCAGCTCTAGTGGTGGCTCAGGTGGCAGCTCAGGTGGCAGCTCTGGCGGCGGCTTTGGCAGCTCTCAATAGTGTGTAGTGTCTGTGTGTCAACATCTAGAAGCACTGGCGAGTTGAGTGCTCTCAGTAGTGTGCTGTCTGTGTGCCAACATGTAGAAGCACTGGTGGGTTGAGTGCTCTCAGTAGTGTGCTGTCTGTTTGCCAACATGTAGAAGCACTGGTGGGTTGAGTGCTCTCAGTAGTGTGTAGTGTCTGTGTGTCAACATGTAGAAGCACTGGCGGGTTGAGTGCTCTCAGTAGTGTGCTGTCTGTGTGCCAACATGTAGAAGCACTGGTGGGTTGAGTGCTCTCAATAGTGTGTAGTGTCTGTGTGTCAACATGTAGAAGCACTGGCGGGTTGAGTGCTCTCAATAGTGTGTAGTGTCTGTGGGTCAACATGTAGAAGCACTGTTGGGTTGAGTGCTCTCAATAGTGTGTAGTGTCTGTGTGTCAACATGTAGAAGCTCTGGCGGGTTGAGTGCTCTCAATAGTGTGTAGTGTCTGTGGGTCAACATGTAGAAGCTCTGTTGGGTTGAGTGCTCTCAATAGTGTGTAGTGTCTGTGGGTCAACATGTAGAAGCACTGTTGGGTTGAGTGCTCTAAATAGTGTGTAGTGTCTGTGTGTCAACATGTAGAAGCTCTGGCGGGTTGAGTGCTCTCAATAGTGTGTAGTGTCTGTGGGTCAACATGTAGAAGCTCTGTTGGGTTGAGTGCTCTCAATAGTGTGTAGTGTCTGTGTGTCAACATGTAGACACTATATCTGGCAGCTCTGGGGGCGGCGGCGACTCTGGCAGCTCTGGTGGCAGCTAAGGTGGCAGCTCTAGTGGCGGCTCAGGTGGCAGGTCTGGTGGCAGCTCAGGTGGCAGCTCTGGTGGCAGCTCTAATTGTGGCTCAGGTGGCAGCTCAGGTGGCAGCTCTAGTGGCAGCTCAGGTGGCAGCTCTAGTGGCGGCTCAGGTGGCAGCTCAGGTGGCAGCTCTGGCAGCGGCTTTGGCAGCTCTCAATAGTGTGTAGTGTCTGTGTGTCAACATCTAGAAGCACTGGCGAGTTGAGTGCTCTCAGTAGTGTGCTGTCTGTGTGCCAACATGTAGAAGCACTGGTGGGTTGAGTGCTCTCAGTAGTGTGCTGTCTGTTTGCCAACATGTAGAAGCACTGGTGGGTTGAGTGCTCTCAGTAGTGTGTAGTGTCTGTGTGTCAACATGTAGAAGCACTGGCGGGTTGAGTGCTCTCAGTAGTGTGCTGTCTGTGTGCCAACATGTAGAAGCACTGGTGGGTTGAGTGCTCTCAGTAGTGTGCTGTCTGTGTGCCAACATGTAGAAGAACTGGTGGGTTGAGTGCTCTCAGTAGTGTGTAGTGTCTGTGTGTCAACATGTAGAAGCACTGGCGGGTTGAGTGCTCTCAATAGTGTGTAGTGTCTGTGGGTCAACATGTAGAAGCACTGGCGGATTGAGTGCTCTCAGTAGTGTGCTGTCTGTGTGCCAACATGTAGAAGCACTGGTGGGTTGAGTGCTCTCAGTAGTGTGCTGTCTGTGTGCCAACATGTAGAAGCACTGGTGGGTTGAGTGCTCTCAGTAGTGTGTAGTGTCTGTGTGTCAACATGTAGAAGCACTGGCGGCTTGAGTGCTCTCAATAGTGTGTAGTGTTTGTGGGTCAACATGTAGAAGCACTGGCGGGTTGAGTGCTCTCAGTAGTGTGCTGTCTGTGTGCCAACATGTAGAAGTACTGGTGGGTTGAGTGCTCTCAGTAGTGTGCTGTCTGTGTGTCAACATGTAGAAGCATTGGCGGGTTGAGTGCTCTCAATAGTGTGTAGTGTCTGTGTGTCAACATGTAGAAGCACTGTTGGGTTGAGTGCTCTCAATAGTGTGTAGTGTCTGTGTGTCAACATGTAGACACTACATATGGCAGCTTTGGGGGGCGGCGGCGACTCTGTGGGTCAACATGTAGAAGCACTGGCGGGTTGAGTGCTCTCAATAGTGTGTAGTGTCTGTGGGTCAACATGTAGAAGCACTGGCGGGTTGAGTGCTCTCAATAGTGTGTAGTGTCTGTGGGTCAACATGTAGAAGCACTGTTGGGTTGAGTGCTCTCAATAGTGTGTAGTGTCTATGTGTCAACATGTACACACTATATCTGGCAGCTCTGGTGGCAGCTCTGGTGGCAGCTCAGGTGGCAGCTCTAGTGGCGGCTCAGGTGGCAGCTCAGGTAGCAGCTCTGGCGGCGGCTTTGGCTGCTCTCAATAGTGTGTAGTGTCTGTGGGTCAACATGTAGAAGCACTGTTGGGTTGAGTGCTCTCAATAGTGTGTAGTGTCTATGTGTCAACATGTACACACTATATCTGGCAGCTCTGGTGGCAGCTCTGGTGGCAGCTCAGGTGGCAGCTCTAGTGGCGGCTCAGGTGGCAGCTCAGGTAGCAGCTCTGGCGGCGGCTTTGGCAGCTCTCAATAGTGTGTAGTGTCTGTGTGTCAACATGTAGAAGCACTGGCAGGTTGAGTGCTTTAAGTAGTGTGCTATCTGTGTGCCAACGTGTAGAAGCACTGGTGGGTTGAGTGCTCTCAGTAGTGTGCTGTCTGTGTGCAAACATGTAGAAGCACTGGTGGGTTGAGTGCTCTCAGTAGTGTTTAGTGTCTGTGTGTCAACATGTAGAAGCACTGGCGGGTTGAGTGCTCTCAATAGTGTGTAGTGTCTGTGGGTCAACATGTAGAAGCACTGGCGGGTTGAGTGCTCTCAGTAGTGTGCTGTCTGTGTGCCAACATGTAGAAGCACTGGTGGGTTGAGTGCTCTCAGTAGTGTGTAGTGTCTGTGTGTCAACATGTAGAAGCACTGGCGGCTTGAGTGCTGTCAATAGTGTGTAGTGTCTATGGGTCAACATGTAGAAGCACTGGCGGGTTGAGTGCTCTCAGTAGTGTGCTGTCTGTGGGCCAACATGTAGAAGTACTGGTGGGTTGAGTGCTCTCAGTAGTGTGCTGTCTGTGTGTCAACATGTAGAAGCACTGGCAGGTTCAGTGCTCTCAAGAGTTTGTAGTGTCTGTGGGTCAACAGGTGTCTCAGGTGGAAGCTCAGGTGGCAGCTCTGGTGGCAGCTCTAGTGGCGTCTCAGGTGGCAGCTCTGGTGGCGGCTCAGGTGGCAGCTCTGGTGGCAGCTCTGGTGGCAGCTCAGGTGGCAGCTCTAGTGGCGGCTCAGGTGGCAGCTCAGGTGGCAGCTCTGGTGGCAGCTCTAGTGGCGGCTCAGGTGGCAGCTCTGGTGGCGGCTCAGGTGGCAGCTCACGTGGCAGCTCTAGTGGCGGCTCAGGTGGCGGCTCAGGTGGCAGCTCTGGTGGCAGCTCTAGTGGCGGCTCAGGTGGCAGCTCTGGTGGCAGCTCTGGTGGCAGCTCAGGTGGCAGCTCTAGTGGCGGCTCAGGTAGCAGCTCTGGCGGCGGCTTTGGCAGCTCTCAATAGTGTGTAGTGTCTGTCAACATGTAGAAGCTCTGGCGAGTTGAATGCTCTCAGTAGTGTGCTGTCTGTGTGCCAACATGTAGAAGCACTGGTGGGTTGAGTGCTCTCAGTAGTGTGCTGTCTGCTTGACAAAATGTTGAAGCACTGGTGGGTTGAGTGCTCTCAGTAGTGTGTAGTGTCTGTGTGTCAACATGTAGAAGCACATGCGGCTTGAGTGCTTTCAATAGTGTGTAGTGTCTGTGGGTCAACATGTAGAAGCACTGGCAGGTTGAGTGCTCTCAATAGTGTCTAGTGTCTGTGGCTCAAAATGTAGAAGCACTGGCGGGTTGAGTGCTCTCAGTAGTGTGCTGTCTGTGTGCCAACATATAGAAGTACTGGTGGGTTGAGTGTTCTCAGTAGTGTGCTGTCTGTGTGTCAACATGTAGAAGCACTGGCGGGTTGAGTGCTCTTAGTAGTGTGTAGTGTCTGTGTGTCAACATGTAGAAGCACTGTTGGGTTGAGTGCTCTCAATAGTGTGTAGTGTCTGTGTGTCAACATGTAGACACTACATATGGCAGCTCTGGGCGGCGGCAGCGACTCTGTGGGTCAACATGTAGAAGCACTGGCGGGTTGAGTGCTCTCAGTAGTGTGCTGTCTGTGTGCCGACATGTAGAAGTCCTGGTGGGTTGTGTGCTCTCAGTAGTGTGCTGTCTGTGTGTCAACATGTAGAAGCACTGGCAGGTTGAGTGCTCTCAATAGTGTGTAGTGTCTGTGGGTCAACATGTAGAAGCACTGGCGGGTTGAGTGCTCTCAATAGTGTGTAGTGTCTGTGGGTCAACATGTAGAAGCACTGTTGGGTTGAGTGCTCTCAATAGTGTGTAGTGTCTGTGTGTCAACATGTAGACACTATATCTGGCAGCTCTGGGGGCGGCGGCAACTCTGGCAGCTCTGGCGGCTCTGGTGGCAGCTCTGGCGGCAGCTCTGGTGGCGGCTCAGTTGGCAGCTCAGGTGGCAGCTCTGGTGGCAGCTCTAGTGGCGGGTGAGGTGGCAGCTCAGGTGGCAGCTCTGGTGGCAGCTCTGGTAGCAGCTCTAGTGGCGGCTCTGGTGGCAGCTCGGGTGGCAGCTCTGGTGGCAGCTCAGGTGGCAGCTCTGGTGGCAGCTCTGGTGGCAGCTCTGGTGGCAGCTCAGGTCAGTCAGTCAGTCAGTCAGTCAGTCAGTCAGTCAGTCTTTATTCATTTCCCAAAGGCAATTTGGTTGCAGCATACAAGCATGTCACACACAATACACAAAAACACATTGTACAATACAATTCTACCCTAAATTTAAAAATTTTACAGCTGAGGGGATGAATGAAAGTTTAAACCTATTTGTTTTACTAATAGGAGTTCTATATCGAATACCAGAAGGGAGACGATAAAACTCGTGATGCATAGGATGGGAATCATCTGACAGAATATTCTGAGCTTTACTCAAAACTTGTCTATGGTATAACTGAGCCATGCTCATCTGTTTTCTCCCTGTTATTTTTCCTCCTAGGTTCACAATTTTCTCCAAACAGCTCTTATTTTTCACACTTAGAGAGTTGAACCAACAAAGCAAAGAAAAGGATAACAGTGACTGAATGTATGAACTGTAAAACATGGACATGAGTGATTTATCTATATTAAAAGATCTTAATTTCTGTAAGCAGTATAGTCTTTGTTGCCCCTTCTTACACAAACTATTTGTATTAACAGAAAAGGACAATTTATTATCTAAAACAGTTCCCAGATACCTATACTGATCCACACTCTCAACACCCACTCCATTAAAACTTGTTTGCTTACCAAATGAATGGAATAAGTTACACGTATCATGGGCCCCGGATCGGCCCCCGGGGGGCCGAGGGGCTCCAAACTTGGCCTGCTGGCTGCCCAGGGGCCCCCGAACACCATATTGAGAGCACAAGCGCCTCAATCAAACGCAACTCTTAATTGGCTCTGCAGCCCAAGTTTCTCATGCAGGCTTCTTGCGCACATAGACTCCAAGACTGTCTTGAAGCACTTTGTGTGTTTGAGGTGAATTTTTTTGGCACGCTATAAACCATACATGGAACCGTCTGGGGCCCTGAAATTTGAGGTGTCACGTCGGGGGCCCCTGCACAACCACCACTCTGAATTCTGTGGCCCTCTGACCTTTTGACCTCTCGGGAGCCAACATCCCTCGTGCAACTTATTCAATGGAAACTTCATAGGTGGTTCACGGTCTTTTTTTGAGCAAATTAGCCAGTGCGACCGCGGTACTCGAGGGCTTGCATCAGGGGCCCGTGACGCAACATATATGTCAGTTTGGGGCCGATCGGGCAATGTCAGCAAACCCATTTACATAGAAGCCATCTGTGGCCCGACACTCTAGTTCTCGTGTCAGGGGCCCCTGTACGACCCCCGTGCTGATTTTCGGGGCCCTCTGACCTTTTGACCTCTCGGGAGCCAACGTCCCACCTGCAGCTTATTTTAATGGAAACTCCGTAGGTGGTTTGCGGTCATGGGGGCGTTTTTTGAGCAAATTAGCCAGTGCGACCACGGAACTCTAGAGGCTGCCCCAGGGGTCCGTGACGCAACAAATATGTCAGTTTGGGGCCAATCGGGCCCTGTCCGTGAAACACCTGTGAAAATGAATGGGATAAGTTGAACGTGGGACGCTCAGCCGTTCGGCCCCTAAGGGACCGTTCGGCCCCGGACTCCTGCTGCTTTTCTAAGCCATTTTGGAAACACTTCTCCCTGTGACCAAAAACGAGTGTTCGGTAGCACGAACGGCGCCTGGCAGGCATGTCCAGGTGGTCCCCTGGGCACGACGATCACTTTGTGCACAATGATGAAGAATAGTTCTTTAGGGTAAACAAAGGCACTCTGCGGACAATGAGGAAGACGAGGGTAAAAACAGGAAGTTGCGGGGATCAACGGGCACTTTTTGCACAATAGGCAGTCAGGGGGATAAACGGACACTTTGTGGACAATAGGCAGTCAGGGGGATCAATAGGCACTCAGTGGACAATGAGGAAGAGGAGGGTGATAAATAGGCAGTCAGGGGGATCAATAGGCACTCTGCGGACAATGAGGAAGATGACGACGAAGAATAGGCAGTCAGGGGGATAAACGGGCACTTTGTGGACAATAGGCAGTCAGGGGGATCAATAGGCACTCAGTGGACAATGAGGAAGAGGAGGGTGATGAATAAGCAGTCAGGGGGATCAATAGGCACTCTGCGGACAATGAGGAAGACGACGACGAAGAATAGGCAGTCAGGGAGATAAACGGGCACTTTGTGGACAATAGGCAGTCAGGGGGATCAATAGGCACTCAGTGGACAATGCGGAAGAGGAGGGTGATGAATAGGCAGTCAGGGGGATCAATAGGCACCCTGAGGACAATGAGGAAGAGGAGGGGGGATCAATAGGCATTCAGGGGGACATATATGCACTTTGTGGACAAAATGGTAGTCTGGGGGACCAATAGGCACTTGGGGGCACCAAGGAGGACCCGGAAGTGGCCTACGAAGCCCTTGGGCACCCCCGAAGGCGTCCGTTCGCAGCCTAGGGCTGATTTCAACGAATTACCAGAGTTTTCGCAAAAGTGACAAGTAGTCATTAGAATAAGTGGTACGTGTCGTCCAAATACGGAGTACGATCCCTCGCCCCAACTATGTGTCATCTGGCAATCTATATGAACTAACAAAATCCCACGAACCACCTATGTTCCCTTAACCCTAGCGCCAAATAACCCTAACCCCCAGAAACATTTAAATACAGTGTAAATTCACTAATGTTGATCCTGGACCATCAGAAACATTCAAATACAGTGTAAATTCCCTAATGTTGATCCTGGACCATCATAAAGAATTAAATACAGTGTAAATTCACTAATGTTAATCCTGGACCATCAGAAACATTTAAGTAGTGTAAATTTACTAATGTTGATCCTGGACCATCAGAAACATTTATATAGTGTAAATTTACTAATGTTGATCATGCTCCATAATCAATTAAACAAAGTGTAAGTATCAATGGTGTAGTGGTTAGTGCGTTAGCACATGGCACTCCTATGCTCAGAATGACCCGAGTTTGATTCCACCTCGATGTCCTATGTCAAACCTTCCGCTCTCTCTGCTCCACACAGTTTCCTTTCTCTCCTGTTCTATCAACTAAATGTAAACAACCCTGAAATGTAATGGGAAGAAAAGTACAGTGTAAATTCACTTATGTTGATCCTGGACCATCATGATTTAATTACACTTTAAAATTAACACATCATCACATCATCAATTAAATAAAGCGTAAATTGTAAGCACCAAGGATGTGGGGGTTAGTGCGTTAGCACATGGCACTCCTATGCTCACGGTGACCTGAGTTTGATTCCCACCTCCATGTCCTGTGTCAATCATTCCCCTCTTTCTGATCCACACAGTTTCCTTTCTCTCTCTCCTGTCTTATCAACTAAATGTGAACAAAACGTAATAGTAAGAAAAGTACAGTGTAAATTCACTAATGTTGATCCTGGACCATCAGAACCATTTAAATACAGTGTAAATTAGGCTGTTTGTGGCCTTCGAGGGGACCCATATTTCTGAAAACACGTCTGAAACCCATTTTCCTAGAGGTGGAATGTCCTCAGACAGCTTTTTAAGGTCCACTGAATAAGCTTTGAGTGGGATGTCCGGACAGCCTACACAGGGTCCACTGAATAAGCTGCAGGTGGGATGACTGATAGGTGATCGGGGGCACAAATAGGATGCTTGTGGTAGGAAAGGTGGTAGCACGAAGGTGCTATGGTCCTCAGTGAGGTCCCTAGAGGCCACCACTTTGCTATTTAGCCAATACTTCCACTTCTGATGAGGTTGGATTTTGGCTAATGTCAATGTAAATGTTGAATATTGGTTATGAGGTTGGATGAGGTTGGATTTTGGCTAATGTCAATGTAAATGTTGAATATTGGTTATGAGGTTGGATGAGGTTGGATTTTGGCTAATGTCAATGTATTGGTTAAAATGCACCAATAGTGCTGCACAGCCTTTTAGGGTCCATTTATCCATTGACGTGAATATTTCTGACTCTGAAGGCGTATAGTCTTCAGTGAGGTCCCTAGAGGCCACCACTTTGCTATTTAGCCAATACTTCCACTTCTGATGAGGTTGGATTTTGGCTAATGTCAATGTAAATGTTGAATATTGGTTATGAGGTTGGATGAGGTTGGATTTTGGCTAATGTCAATGTAAATGTTGAATATTGGTTATGAGGTTGGATGAGGTTGGATTTTGGCTAATGTCAATGTATTGGTTAAAATGCACCAATAGTGCTGCACAGTCTTTTTGGGTCCATTTATCCATTGACGTAAATATTTCAGACTCTGAAGGCGTATAGTCTTCAGTGAGGTCCCTAGAGGCCACCACTTTGCTATTTAGCCAATACTTCCACTTCTGATGAGGTTGGATTTTGGCTAATGTCAATGTAAATGTTGAATATTGGTTATGAGGTTGGATGAGGTTGGATTTTGGCTAATGTCAATGTAAATGTTGAATATTGGTTAAAATGCACCAATAGTGCTGCACAGTCTTTTTGGGTCCATTTATCCATTGACGTAAATATTTCAGACTCTGAAGGTGCTATAGTCTTCAGTGAGGTCCCTAGAGGCCACCACTTTGCTATTTAGCCAATATTTCCACTTCTGATGAGGTTGCATTTTGGCTAATGTCAATGTAAATGTTGAATATTGGTTATGAGGTTTTATGAGGTTGGATTTTGGCTAATGTGAATGTAAATGTTGAATATTGGTTAAAATGCACCTATAGTGCTGCACAGCCTTTTAGGGTCCATTTATCCATTGACGTGAATATTTCAGACTCTAAGGCGTATAGTCTTCAGTGAGGTCCCTAGAGGCCACCACTTTGCTATTTAGCCAATACTTCCACTTCTGATGAGGTTGGATTTTGGCTAATGTGAATGTAAATGTTGAATATTGGTTAAAATGCACCAATAGTGCTGCACAGCCTTTTAGGGTCCATTTATCCATTGACGTGAATATTTCAGACTCTGAAGGCGTATAGTCTTCAGTGAGGTCCCTAGAGGCCACCACTTTGCTATTTAGCCAATACTTCCACTTCTGATGAGGTTGGATTTTGGCTAATGTCAATGTAGATATTGTGTTGAATATTGGTTAAACTGCACCAATAGTGCTGCACAGCCTTTTTGGGTCCATTTATCCATTGACGTGAATATTTCAGACTCTGAAGGTGTTATAGTCTTCAGTGAGGTCCCTAGAGGCCACCACTTTGCTATTTTGCCAATACTTCCACTTCTGATGAGGATGCTTGTGGTAGGAAAGGTGGTTAGGGGGCTGATTAAGCCGTTTGTGGCCATTGTGGGAACCTGTATTTCTAAAAGAAATCTTTCGGAAGTCCATTTTTCTACAAGTGGGATGTCCTCAGACAGCTTATCTAGGTCCACTGAATAAACTAAGAGTGTGATGTCCACAGACAGCTTACTTAATTCCACTGAATAAGCTACAGGTGGCATGTCCACAGACAGCCTACTTAGGGACCACTTAGGGCGTCTTCATTGTCTGATTCCGAAGGTGCTATGGTCCTCAGTGAGGTCCCTAGAGGCCACCACTTTGCTATTTAGCCAATATTTCCACTTCTGATGAGGTTGGATTTTGTCAGTGTAGATATTGTGTTGAATATTGGTTAAAATGCACCAATAGTGCTGCACAGCCTTTTAGGGTCCATTTATCCATTGACGTGAATATTTCAGACTCTGAAGGTGCTATAGTCTTCAGTGAGGTTGGATGAGGTTGGATTTTGGATTTTGGCTAATGTCAATGTAAATGTTGAATATTGGTTAAAATGCACCAATAGTGCTGCACAGCCTTTTTGGGTCCATTTATCCATTGACGTGAATATTTCAGACTCTGAATGTGCTATAGTCTTCAGTGAGGTTGGATGAGGTTGGATTTTTGGCTAATGTCAATGTAAATGTTGAATCAAAGGACACCTCCCTGATGCCAATCGGACCTACGGTTCAAGACCTACAGCCGTAGGAGTCTGGGCCAATCGGATCGCCTCTATTCTAATGAGGGGGAAACAAGGGAGGGGGAAGCTCGCTTTGATGACGCATCGAATGACACCTCCCTCATGCCAATCGGACGCACGGTTCAAGACCTGCAGCCATACGAGTCTGGGCCAATCAGATCCAATATTCTAATGAGGGTGAAACAGACGAGGGTGAAAGTCGCTTTTATCCCCCTACCTATGCGCAAGTTGACCCTAAAGTCCAAACCCCAAGTTCAAAACCCCAACCCCACGCCAAACCCCAAACCCCAACCGACCCTTAACCCTAGCGCCAAATAACCCTAACCCTAACCCATAACCCTGAACCCTAACAGCAAAAAAAATGCCTCAAGCCCTAAGCCCCAACCCTAACACTGCATAACCCTAGGCCTAAAACCCTTAACCCCACACCCTATGTAACCGTCGCTTTGGCGCCCCTGCAGGGTTCATTTCCGCTAAAAACCAGACACCATTTAGCAGGAATGAACACTGGACAGATAGACGCACAGACAGATAGACGGAGAGATGGAGACAACGACGGATGGATAGACGGATGGAGGGGTGGATGGATGGACAGATAGACGTGCCTATAGACAGATAGAGGGACAGGTAGACAGAGAGATGACCCATCAAATGACACCTCATTGAGGCCAATCGGACCCACGGTTCAAGACCTACAGCCACACAAGTCTAGGCCAATCGGATCGCGTATATTCTAATGAGGGGGAAACGAGTGGGGGAGAAGCTCGCCTTTGATGGCACGCATCAAATGACACCTCCCTCATGCCAATCGGACCTACAGTTCAAGACCTACAGCCGTATGAGTCTAGGCCAATCGGATCGAAGATATTCTAATGAGGGGGAAATGAGGGAGGGGGAAGCGCGCTTTGACGACGAATCAAAGGACACCTCTCTGATGCCAATCGGACCTACGGTTCAAGACCTACAGCCGTAGGAGTCTGGGCCAATCGGATCGCCTCTATTCTAATGAGTCCCTAGAGGCCACCACTTTGCTATTTAGCCAATACTTCCACTTCTGATGAGGTTGGATTTTGGCTAATGTCAATGTAAATGTTGAATATTGGTTAAAATGCACCTATAGTGCTGCACAGCCTTTTAGGGTCCATTTATCCATTGACGTGAATATTTCAGACTCTAAGGCGTATAGTCTTCAGTGAGGTCCCTAGAGGCCACCACTTTGCTATTTAGCCAATACTTCCACTTCTGATGAGGTTGGATTTTGGCTAATGTCAATGTAAATGTTGAATATTGGTTATGAGGTTGGATGAGGTTGGATTTTGGCTAATGTCAATGTAAATGTTGAATATTGGTTAAAATGCACCTATAGTGCTGCACAGCTTTTTAGGGTCCATTTATCCATTGACGTGAATATTTTAGACTCTGAAGGCGTATAGTCTTCAGTGAGGTCCCTAGAGGCCACCACTTTGCTATTTAGCCAATACTTCCACTTCTGATGAGGTTGGATTTTGGCTAATGTCAGTGTAAATGTTGAATATTGGTTAAAATGCACCAATAGTGCTGCACAGTCTTTTTGGGTCCCTTTATCCATTGACGTAAATATTTCAGACTCTGAAGGTGCTATAGTCTTCAGTGAGGTCCCTAGAGGCCACCACTTTGCTATTTAGCCAATACTTCCACTTCTGATGAGGTTGCATTTTGGCTAATGTCAATGTAGATATTGTGTTGAATATTGGTTAAACTGCACCAATAGTGCTGCACAGCCTTTTTGGGTCCATTTATCCATTGACGTGAATATTTCAGACTCTGAAGGTGCTATAGTCTTCAGTGAGGTCCCTAGAGGCCACCACTTTGCTATTTTGCCAATACTTCCACTTCTGATGAGGATGCTTGTGGTAGGAAAGGTGGTTAGGGGGCTGATTAAGCCGTTTGTGGCCATTGTGGGAACCTGTATTTCTAAAAGAAATCTTTCGGAAGTCCATTTTTCTACAAGTGGGATGTCCTCAGACAGCTTATCTAGGTCCACTGAATAAACTAAGAGTGTGATGTCCACAGACAGCTTACTTAATTCCACTGAATAAGCTACAGGTGGCATGTCCACAGACAGCCTACTTAGGGACCACTTAGGGCGTCTTCATTGTCTGATTCTGAAGGTGCTATGGTCCTCAGTGAGGTCCCTAGAGGCCACCACTTTGCTATTTAGCCAATATTTCCACTTCTGATGAGGTTGGATTTTGTCAGTGTAGATATTGTGTTGAATATTGGTTAAAATGCACCAATAGTGCTGCACAGCCTTTTAGGGTCCATTTATCCATTGACGTGAATATTTCAGACTCTGAAGGTGCTATAGTCTTCAGTGAGGTTGGATGAGGTTGGATTTTGGATTTTGGCTAATGTCAATGTAAATGTTGAATATTGGTTAAAATGCACCAATAGTGCTGCACAGCCTTTTTGGGTCCATTTATCCATTGACGTGAATATTTCAGACTCTGAATGTGCTATAGTCTTCAGTGAGGTTGGATGAGGTTGGATTTTTGGCTAATGTCAATGTAAATGTTGAATCAAAGGACACCTCCCTGATGCCAATCGGACCTACGGTTCAAGACCTACAGCCGTAGGAGTCTGGGCCAATCGGATCGCCTCTATTCTAATGAGGAGGAAACAAGGGAGGGGGAAGCTCGCTTTGATGACGCATCGAATGACACCTCCCTCATGCCAATCGGACGCACGGTTCAAGACCTGCAGCCATACGAGTCTGGGCCAATCAGATCCAATATTTTAATGAGGGTGAAACAGACGAGGGTGAAAGTCGCTTTTATCCCCCTACCTATGCGCAAGTTGACCCTAAAGTCCAAACCCCAAGTTCTAAACCCCAACCCCACGCCAAACCCCAAACCCCAACCGACCCTTAACCCTAGCGCCAAATAACCCTAACCCTAACCCATAACCCTGAACCCTAACAGCAAAAAAAATGCCTCAAGCCCTAAGCCCCAACCCTAACACTGCATAACCCTAGGCCTAAAACCCTTAACCCCACACCCTATGTAACCGTCGCTTTGGCGCCCCTGCAGGGTTCATTTCCGCTAAAAACCAGACACCATTTAGCAGGAATGAACACTGGACAGATAGACGCACAGACAGATAGACGGAGAGATGGAGACAACGACGGATGGATAGACGGATGGAGGGGTGGATGGATGGACAGATAGACGTGCCTATAGACAGATAGAGGGACAGGTAGACAGAGAGATGACCCATCAAATGACACCTCATTGAGGCCAATCGGACCCACGGTTCAAGACCTACAGCCACACAAGTCTAGGCCAATCGGATCGCGTATATTCTAATGAGGGGGAAACGAGTGGGGGAGAAGCTCGCCTTTGATGGCACGCATCAAATGACACCTCCCTCATGCCAATCGGACCTACGGTTCAAGACCTACAGCCGTATGAGTCTAGGCCAATCGGATAGAAGATATTCTAATGAGGGGGGAAACGAGGGAGGGGGAAGCGCGCTTTGACGACGAATCAAAGGACACCTCTCTGATGCCAATCGGACCTACGGTTCAAGACCTACAGCCGTAGGAGTCTGGGCCAATCGGATCGCGTATATTCTAATGAGGGGGAAACGAGTGGGGGGGAAGCTCGCCTTTGATGGCACGCATCAAATGACACCTCCCTCATGCCAATCGGACCTACGGTTCAAGACCTACAGCCGTATGAGTCTAGGCCAATCGGATAGAAGATATTCTAATGAGGGGGAAATGAGGGAGGGGGAAGCGCGCTTTGACGACGAATCAAAGGACACCTCTCTGATGCCAATCGGACCTACGGTTCAAGACCTACAGCCGTAGGAGTCTGGGCCAATCGGATCGCCTCTATTCTAATGAGGGGGAAACGAGGGAGGGGGAAGCTCGCTTTGATGACGCATCGAATGACACCTCCCTCATGCCAATCGGACGCACGGTTCAAGACCTGCAGCCATACGAGTCTGGGCCAATCAGATCCAATATTCTAATGAGGGTGAAACAGACGAGGGTGAAAGTCGCTTTTATCCCCCTACCTATGCGCAAGTTGACCCTAAAGTCCAAACCCCAAGTTCTAAACCCCAACCCCACGTCAAACCCCAAACCCCAACCGACCCTTAACCCTAGCGCCAAATAACCCTAACCCTTAATCAGTCTTCTCTTAGAATTAAAATCAATAGTCATCTCCTTAGTCTTAAGAACATTCACATGTAAGAAGGCCTCCTGACACCAGCTGGAAAAATAATCAATTATAGGACCGTGCATGGAGTCTTCCTCACTTAACAAACTAACAATTACACAATCATCAGCAAATTTTAAAATGTACCTATTACTAAAAATACTCCTACAACTATTTGTGTACAGAATAAATAATACAGGAGAAAGGACACAACCTTGGGGTGACCCCGTAGATGACACCAACCATTTAGAGAAACAATTATTTACTTTAACCCTCTGTGTTCTCTGGACAAGAAAGTCTAAAATCCAACCTACAAGCATTCGATCCAACTCAAATTCATTAATACGTTTCTCAACCAAAATATGTGGCTGAATGGTATTGAATGCGGACAAAAAGTCAATAAAAAGTAACTTGGCCAATGTTTTAGGCTTATCAAGATGCTTAAGAACTAAATGCAGCAGAGTCCCTACTGCATCCTCCACCCCTCTCTTAGGCCTATAAGCAAACTGAAAGGGATCTAGAGCACTGTGAGTCTTTTGCGTTATTTCTCTCTTAACTAACTTTTCAAAACTTTTCATAACTAAAGATGTAAGTGCCACAGGCCTAAAGTCCTCTAACTTCTGTGGCTTCTGTTTTTTTGGCACAGGAATAATTGTAGACTGCTTCCACAGTGCAGGTACCTTTTGTTGTTGGAAGGATAAGACAAAAATTTCATAAAATATGGGTCCTAACTGCTCAGCACATTCCTTAAGCAATCTACCTCCTATCTTATCCGGCCCCGGTGCCTTCCCTATTTTACTCTGTTTAAAACTTATAATCACATCCTTCACATCAAAAAAGATGCCATCATACTCTCTGTCTATTCTGCATTCGTTTTTCATCCTCTCTATATCCTGTTTAAAATCATGACTATCAAATCTTGAATAAAAATCATTAAAATGATGTGACAAATCTGTGTCTGACGTGAATCCATTTAAACTAATTTTATTTGTTTTCCTGCAATCCTGTCCTTTAATTAAATGCATGCCATCCCAGGCAGAACCCACATTTCCCATTTTCAATTTTTCTTCAAGTTTTCCCCTATAAACTGCTTTCGCCCTTTTAATTTCCCACTTAACTTCTTTTTTTAGTCTATGACACTCAACAATATCTCCCTCTTTAAAGGCCCTATTACGTTTTGACATAAGAGTCTTAAGTGATTTGTAACCCATGGCTTGTTATTTGGAAATTTCCTAAAAGATTTCACAGGAATAATCATATCCTCACAAAACGGTGGCAGTTCTAGTGGCGGCTCAGGTGGCAGCTCTGGCGGCGGCTTTGGCAGCTCTCAATAGTGTGTAGTGTCTGTGTGTCAACATGTAGAAGCACTGGCGAGTTGAGTGCTCTCAGTAGTGTGCTGTCTGTGTGCCAACATGTAGAAGCACTGGTGGGTTGAGTGCTCTCAGTAGTGTGCTGTCTGTTTGCCAACATGTAGAAGCACTGGTGGGTTGAGTGCTATCAGTAGTGTGTAGTGTCTGTGGGTCAACATGTAGAAGCACTGGCGGGTTGAGTGCTCTCAATAGTGTGTAGTGTCTGTGGGTCAACATGTAGAAGCACTGTTGGGTTGAGTGCTCTCAATAGTGTGTAGTGTCTGTGTGTCAACATGTAGACACTATATCTGGCAGCTCTGGGGGCGGCGGCGACTCTGGCAGCTCTGGCGGCGGCTCAGGCGGCAGCTCTGGTGGCGGCTCAGGTGGCGGCTCAGGCGGCAGCTCTGGTGGCGGCTCAGGTGGCAGCTCAGGTGGCAGCTCTGGTGGCAGCTCTAGTGGCGGCAGCTCAGGTGGCAGCTCTGGTGGCGGCTCAGGTGGCAGCTCTGGTGGCAGCTCAGGTGGCAGCTCTAGTGGCGGCTCAGGTGGCAGCTCTGGCTGCGGCTTTGGCAGCTCTCAATAGTGTGTGCTGTCTGTGGGTTAACATGTAGAAGCACTGGCGGGTTGAGTGCTCTCAATAGTGTGTAGTGTCTGTGTGTCAACTTGTAGAAGCACTGGCGGGTTGAGTGCTCTCAATAGTGTGTGCTGTCTGTGTGCCAACATGTAGAATTACTGTTGGCTTGAGTGCTCTCAATAGTGTGTAGTGTCTGTGTGTCAACATGTAGAAGCACTGGCGGGTTGAGTGCTCTCAATAGTGTGTAGTGTCTGTGGGTCAACATGTAGAAGCACTGTTGGGTTGAGTGCTCTCAATAGTGTGTAGTGTCTGTGTGTCAACATGTAGACACTACATCTGGCAGCTCTGGGGGCGGCGGCGTCTCTGGCAGCTCTGGCAGCGGCTCTGGCGGCAGCTCTGGTGGCGGCTCTGGCAGCAGCTCTGGTGGCAGCTCTGGCGGCAGCTGTGGTAGCTATGGCGCGGCTCTGGCAGCTCTGGTGGCGGCTCTGGTGGCAGCTCTGTCGGTGGCTCTGGTGGCGGCTCTGGTGGCAGCTCTGGTGGCAGCTCTGGCGGCGGATTTGGCAGCTCTGGCGGCGGCTTTGGCAGCTCTGGCGGCGACTCTGGCAGTTCTGGCGGGTTGAGTGCTCTCAATAGTGTGTAGTGTCTGTGGGTCAACATGTAGAAGCACTGGCGGGTTGAGTGCTCTCAATAGTGTGTAGTGTCTGTGGGTCAACATGTAGAAGCACTGTTGGGTTGAGTGCTCTCAATAGAGTGTAGTGTCTGTGTGTCAACATGTAGACACTATATCTGGCAGCTCTGGGGGCGGCGGCGAATCTGGCAGCTCTGGCGGCGGCTCAGGCAGCAGCTCTGGTGGCGGCTCAGGTGGCAGCTCAGGTGGCAGCTCTGGTGGCAGCTCTAGTGACGGCTCAGGTGGCAGCTCTGGTGGCGGCTCAGGTGGCAGCTCTGGTGGCAGCTCTGGTGGCAGCTCTAGTGGCGGCTCAGGTGGCAGCTGTAGTGGCGGCTCAGGTGGCAGCTCAGGTGGCAGCTCTGGTGGCAGCTCTAGTGGCGGCTCAGGTGGCAGCCCTGGTGGCAGCTCTGGTGGCAGCTCTAGTGGCGGCTCAGGTGGCAGCTCTAGTGGCGGCTCAGGTGGCAGCTCTGGTGGCAGCTCAGGTGGCAGCTCTGGTGGCAGCTCTGGTGGCAGCTCTAGTGGCGGCTCAGGTGGCAGCTCTGGTGGCGGCTCAGGTGGCAGCTCTGGTGGCAGCTCTGGTGGCAGCTCAGGTGGCAGCTCTAGTGGCGGCTCAGGTGGCAGCTCTGGCGGCGGCTTTGGCAGCTTTCAATAGTGTGTAGTGTCTGTCAACATGTAGAAGCTCTGGCAAGTTGAATGCTCTCAGTAGTGTGCTGTCTGTGTGCCAACATGTAGAAGCACTGGTGGGTTGAGTGCTCTCAGTAGTGTGCTGTCTGCTTGACAAAATGTTGAAGCACTGGTGGGTTGAGTGCTCTCAGTAGTGTGTAGTGTCTGTGTGTCAACATGTAGAAGCACATGCGGCTTGAGTGCTTTCAATAGTGTGTAGTGTCTGTGGGTCAACATGTAGAAGCACTGGCAGGTTGAGTGCTCTCAATAGTGTCTAGTGTCTGTGGCTCAACATGTAGAAGCACTGGCGGGTTGAGTGCTCTCAGTTGTGTACTGTCTGTGTGCCAACATGTGGAAGCACTGGTGGGTTGAGTGCTCTCAGTAGTGTGCTGTCTGTGTGCCAACATGTAGAAGCACTGGTGGGTTGAGTGCTCTCAGTAGTGTGTAGTGTCTGTGTGTCAACATGTAGAAGCACATGCGTCTTGAGTGCTCTCAATAGTGTGTAGTGTCTGTGGGTCAACATGTAGAAGCACTGGCATGTTGAGTGCTCTCAATAGTTTGTAGTGTCTGTGGGTCAACATGTAGAAGCACTGTTGGGTTGAGTGCTCTCAATAGTGTGTAGTGTCTGTGTGTCAACATGTAGACACTAAATATGGCAGCTCTGGGGGGGGCGGCGGCGACTCTGTGGGTCAACATGTAGAAGCACTGACGGGTTGAGTGCTCTCAGTAGTGTGCTGTCTGTGTGTCGACTTGTAGAAGTCCTGGTGGGTTGAATGCACTCAGTAGTGTGCTGTCTGTGTGCTGACATGTAGAAGCACTGGCAGGTTGAGTGCTCTCAATAGTGTGTGCTGTCTGTGGGTTAACATGTAGAAGCACTGGCGGGTTGAGTGCTCTCAATAGTGTGTAGTGTCTGTGTGTCAACTTGTAGAAGCACTGGCGGGTTGAGTGCTCTCAATAGTGTGTGCTGTCTGTGTGCCAACATGTAGAAGTACTGATGGGTTGAGTGCTCTAAATAGTGTGTAGTGTCTGTGTGTCAACATGTAGAAGCACTGGCGGGTTGAGTGCTCTCAATAGTGTGTAGTGTCTGTGGGTCAACATGTAGAAGCACTGTTGGGTTGATTGCTCTCAATAGTGTGTAGTGTCTGTGTGTCAACATGTAGACACTACATCTGGCAGCTCTGGGGGCGGCAGCGACTCTGGCAGCTCTGGCGGCGGCTCTGGCGGCAGCTCTGGTGGCGGCTCAGGCAGCAGCTCTGGTGGCAGCTCTGGCGGCAGCTGTGGTAGCTATGGCAGCGGCTCTGGGAGCTCTGGTGGGGGCTCTGGTGGCAGCTCTGGCGGCGGCTCTGGTGGCGGCTCTGGTGGCGGCTCTGGTGGCGGCTCTGGCGGCAGCTCTGGTCGCAGCTCTGGCGGTGGCTTTGGCAGCTCTAGTGGCGGCGGCAACATGCAGCTCTGGCGGCGGCTCTGGCAGCTCTGGCGCATGCTTTGGCAGCTCTGGTGGTGGCTTTGGCAGCTCTGGCTGCGGCTCTGGCGGCGGCTCTGGCAGCGGCTTTGGGAGCTCTGGTGGCAGCTCTGGCGGCGGCTCTGGCAGCTCTGGCGGCGGCTTTGGCAGCTCTAGTGGCGGCTCAGTTGGCAGCTCAGGTGGCAGCTTTGGTGGCAGCTTTGGTGGCAGCTCTAGTGGCGGCTCAGGTGGCAGCTCCGGTGGCAGCTCAAGTGGCAGCTTTGGTGGCAGCTCTAGTGGCGGCTCAGGTGGCAGCTCAGGTGGCGGCTCAGGTGGCGGCTCTGGTGGCGGCTCAGGTGGCAGCTTTGGTGGCGGCTCAGGTGGCAGCTCAGGTGGCGGCTCCGGTGGAAGCTCTAGTGGCGGCTCAGGTGAGAGCTCAGGTAGCAGCTCTGGTGACAGCTCAGGTGGCAGCTCAGGTGGCAGTGTCTGTGTTTCAACATGTAGAAGCACTGTTGGGTTGAGTGCTCTCAATAGTGTGTAGTGTCTGTGTGTCAACATGTAGACACTACATATGGCAGCTCTGGGGGCGGCGGCGACTCTGGCAGCTCTGGCGCCAGCTCTGGTGGCGGCTCTGGCAGCTCTGGCACATGCTTTGGCAGCTCTGGCGGTGGCTTTGGCAGCTCTGGCTGCAGCTCTGGCGGCGGCTCTGGCGGTGGCTTTGGAAGCTCTGGTGGCAGCTCTGGCGGCGGCTCTGGCAGCTCTGGCGGCGGCTTTGGCAGCTCTGGTGGTGATTCTGGCAGTTCTGGCGGGTTGAGTGCTCTCAATAGTGTGTAGTGTCTGTGTGTCAACATGAAGAAGCACTGGCAGGTTGAGTGCTCTCAATAGTGTGTAGTGTCTGTGGGTCAACATGTAGAAGCACTGTTGGGTTGAGTGCTCTCAATAGTGTGTAGTGTCTGTGTGTCAACATGTAGACACTATATCTGGCAGCTCTGGGGGCGGCGGCGACTCTGGCAGCTCTGGCGGTGGCTCATGGGGCAGCTCAGGTGGCAGCTCTAGTGGCGGCTCAGGTGGCAGCTCAGGTGGCAGCTCTGGTGGTGGCTCAGGTGCAGCTCTGGTGGCGGCTCAGGTGGCAGCTCTAGTGGCGGCTCAGGAGGCAGCTCAGATGGCAGCTCTGGCGGCGGCTTTGGCTGCTCTCAATAGTGTGTAGTGTCTGTGTGTCAACATGTAGAAGCACTGGCGAGTTGAGTGCTCTCAGTAGTGTGCTGTCTGTGCGCCAACATGTAGAAGCACTGGTGGGTTGAGTGATCTCAGTAGTGTGCTGTCTGTGTGTCAACATGTAGAAGCACTGTTGGGTTGAGTGCTCTCAATAGTGTGTAGTGTCTGTGTGTCAACATGTAGACACTACATATGGCAGCTCTGGGGGCGGCGGCTTCTCTGGTAGCTCTGGCAGCAGCTCTGGCGGCGGCTCTGGCGGCAGCTCTGGTGGCAGCTCTGGCGGCAGCTGTGGCAGATCTGGCGGCGGCTCTGGTGGCAGCTCTGGCGGCAGCTGTGGCAGCTCTGGCGGCGGCTCTGGTGGCAGCTCTGGTGGCGGCTCTGGCAGCAACTCTGGCGGCGGCTCTGGCGGCAACTCTGGTGGCAGCTCTGGCGGCGGCTCTGGTGGCGGTTCTGGCAGCAGCTCTGGTGGCAGCTCTGGTGGCTCTGAGTGCTCTCAAGAGTGTGTACTGTCTGTGGGTCAACATGTAGAAGCACTGTTGGGTTGAGTGCTCTCAATAGTGTGTAGTGTCTGTGTGTCAACATGTAGACACTACATCTGGCAGCTCTGGGGACGGCGGCGACTCTGGCAGCTCTGGCGGCGGCTCTGGCGGCAGCTCTGGTGGCGGCTCAGGTGGCAGCTCAGGTGGCAGCTCTGGTGGCAGCTCTGGTGGCAGCTCAGGTGGTGGCTCTAGTGGCGGATCAGGTGGCGGATCAGGTGGCAGCTCAGGTGGCAGCTCTGGCGGCGGCTTTGGCAGCTCTCAATAGTGTGTAGTGTCTGTGTGTCAACATGTAGAAGCACTGGCGTGCTTTCGGTAGTGTGCTGTCTGTGTGCCGACATGTAGAAGTCCTGGTGGGTTGAGTGCTCTCAGTAGTGTGCTGTCTGTGTGTCAACATGTAGAAGCACTGGCAGGTTGCGTGCTCTCAATAGTGTGTAGTGTCTGTGGGTCAACATGTAGAAGCACTGGCGGGTTGAGTGCTCTCAATAGTGTGTAGTGTCTGTGTGTCAACATGTAGAAGCACTGGCGGGTTGAGTGCTCTCAATAGTCTGTAGTGTCTGTGGGTCAACATGTAGAAGCACTGTTGGGTTGAGTGCTCTTAATAGTGTGTAGTGTCTGTGGGTCAACATGTAGAAGCTCTGTTGGGTTGAGTGCTCTCAATAGTGTGTAGTGTCTGTGTGTCAACATGTAGACACTATATCTGGCAGCTCTGGGGGCGGCGGCTCAGGTGGCAGCTAAGGTGGCAGCTCTAGTGGCGGCTCAGGTGGCAGGTCTGGTGGCAGCTCAGGTGGCAGCTCTGGTGGCAGCTCTAATGGTGGCTCAGGTGGCAGCTCAGGTGGCAGCTCTAGTGGCAGCTCAGGTGGCAGCTCTAGTGGTGGCTCAGGTGGCAGCTCAGGTGGCAGCTCTGTCGGCGGCTTTGGCAGCTCTCAATAGTGTGTAGTGTCTGTGTGTCAACATCTAGAAGCACTGGCGAGTTGAGTGCTCTCAGTAGTGTGCTGTCTGTGTGCCAACATGTAGAAGCACTGGTGGGTTGAGTGCTCTCAGTAGTGTGCTGTCTGTTTGCCAACATGTAGAAGCACTGGTGGGTTGAGTGCTCTCAGTAGTGTGTAGTGTCTGTGTGTCAACATGTAGAAGCACTGGCAGGTTGAGTGCTCTCAGTAGTGTGCTGTCTGTGTGCCAACATGTAGAAGCACTGGTGGGTTGAGTGCTCTCAATAGTGTGTAGTGTCTGTGTGTCAACATGTAGAAGCACTGGCGGGTTGAGTGCTCTCAATAGTGTGTAGTGTCTGTTGGTCAACATGTAGAAGCACTGTTGGGTTGAGTGCTCTCAATAGTGTGTAGTGTCTGTGTGTCAACATGTAGAAGCTCTGGCGGGTTGAGTGCTCTCAATAGTGTGTAGTGTCTGTGGGTCAACATGTAGAAGCTCTGTTGGGTTGAGTGCTCTCAATAGTGTGTAGTGTCTGTGGGTCAACATGTAGAAGCACTGTTGGGTTGAGTGCTCTAAATAGTGTGTAGTGTCTGTGTGTCAACATGTAGAAGCTCTGGCGGGTTGAGTGCTCTCAATAGTGTGTAGTGTCTGTGGGTCAACATGTAGAAGCTCTGTTGGGTTGAGTGCTCTCAATAGTGTGTAGTGTCTGTGTGTCAACATGTAGACACTATATCTGGCAGCTCTGGGGGCGGCGGCGACTCTGGCAGCTCTGGTGGCAGCTAAGGTGGCAGCTCTAGTGGCGGCTCAGGTGGCAGGTCTGGTGGCAGCTCAGGTGGCAGCTCTGGTGGCAGCTCTAATTGTGGCTCAGGTGGCAGCTCAGGTGGCAGCTCTAGTGGCAGCTCAGGTGGCAGCTCTAGTGGCAGCTCAGGTGGCAGCTCAGGTGGCAGCTCTGGCAGCGGCTTTGGCAGCTCTCAATAGTGTGTAGTGTCTGTGTGTCAACATCTAGAAGCACTGGCGGGTGAGTGCTCTCAGTAGTGTGCTGTCTGTGTGCCAACATGTAGAAGCACTGGTGGGTTGAGTGCTCTCAGTAGTGTGCTGTCTGTGTGTCAACATGTAGAAGCACTGGCAGGTTGAGTGCTCTCAGTAGTGTGCTGTCTGTGTGTCAACATGTAGAAGCACTGGCGGGTTGAGTGCTCTCAGTAGTGTGCTGTCTGTGTGGTTGAGTGCTCTCAGTAGTGTGCTGTCTGTGTGCCAACATGTAGAAGCACTGGTGGGTTGAGTGCTCTCAGTAGTGTGCTGTCTGTGTGTCAACATGTAGAAGCACTGGCGGGTTGAGTGCTCTCAATAGTGTGTAGTGTCTGTGGGTCAACATGTAGAAGCACTGGCGGATTGATTGCTCTCAGTAGTGTGCTGTCTGTGTGCCAACATGTAGAAGCACTGGTGGGTTGAGTGCTCTCAGTAGTGTGCTGTCTGTGTGCCAACATGTAGAAGCACTGGTGGGTTGAGTGCTCTCAGTAGTGTGTAGTGTCTGTGTGTCAACATGTAGAAGCACTGGCGGCTTGAGTGCTCTCAATAGTGTGTAGTGTTTGTGGGTCAACATGTAGAAGCACTGGCGGGTTGAGTGCTCTCAGTAGTGTGCTGTCTGTGTGCCAACATGTAGAAGCACTGGTGGGTTGAGTGCTCTCAGTAGTGTGCTGTCTGTGTGTCAGCATGTAGAAGCACTGGCGGGTTGAGTGCTCTCAATAGTGTGTAGTGTCTGTGTGTCAACATGTAGAAGCACTGTTGGGTTGAGTGCTCTCAATAGTGTGTAGTGTCTGTGTGTCAACATGTAGACACTACATATGGCAGCTTTGGGGGGCGGCGGCGACTCTGTGGGTCAACATGTAGAAGCACTGGCGGGTTGAGTGCTCTCAATAGTGTGTAGTGTCTGTGGGTCAACATGTAGAAGCACTGGCGGGTTGAGTGCTCTCAATAGTGTGTAGTGTCTGTGGGGTCAACATGTAGAAGCACTGTTGGGTTGAGTGCTCTCAATAGTGTGTAGTGTCTATGTGTCAACATGTACACACTATATCTGGCAGCTCTGGTCGGGCAGCTCTGGTGGCAGCTCAGGTGGCAGCTCTAGTGGCGGCTCAGGTGGCAAGCTCAGGTAGCAACTCTGGGCGGCGGCTTTGGCTGCTCTCAATAGTGTGTAGTGTCTGTGGGTCAACATGTAGAAGCACTGTTGGGTTGAGTGCTCTCAATAGTGTGTAGTGTCTATGTGTCAACATGTACACACTATATCTGGCAGCTCTGGTGGCAGCTCTGGTGGCAGCTCATGTGGCAGCTCTAGTGGCGGCTCAGGTGGCAGCTCAGTTAGCAGCTCTGGCGGCGGCTTGGCAGCTCTCAATAGTGTGTAGTGTCTGTGTGTCAACATGTAGAAGCACTGGCAGGTTGAGTGCTTTAAGTAGTGTGCTATCTGTGTGCCAACGTGTAGAAGCACTGGTGGGTTGAGTGCTCTCAGTAGTGTGCTGTCTGTGTGCAAACATGTAGAAGCACTGGTGGGTTGAGTGCTCTCAGTAGTGTTTAGTGTCTGTGTGTCAACATGTAGAAGCACTGGCGGGTTGAGTGCTCTCAATAGTGTGTAGTGTCTGTGGGTCAACATGTAGAAGCACTGGCGGGTTGAGTGCTCTCAGTAGTGTGCTGTCTGTGTGCCAACATGTAGAAGCACTGGTGGGTTGAGTGCTCTCAGTAGTGTGTAGTGTCTGTGTGTCAACATGTAGAAGCACTGGCGGCTTGAGTGCTGTCAATAGTGTGTAGTGTCTATGGGTCAACATGTAGAAGCACTGGCGGGTTGAGTGCTCTCAGTAGTGTGCTGTCTGTGGGCCAACATGTAGAAGTACTGGTGGGTTGAGTGCTCTCATGTAGTGTGCTGTCTGTGTGTCAACATGTAGAAGCACTGGCAGGTTCAGTGCTCTCAAGAGTTTGTAGTGTCTGTGGGTCAACAGTGTCTCAGGTGGAAGCTCAGGGTGGCAGCTCTGGTGGCAGCGCTAGTGGCGTCTCAGGTGGCAGCTCTGGGGGCTCATGGTGGCAGCTCTGGTGGCAGCTCTGGTGGCAGCTCAGGTGGCAGCTCTAGTGGCGGCCAGGTGGCAGCTCAGGTGGCAGATCTGGTGGCAGCTCTAGTGGCGGCTCTGGTGGCAGCTCTGGTGGCGGCTCAGGTGGCAGCTCACGTGGCAGCTCTAGTGGCGGCTCAGGTGGCGGCTCAGGTGGAGCTGGTGGCAGCTCTAGTGGCGGTAGCTCGGTGGCAGCTCTGGTGGCAGCTTGGTGGCAGCTCAGGTGGCACTATCAGTGGCGGCTCAGGTAGCAAGCTCTGGCGGCGGCTTTGGCAGCTCTCAATAGTGTGTAGTGTCTGTCAACATGTAGAAGCTCTGGCGAGTTGAATGCTCTCAGTATGTGCTGTCTGTGTGCCAACATGTAGAAGCACTGGTGGTTGAGTGCTCTCAGTAGTGTGCTGTCTGCTTGACAAAATGTTGAAGCACTGGTGGGTTGAGTGCTCTCAGTAGTGTGTAGTGTCTGTGTGTCAACATGTAGAGCACATGCGGCTGAGGCATTGAGTGCTTCAATAGTGTGTAGTGTCTGTGGGTCAACATGTAGAAGCACTGGCAGGTTGAGTGCTCTCAATAGTTGTAGTGTCTGTGGCTCAAAATGTAGAAGGCACTGGCGGGTTGGAGTGCTCTCAGTAGTGTGCTGTCTGTGTGGTTGAGTGTTCTCAGTAGTGTGCTGTCTGTGTGTCAACATGTAGAAGCACTGGCGGGTTGAGTGTTCTCAGTAGTGTTGGTAGTGTCTGTGTGTCAACATGTAGAAGCACTGTTGGGTTGAGTGCTCTCAATAGTGTGTAGTGTCTGTGTGTCAACATGTAGACACTACATATGGCAGCTCTGGGCGGCGGCTGCGACTCTGTGGGTCAACATGTAGAAGCACTGGCAGGTTGAGTGCTCTCAGTAGTGTGCTGTCTGTGTGGTTGTGTGCTCTCAGTAGTGTGCTGTCTGTGTGTCAACATGTAGAAGCACTGGCAGGTTGAGTGCTCTCAATAGGTGTAGTGTCTGTGGGTCAACATGTAGAAGCACTGGCGGGTTGAGTGCTCTCAATAGTGTGTAGTGTCTGTGGGTCAACATGTAGAAAGCACTGTTGGGTTGAGTGCTCTCAATAGTGTGTAGTGTCTGTGTGTCAACATGTAGACACTATATCTGGCAGCTCTGGGGGGCGGCGGCAACTCTGGCAGCTCTGGCGGCTCGGTGGCAGCTCTGGCGGCAGCTCTATGGTGGCGGCTCAGTTGGCAGCTCAGGTGGCAGCTCTGGTGGCAGCTCTAGTGGCGGGTGAAGGTGGCAGCTCAGGTGGCAGCTCTGGTGGCAGCTCTGGTAGCAGCTCTAGAGTGGCGCGGCTCTGGTGGCAGTCGGGTGGAGCTCTGGTGGCAGCTCAGTGGCAGCTCTGGTGGCAGCTCTGGTGGCAGCTCTGGTGGCAGCTCAGGTCAGTCAGTCAGTCAGTCAGTCAGTCAGTCAGTCAGTCTTTATTCATTCCCAAAGGCAATTTGGTTGCAGCATACAAGCATGTCACACACAATACACAAAAACACATTGTACAATACAATTCTACCCTAAATTTAAAAATTTTACAGCTGAGGGATGAATGAAAGTTTAAACCTATTTGTTTACTAATAGGAGTTCTATATCGAATACCAGAAGGGAGACGATAAAACTCGTGATGGCATAGGATGGGAATCATCTGACAGAATATTCTGAGCTTACTCAAACTTGTCTATGGTATAAATGAGCCATGCTCATCTGTTTTCTCCCTGTTATTTTCCTCCTAGGTTCACAATTTTCTCCAAACAGCTCTTATTTTCACACTTAGAGAGTTGAACCAACAAAGCAAAGAAAAGGATAACAGTGACTGAATGTATGAACTGTAAAACATGGACATGAGTGATTTATCTATATTAAAAGATCTAATTCTGTAAGCAGTATAGTCTTGTTGCCCTTCTTACACCAAACTTTGATTAACAGAAAAGACAATTATTATCTAAAACAGTTCCCAGATACCTATACTGATCCACACTCTCAACACCCACTCCATTAAAACTTGTTTGCTTACCAAATGAATGGAATAAGTTAACGTATCATGGGCCCCGGATCGGCCCCCGGGGGGCCGAGGGGCTCCAAACTTGGCCTGCTGGCTGCCCAGGGGCCCCGAACACCATATTGAGAGCAAGCGCCTCAATCAAACGCAACTCTTAATTGGCTCTGCAGCCAAGTTTCTCTGCAGGCCTCTTGCGCACATAGACTCCAAGACTGTCTTGAAGCACTTTGTGTTTGAGGTGAATTTTTTGGCACGCTATAAACCATACATGGAACCGTCTGGGGCCCTGAAATTTGAGGTGTCACGTCGGGGGCCCCTGCACAACCACCACTCTGAATTCTGGGCCCTCTGACCTTTTGACCTCTCGGGAGCCAACATCTCGTGCAACTTATTCAATGGAAACTTCATAGGTGGTTCACGGTCTTTTTTTGAGCAATTAGCCAGTGCGACCGCGGTACTCGAGGGCTTGCATCAGGGGCCCGTGACGCAACATATATGTCAGTTTGGGGCCGATCGGGCAATGTCAGCAAACCCATTTACATAGAAGCCATCTGTGGCCCGACACTCTAGTTCGTGTCAGGGGCCCCTGTACGACCCCCGTGCTGATTTTCGGGGCCCTCTGACCTTTTGACCTCTCGGGAGCCAAACGTCCCACCTGCAGCTTATTTTAATGGAAACTCCGTAGGTGGTTTGCGGTCATGGGGGGCGTTTTTGAGCAAATTAGCCAGTGCGACCACGGAACTCTAGAGGCTGCCCCAGGGGTCCGTGACGCAACAATATGTCAGTTTGGGGCCAATCGGGCCCTGTCCGAAAACACCTGTGAAAATGAATGGGATAAGTTGAACGTGGGACGCTCAGCCGTTCGGCCCCTAAGGGACCGTTCGGGCGGACTCCTGCTGCTTTCTAAGCCATTTGGAAACACTTCTCCCTGTGACCAAAAACGAGTGTTCGGTAGCACGAACGGCGCCTGACAGGCATGTCCAGGTGGTCCCCTGGGCACGACGATCACTTTGTGCACAATGATGAAGAATAGTTTTAGGGTAAACAAAGGCACTCTGCGGACAATGAGGAAGACGAGGGTAAAAACAGGAAGTTGCGGGGATCAACGGGCACTTTTTGCACAATAGGCAGTCAGGGGGATAAACGGGCACTTTGTGGACAATAGGCAGTCAGGGGATCAATAGGCACTCAGAGGACAATGAGGAAGAGGAGGGGTAAATAGGCAGTCAGGGGGATCAAAGCACTTGCGGACAATGAGGAAGATGACGACGAAGAATAGGCAGTCAGGGGGATAAACGGGCACTTTGTGGACAATAGGCAGTCAGGGGGATCAATAGGCACTCAGTGGACAATGAGGAAGAGGAGGGGGATGATGAAGCAGTCAGGGGGATCAATAGGCACTCTGCGGACAATGAGGAAGACGACGACGAAGAATAGGCAGTCAGGGGGATAAACGGGCACTTTGTGGACAATAGGCAGTCAGGGGGATCAATAGGCACTCAGTGGACAATGAGGAAGAGGAGGGTGATGAATAGGCAGTCAGGGGGATCAATAGGCACCCTGAGGACAATGAGGAAGAGGAGGGGGGATCAATAGGCATTCAGGGGGACATATATGCACTTTGTGGACAAAATGGTAGTCTGGGGGACCAATAGGCACTTGGGGGCACCAAGGAGGACCCGGAAGTGGCCTACGAAGCCCTTGGGCACCCCCGAAGGCGTCCGTTCGCAGCTAGGGCTGATTTCAACGAATTACCAGAGTTTCGCAAAAGTGACAAGTAGTCATTAGAATAAGTGGTACGTGTCGTCCAAATACGGAGTACGATCCCTCGCCCCAACTATGTGTCATCTGGCAATCTATATGAACTAACAAAATCCCACGAACCACCTATGTTCCTTAACCCTAGCGCCAAAACCTAACCACAGAAACATTTAAATACAGTGTAAATTCACTAATGTGATCCTGGACCATCAGAAACATTCAAATACAGTGTAAATTCCCTAATGTTGATCCTGGACCATCATAAAGAATTAAATACAGTGTAAATTCACTAATGTTAATCCTGGACCATCAGAAACATTTAAGTAGTGTAAATTTACTAATGTTGATCCTGGACCATCAGAAACATTTATATAGTGTAAAATTTACTAATGTTGATCATGCTCCATAATCAATTAAACAAAGTGTAAGTATCAATGGTGTTGTAGTGGTTAGTGCGTTAGCACATGGCACTCCTATGCTCAGAATGACCCGAGTTTGATTCCACCTCGATGTCCTATGTCAAACCTTCCGCTCTCTCTGCTCCACACAGTTTCCTTTCTCTCCTTCTATCAACTAAATGTAACAACCCTGAAATGTAATGGAAGAGAAGAAAGTACAGTGTAAATTCACTTATGTTGATCCTGGACCATCATGATTTAATTACACTTTAAAATTAACATCATCACATCATCAATTAAATAAAGCGTAAATTGTAAGCACCAAGGATGTGGGTGGTTAGTGCGTTAGCACATGCACTCCTATGCTCACGGTGACCTGAGTTTGATTCCCACCTCCATGTCCTGGTCAATCATTCCCTCTTTCTGATCCACACAGTTTCCTTTCTCCTCTCCTGTCTTATCAACTAAATGTGAACAAAACGTAATAGTAAGAAAAGTACAGTGTAAATTCACTAATGTTGATCCTGGACCATCAGAACCATTTAAATACAGTGTAAATTAGGCTGTTTGTGGCCTCGAGGGGACCCATATTCTGAAACACGTCTGAAACCACATTTCCTAGAGGGGTGGATGTCCTCAGACAGCTTTTTAAGGTCCACTGAATAAGCTTGAGTGGGATGTCCGGACAGCCTACACAGGGTCCACTGAATAAGCTGCGGTGGGATGACTGATAGGTGATCGGGGGCACAAATGGATGCTGTGGTAGGAAAGGTGGTAGCACGAGGTGCTATGGTCCTCAGTGAGGTCCCTAGAGGCCACCACTTGCTATTTAGCCAATACTTCCACTGATGAGGGGATTTTGGCTAATGTCATGTAAATGTTGATATTGGTTATGAGGTTGGATGAGGTTGGATTTTGGCTAATGTCAATGTAATGTTGAATATTGGTTATGAGGTTGGATGAGGTTGGATTTGGTAATGTCAAGTATTGGTTTTAAAATGCACCAATAGTGCTGCACAGCCTTTAGGGTCCATTTATCCATTGACGTGAATATTTCGACTCTGAAGGCGTATAGTTCAGTGAGGTCCCTAGAGGCACCACTTTGCTATTTAGCCAATACTTCCACTTCTGATGAGGATTTTTGGCTAATGTCAATTGTAAATGTTGAATATGGTTATGAGGTTGGATGAGGTTGGATTTTGGCTAATGTCAATGTAAATGTTGAATATTGGTTATGAGGTTGGATGAGGTTGGATTTTGGCTAATGTCAATGTATTGGTTAAAATGCACCAATAGTGCTGCACAGTCTTTTTGGGTCCATTTATCCATTGACGTAAATATTTCAGACTCTGAAGGCGTATAGTCTTCAGTGAGGTCCCTAGAGGCCACCACTTTGCTATTTAGCCAATACTTCCACTTCTGATGAGGTTGGATTTTGGCTAATGTCAATGTAAATGTTGAATATTGGTTATGAGGTTGGATGAGGTTGGATTTTGGCTAATGTCAATGTAAATGTTAATATATTGGTTAAAATGCACCAATAGTGCTGCACAGTCTTTTTGGGTCCATTTATCCATTGACGTAAATATTTCAGACTCTGAAGGTGCTATAGTCTTCAGTGAGGTCCCTAGAGGCCACCACTTTGCTATTTAGCCAATATTTCCACTTCTGATGAGGTTGCATTTTGGCTAATGTCAATGTAAATGTTGAATATTGGTTATGAGGTTTTATGAGGTTGGATTTTGGCTAATGTGAATGTAAATGTTGAAATTGGTTAAAATGCACCTATAGTGCTGCACAGCCTTTTAGGGTCCATTTATCCATTGACGTGAATATTTCAGACTCTAAGGCGTATAGTCTTCAGTGAGGTCCCTAGAGGCCACCACTTTGCTATTTAGCCAATACTTCCACTTCTGATGAGGTTGGATTTTGGCTAATGTGAATGTAAATGTTGAATATTGGTTAAAATGCACCAATAGTGCTGCACAGCCTTTTAGGGTCCATTTATCCATTGACGTGAATATTTCAGACTCTGAAGGCGTATAGTCTTCAGTGAGGTCCCTAGAGGCCACCACTTTGCTATTTAGCCAATACTTCCACTTCTGATGAGGTTGGATTTTGGCTAATGTCAATGTAGATATTGTGTTGAATATTGGTTAAACTGCACCAATAGTGCTGCACAGCCTTTTTGGGTCCATTTATCCATTGACGTGAATATTTCAGACTCTGAAGGTGCTATAGTCTTCAGTGAGGTCCCTAGAGGCCACCACTTTGCTATTTTGCCAATACTTCCACTTCTGATGAGGATGCTTGTGGTAGGAAAGGTGGTTAGGGGGCTGATTAAGCCGTTTGTGGCCATTGTGGGAACCTGTATTTCTAAAAGAAATCTTTCGGAAGTCCATTTTTCTACAAGTGGGATGTCCTCAGACAGCTTATCTAGGTCCACTGAATAAACTAAGAGTGTGATGTCCACAGACAGCTTACTTAATTCCACTGAATAAGCTACAGGTGGCATGTCCACAGACAGCCTACTTAGGGACCACTTAGGGCGTCTTCATTGTCTGATTCCGAAGGTGCTATGGTCCTCAGTGAGGTCCCTAGAGGCCACCACTTTGCTATTTAGCCAATATTTCCACTTCTGATGAGGTTGGATTTTGTCAGTGTAGATATTGTGTTGAATATTGGTTAAAATGCACCAATAGTGCTGCACAGCCTTTTAGGGTCCATTTATCCATTGACGTGAATATTTCAGACTCTGAAGGTGCTATAGTCTTCAGTGAGGTTGGATGAGGTTGGATTTTGGATTTTGGCTAATGTCAATGTAAATGTTGAATATTGGTTAAAATGCACCAATAGTGCTGCACAGCCTTTTTGGGTCCATTTATCCATTGACGTGAATATTTCAGACTCTGAATGTGCTATAGTCTTCAGTGAGGTTGGATGAGGTTGGATTTTTGGCTAATGTCAATGTAAATGTTGAATCAAAGGACACCTCCCTGATGCCAATCGGACCTACGGTTCAAGACCTACAGCCGTAGGAGTCTGGGCCAATCGGATCGCCTCTATTCTAATGAGGGGGAAACAAGGGAGGGGGAAGCTCGCTTTGATGACGCATCGAATGACACCTCCCTCATGCCAATCGGACGCACGGTTCAAGACCTGCAGCCATACGAGTCTGGGCCAATCAGATCCAATATTCTAATGAGGGTGAAACAGACGAGGGTGAAAGTCGCTTTTATCCCCCTACCTATGCGCAAGTTGACCCTAAAGTCCAAACCCCAAGTTCAAAACCCCAACCCCACGCCAAACCCCAAACCCCAACCGACCCTTAACCCTAGCGCCAAATAACCCTAACCCTAACCCATAACCCTGAACCCTAACAGCAAAAAAAATGCCTCAAGCCCTAAGCCCCAACCCTAACACTGCATAACCCTAGGCCTAAAACCCTTAACCCCACACCCTATGTAACCGTCGCTTTGGCGCCCCTGCAGGGTTCATTTCCGCTAAAAACCAGACACCATTTAGCAGGAATGAACACTGGACAGATAGACGCACAGACAGATAGACGGAGAGATGGAGACAACGACGGATGGATAGACGGATGGAGGGGTGGATGGATGGACAGATAGACGTGCCTATAGACAGATAGAGGGACAGGTAGACAGAGAGATGACCCATCAAATGACACCTCATTGAGGCCAATCGGACCCACGGTTCAAGACCTACAGCCACACAAGTCTAGGCCAATCGGATCGCGTATATTCTAATGAGGGGGAAACGAGTGGGGGAGAAGCTCGCCTTTGATGGCACGCATCAAATGACACCTCCCTCATGCCAATCGGACCTACAGTTCAAGACCTACAGCCGTATGAGTCTAGGCCAATCGGATCGAAGATATTCTAATGAGGGGGAAATGAGGGAGGGGGAAGCGCGCTTTGACGACGAATCAAAGGACACCTCTCTGATGCCAATCGGACCTACGGTTCAAGACCTACAGCCGTAGGAGTCTGGGCCAATCGGATCGCCTCTATTCTAATGAGTCCCTAGAGGCCACCACTTTGCTATTTAGCCAATACTTCCACTTCTGATGAGGTTGGATTTTGGCTAATGTCAATGTAAATGTTGAATATTGGTTAAAATGCACCTATAGTGCTGCACAGCCTTTTAGGGTCCATTTATCCATTGACGTGAATATTTCAGACTCTAAGCGTATAGTCTTCAGTGAGGTCCCTAGAGGCCACCACTTTGCTATTTAGCCAATACTTCCACTTCTGATGAGGTTGGATTTTGGCTAATGTCAATGTAAATGTTGAATATTGGTTATGAGGTTGGATGAGGTTGGATTTTGGCTAATGTCAATGTAAATGTTGAATATTGGTTAAAATGCACCTATAGTGCTGCACAGCTTTTAGGGTCCATTTATCCATTGACGTGAATATTTTAGACTCTGAAGGCGTATAGTCTTCAGTGAGGTCCCTAGAGGCCACCACTTTGCTATTTAGCCAATACTTCCACTTCTGATGAGGTTGGATTTTGGCTAATGTCAGTGTAAATGTTGAATATTGGTTAAATGCACCAATAGTGCTGCACAGTCTTTTTGGGTCCCTTTATCCATTGACGTAAATATTTCAGACTCTGAAGGTGCTATAGTCTTCAGTGAGGTCCCTAGAGGCCACCACTTTGCTATTTAGCCAATACTTCCACTTCTGATGAGGTTGCATTTTGGCTAATGTCAATGTAGATATTGTGTTGAATATTGGTTAAACTGCACCAATAGTGCTGCACAGCCTTTTGGGTCCATTTATCCATTGACGTGAATATTTCAGACTCTGAAGGTGCTATAGTCTCAGTGAGGTCCCTAGAGGCCACCACTTTGCTATTTTGCCAATACTTCCACTTCTGATGAGGATGCTTGTGGTAGGAAAGGTGGTTAGGGGGCTGATTAAGCCGTTTGTGGCCATTGTGGGAACCTGTATTTCTAAAAGAAATCTTTCGGAAGTCCATTTTCTACAAGTGGGATGTCCTCAGACAGCTTATCTAGGTCCACTGAATAAACTAAGAGTGTGATGTCCACAGACAGCTTACTTAATTCCACTGAATAAGCTACAGGTGGCATGTCCAGACAGCCTACTTAGGGACCACTTAGGGGTCTTCATTGTCTGATTCTGAAGGTGCTATGGTCCTCAGTGAGGTCCCTAGAGGCCACCACTTTGCTATTTAGCCAATATTTCCACTTCTGATGAGGTTGGATTTTGTCAGTGTAGATATTGTGTTGAAATTGGTTAAAATGCACCAATAGTGCTGCACATTTTAGGGTCCATTTATCCATTGACGTGAATATTTCAGACTCTGAAGGTGCTATAGTCTTCAGTGAGGTTGGATGAGGTTGGATTTTGGATTTTGGCTAATGTCAATGTAAATGTTGAATATTGGTTAAAATGCACCAATAGTGCTGCACAGCCTTTTTGGGTCCATTTATCCATTGACGTGAATATTTCAGACTCTGAATGTGCTATAGTCTTCAGTGAGGTTGGATGAGGTTGGATTTTTGGCTATGTCAATGTAAATGTTGAATCAAGGACACCTCCCTGATGCCAATCGGACCTACGGTTTCAAGACCTACAGCCGTAGGAGTCTGGGCCAATCGGATCGCCTCTATTCTAATGAGGAGGAAACAAGGGAGGGGGAAGCTCGCTTTGATGACGCATCGAATGACACCTCCCTCATGCCAATCGGACGCACGGTTCAAGACCTGCAGCCATACGAGTCTGGGCCAATCAGATCCAATATTTTAATGAGGGTGAAAGACGAGGGTGAAAGTCGCTTTTATCCCCCTACCTATGCGCAAGTTGACCCTAAAGTCCAAACCCCAAGTTCTAAACCCCAACCCCACGCCAAACCCCAAACCCCAACCGACCCTTAACCCTAGCGCCAAATAACCCTAACCCTAACCCATAACCCTGAACCCTAACAGCAAAAAAAATGCCTCAAGCCCTAAGCCCCAACCCTAACACTGCATAACCCTAGGCCTAAAACCCTTAACCCCACACCCTATGTAACCGTCGCTTTGGCGCCCCTGCAGGGTTCATTTCCGCTAAAAACCAGACACCATTTAGCAGGAATGAACACTGGACAGATAGACGCACAGACAGATAGACGGAGAGTGGAGACAACGACGGATGGATAGACGGATGGAGGGGTGGATGGATGGACAGATAGACGTGCCTATAGACAGATAGAGGGACAGGTAGACAGAGAGATGACCCATCAAATGACACCTCATTGAGGCCAATCGGACCCACGGTTCAAGACCTACAGCCACACAAGTCTAGGCCAATCGGATCGCGTATATTCTAATGAGGGGGAAACGAGGGGGAGAAGCTCGCCTTTGGCACGCATCAATGACACCTCCCTCATGCCAATCGGACCTACGGTTCAAGACCTACAGCCGTATGAGTCTAGGCCAATCGGATAGAAGATATTCTAATGAGGGGGAAACGAGGGAGGGGGAAGCGCGCTTTGACGACGAATCAAAGGACACCTCTCTGATGCCAATCGGACCTACGGTTCAAGACCTACAGCCGTAGGAGTCTGGGCCAATCGGATCGCGTATATTCTAATGAGGGGGAAACGAGTGGGGGGGAAGCTCGCCTTTGATGGCACGCATCAAATGACACCTCCCTCATGCCAATCGGACCTACGGTTCAAGACCTACAGCCGTATGAGTCTAGGCCAATCGGATAGAAGATATTCTAATGAGGGGAACGGGAGGGGGAAGCGCGCTTTGACGACGAATCAAAGGACACCTCTCTGATGCCAATCGGACCTACGGTTCAAGACCTACAGCCGTAGAGTCTGGGCCAATCGGATCGCCTCTATTCTAATGAGGGGGAAACGAGGGAGGGGGAAGCTCGCTTTGATGACGCATCGAATGACACCTCCCTCATGCCAATCGACGCACGGTTCAAGACCTGCAGCCATACGAGTCTGGGCCAATCAGATCCAATATAATGAGGGTGAAACAGACGAGGGTGAAAGTCGCTTTATCCCCCTACCGCAAGTTGACCCTAAAGTCCAAACCCCAAGTTCTAAACCCCAACCCCACGTCAAACCCCAAACCCCAACCGACCCTTAACCCTAGCGCCAAATAACCCTAACCCTTAATCAGTCTTCTCTTGAATTAAAATCAATAGTCATCTCCTTAGTCTTAAGAACATTCACTGTAAGAAGCCTCCTGACACCAGCTGGAAAAATAATCAATTAGGACCGTGCGTGGAGTCTTCCTCACTTAACAAACTAACAATTACAGAATCGTCAGCAAATTTTAAAATGTACCTATTACTAAAATACTCCTACAACTATTTGTGTACAGAATAAATAAACAGGAGAAAGGACACAACCTTGGGTGACCCCGTAGATGACACCAACCATTTAGAGAAACAATTATTTACTTTAACCCTCTGTGTTCTCTGGACAAGAAAGTCTAAAATCCAACCTACAAGCATCGATCCAACTCAAATTCATTAATAAGTTTCTCAACCAAAATATGTGGCTGAATGGTATTGAATGCAGACGAAAAGTCAATGAAAAGTAACTTGGCCAATGTTTTAGGCTTATCAAGATGCTTAAGAACTAAATGCAGCAGAGTCCCTACTGCATCCTCCACCCCTCTCTTAGGCCTATAAGCAAACTGAAAGGGATCTAGCACTGTGAGTCTTTTGCGTTATTTCCTCTTAACTAACTTTTCAAAACTTTTCATAACTAAAGATGTAAGTGCCACAGGCCTAAAGTCCTCTAACTTCTGTGGCTTCTGTTTTTTTGGCACAGGAATAACTGTAGACTGCTTCCACAGTGCAGGTACCTTTTGTTGTTGGAAGGATAAACAAAAATTTCATAAAATATGGGTCCTAACTGCTCAGCACATTCCTTAAGCAATCTACCTCCTATCTTATCCGGCCCCGGTGCCTTCCCTATTTTACTCTGTTTAAAACTTATAATCACATCCTTCACTCAAAAAAGATGCCATCATACTCTGTCTATTCTGCATTCGTTTTTCATCCTCTCTATTCTGTTTAAAATCATGACTATCAAATCTTGAATAAAAATCATTAAAATTGATGTGACAAACTGTGTCTGACGTGAATCCATTTAAACTAATTTTATTTGTTTTCCTGCAATCCTGTCCTTAATTAAATGCATGCCATCCCACAGAACCCACATTTCCCATTTTCAATTTTTATTCAAGATTTCCCCTATAAACTGCTTTCGCCCTTTTAATTTCCCACTTAACTTCTTTTTTTAGTCTATGACACTCAACAATATCTCCCTCTTTAAAGGCCCTATTACGTTTTGACATAAGAGTCTTAAGTGATTTGTAACCCATGGCTTGTTATTTGGAAATTTCCTAAAAGATTTCACAGGAATAATCATATCCTCACAAACGGTGGCAGTTCTAGTGGCGGCTCAGGTGGCAGCTCTGGCGGCGGCTTTGGCAGCTCTCAGTAGTGTGCTGTCTGTGTGTCAGCATGTAGAAGCACTGGCGAGTTGAGTGTTCTCAGTAGTGTGCTGTCTGTGTGTCAGCATGTAGAAGCACTGCCAGGTTGAGTGCTCTCAGTAGTGTGCTGTCTGTGTGCCAACATGTAGAAGCACTGGTGGGTTGAGTGCTATCAGTAGTGTGTAGTGTCTGTGGGTCAACATGTAGAAGCACTGGCGGGTTGAGTGCTCTCAATAGTGTGTATGTCTGTGGGTCAACATGTAGAAGCACTGTTGGGTTGAGTGCTCTCAATAGTGTGTAGTGTCTGTGTCAACATGTAGACACTATATCTGGCAGCTCTGGGGGCGGCGGCGACTCTGGCAGCTCGGCGGCGCTCAGGCGGCAGCTCTGGTGGCGGCTCAGGTGCGGCTCAGGCGGCAGCTCTGGTGGCGGCTCAGGTGGCAGCTCAGGTGGCAGCTCTGGTGGCAGCTCTAGTGGCGGCAGCTCAGGTGGCAGCTCTGGTGGCGGCTCAGGTGGCAGCTGGTGGCAGCTCAGGTGGCAGCTCTAGTGGCGGCTCAGGTGGCAGCTCTGGCTGCGGCTTTGGCAGCTCTCAATAGTGTGCTGTCTGTGGGTTAACATGTAGAAGCACTGGCGGGTTGAGTGCTCTCAATAGTGTGTAGTGTCTGTGTGTCCTTGTAGAAGCACTGCGGGTTGAGTGCTCTCAATAGTGTGTGCTGTCTGTGTGCCAACATGTAGAATTACTGTGGCTTGAGTGCTCTCAATAGTGTGTAGTGTCTGTGTGTCAACATGTAGAAGCACTGGGGGTTGAGTGCTCTCAATAGTGGTAGTGTCTGTGTGTCAACATGTATAAGCACTGGCAGGTTGAGTGCTCTCAATAGTGTGTAGTGTCTGTGTGTCAACATGAAGACACTACATCTGGCAGCTCTGGGGGCGACGGCGGCTCTGGCAGCTCTGGCGGCGGCTCTGGCGGCAGCTCTGGTGGCGGCTCTGGCAGCAGCTCTGGTGGCAGCTCTGGCGGCAGTGTGGTAGCTATGGCGCGGCTCTGGCAGCTCTGGTGGCGGCTCTGGTGGCAGCTCTGTCGGTGGCTCTGGTGGCGGCTCTGGTGGCAGCTCTGGTGGCAGCTCTGGCGGGGATTTGGCAGCTCTGGCGGCGGCTTTGGCAGCTCTGGCGGCGACTCTGGCAGTTCTGGCGGGTTGAGTGCTCTCAATAGTGTGCTGTCTGTGTGTCAGCATGATGAAGCACTGGCGGGTTGAGTGCTCTCAATAGTGTGTAGTGTCTGTGGTCAACATGTAGAAGCACTGTTGGGTTGAGTGCTCTCAATAGAGTGTAGTGTCTGTGTGTCAAAATTAGACACTATATCTGGCAGCTCTGGGGGGCGGGGATCTGGCAGCTCTGGCGGCGGCTCAGGCAGCAGCTCTGGTGGCGGCTCAGGTGGCAGCTCAGGTGGCAGCTCTGGTGGCAGCTCTAGTGACGGCTCAGGTGGCAGCTCTGGTGGCGGCTCAGGTGGCAGCTCTGGTGGCAGCTCTGGTGGCAGCTCTATGGCGGCTCAGGTGGCAGTGTAGTGGCGGCTCAGGGGCAGCTCAGGTGGCAGCTGGTGGCAGCTATAGTGGCGGCTCAGGTGGCAGCCCTGGTGGCAGCTGGTGGCAGCTCTAGTGGCGGCTCAGGTGGCAGCTCTAGTGGCGGCTAGGTGGCAGCTGGTGGCAGCTCTGGTGGCAGCTCTAGTGGCGGCTCAGGTGGCAGCTGGTGGCGGCTCAGGTGGCAGCTCTGGGGCAGCTCTGGTGGCAGCTCAGGTGGCAGCTCTAGTGGCGGCTCAGGTGGCAGCTCTGGCGGCGGCTTTGGCAGTTCAATAGTGTGTAGTGTCTGTCAACATGTAGAAGCTGGCAAGTTGAATGCTCTCAGTAGTGTGCTGTCTGTGTGCAACATGTAGAAAGCCATGGTGGGTGAGTGCTCTCAGTAGTGGTGCTGTCTGCTTGAAAAATGTTGAAGCACTGGTGGGTGAGTGCTCTCAGTAGTGTGTAGTGTCTGTGTGTCAACATGTAGAAGCACATGCGGCTTGAGTGCTTTCAATAGTGTGTAGTGTTGGGTCAACATGTAGAAGCACTGGCAGGTTGAGTGGCTCTCAATAGTGTCTAGTGTCTGTGGCTCAAAATGTAGAAGCACTGGCGGGTTGAGTGCTCTCAGTCGTGTGCTGTCTGTGTGCCAACATGTGGAAGCACTGGTGGGTTGAGTGCTCTCAGTAGGTGCTGTCTGTGTGCCAACATGTAGAAGTACTGGTGGGTTGAGTGCTCTCAGTAGTGTGTAGTGTCTGTGTGTCAACATGTAGAAGCACATGCGGCTTGAGTGCTCTCAATAGTGTGTAGTGTCTGGGGTCAACATGTAGAAGCACTGGCATGTTGAGTGCTCTCAATAGTTTGTAGGTCTGTGGTCAACATGTAGAGCACTGTTGGGTGAGTGCTCTCAATAGTGTAGTGTCTGTGTGCAACATGAGACACTAAATATGGCAGCTCTGGGGGGGGCGGCGGCGACTCTGTGGGTCAACATGTAGAAGCACTGACGGGTTGAGTGCTCTCAGTAGTGTGCTGTCTGTGTGTCGACTGTAGAAGTCCTGGTGGGTTGAATGCACTCAGTAGTGTGTGCTGTGTGCTGATGTAGAAGCACTGGCAGGTTGAGTGCTCTCATAGTGTGCTGTCTGTGGGTTAACAGTAGAAGCACTGGCGGGTTGAGTGCTCTCAATAGTGTGTAGTGTCTGTGTGTCAACTTGTAGAAGCACTGGCGGGTTGAGTGCTCTCAATAGTGTGTGCTGTTTGTGCCAACATGTAGAAGTACTGATGGGTTGAGTGCTCTAAATAGTGTGTAGTGTCTGTGTGTCAACATGTAGAAGCACTGGCGGGTTGAGTGCTCTCAATAGTGTGTAGTGTCTGTGGGTCAACAGTAGTAGAAGCACTGTTGGGTTGATTGCTCTCAATAGTGTGTAGTGTCTGTGTGTCAACATGTAGACACTAATGGCAGCTCTGGGGCGGCAGCGACTCTGGCAGCTCTGGCGGGGCTTGCGGCAGCTCTGGTGGCGGCTCAGGCAGCAGCTCTGGTGGCAGCTCTGGCGGCAGCTGTGGTAGCTATGGCAGCGGCTTGGGAGCTCTGGTGGGGGCTCTGGTGGCAGCTCTGGCGGCGGCTTGGCTGGGCGGCTCTGGTGGCGGCTCTGGTGGCGGCTATGGCGGCAGCTCTGGTCGCAGCTTCTGGCGGTTGGCTTTGGCAGCTCTTAGTGGCGGCGGCAACATGCAGCTCTGGGCGGCTTGGCAGCTCTGGCGCATGCTTTGGCAGCTTCTGGTGGTGGCTTTGGCAGCTCTGCTGCGGCTCTGGCGGCGGCTCTGGCAGCGGCTTTGGGAGCTCTGGTGCAGCTCTGGCGGCGGCTCTGGCAGCTCTGGCGGCGGCTTTGGCAGCTCTAGTGGCGGCTCAGTTGGCAGCTCAGGTGGCAGCTTTGGTGGCAGCTTTGGTGGCAGCTCTAGTGGCGGCTTCAGGGTGGCAGCTGGTGGCAGCTCAAGTGGCAGCTTGTGGTGGCAGCTCTAGTGCGGCTCAGGTGGCAGCTCAGGGCGGCTCAGGTGGCGGCTCTGGTGGCGGCTCAGGTGGCAGCTTTGGTGGCGGCTCAGGTGGCAGCTCAGGTGGCGGCTCCGGTGGAAGCTCTAGTGGCGGCTCAGGTGAGAGCTCAGTAGCAGCTCTGGTGACAGCTCAGGTGGCAGCTCAGGTGGCAGTGTTGTGTTTCAACATGTAGAAGCACTGTTGGGTTGAGTGCTTCAATAGTGTGTATGTCTGTGTGTCAACATGTAGACACTACATATGGCAGCTCTGGGGGCGGCGGCGACTCTGGCAGCTCTGGCGCCAGCTCTGGTGGCGGCTCTGGCAGCTCTGGCACATGCTTTGGCAGCTCTGGCGGTGGCTTGGCAGCTCTGGCTGCAGCTCTGGCGGCGGCTCTGGCGGTGGCTTTGGAAGCTCTGGTGGCAGCTCTGGCGGCGGCTCTGGCAGCTCTGGGGGAGGCTTTGGCAGCTCTGTGGTGATTCTGGCAGTTCTGGCGGGTTGAGTGCTCTAATAGTGTAGTGTCTGTGTGTCAACATGAAGAAGCACTGGCAGGTTGAGTGCTCTCAATAGTGTGTAGTGTCTGTGGGTCAACATGTAGAAGCACTGTGGGTTGAGTGCTCTCAATAGTGTGTAGTGTCTGTGTGTCAACATGTAGACACTATATCTGGCAGCTCGGGGGCGGCGGCGACTCTGGCAGCTCTGGCGGCGGCTCAGGTGGCAGCTCAGGTGGCAGCTCTAGTGGCAGCTCAGGTGGAAGCTCAGGTGGCAGCTCTGGTGGTGGCTCAGGGCAGCTCTGGTGGCGGCTCAGGTGGCAGCTCTAGTGGCGGTCAGGAGGCAGCTCAGATGGCAGCTCTGGCGGCGGCTTTGGCTGCTCTCAAGAGTGTGTAGTGTCTGTGTGTCAACATGTAGAAGCACTGGCGAGTTGAGTGCTCTCAGTAGTGTGCTGTCTGTGCGCCAACATGTAGAAGCACTGGTGGGTTGAGTGATCTCAGTAGTGTGCTGTCTGTGTGTCAAATGTAGAAGCACTGTTGGGTTGAGTGCTCTCAATAGTGTGTAGTGTCTGTGTGTCAACATGTAGACACTACATATGCAGCTCTGGGGGCGGCGGCTTTCTGGTAGCTCTGGCAGCAGCTCTGGCGGCGGTCTGGGGGCAGCTCTGGTGGCAGCTCTGGCGGCAAGCTGTGGCAGATTGGCGGCGGCTTGGTGGCAGCTCTGGCGGCAGCTGTGGCAGCTCTGGCGGCGGCTCTGGTGGCAGCTCTGGTGGCGGCTCTGGCAGCAACTCTGGCGGGCTGGCTCTGCGGCAACTCTGGTGGCAGCTCTGGCGGCGGCTCTGGTGGCGGGTTCTGGCAGCAGCTTCTGGTGGCAGCTCTGGTGGCTCTGAGTGCTTCAAGAGGTGTACTGTCTGTGGGTCAACATGTAGAAGCACTGTTGGGTTGAGTGCTCTCAATAGTGTGTAGTGTCTGTGTGTCAACATGTAGACACTACATCTGGCAGCTCTGGGGACGGCGGCGACTCTGGCAGCTCTGGCGGCGGGCTCTGGTGGCGGCTCTGGTGGCGGCTCAGGTGGCAGCTCAGGTGGCAGCTTTGGTGGCAGCTTTGGTGGCAGCTCAGGTGGTGGCTCTAGTGGCGGATCAGGTGGCGGATCAGGTGGCAGCTCAGGTGGCAGCTCTGGGCGGCTTTGGCAGCTCTCAATAGTGTGAGTGTTGTGTGTCAACATGTAGAAGCACTGGCGTGCTTTCGGTAGTGCGTCTGTGTTGTCCGACATGTAGAAGTCTGGTGGGTTGAGTGCTCTCAGTAGTGTGCTGTCTGTGTGTCAACATGTAGAAGCACTGGCAGGTGGCTTGCTCTCAATAGTGGTAGTGTCTGTGGGTCAACTGTAGAAGCACTGGGGGTTGAGTGCTCTCAATAGTGTGTAGTGTCTGTGTGTCAACATGTAGAAGCACTGGCGGGTTGAGTGCTCTCAATAGTCTGTAGTGTCTGTGGTCAACATGTAGAAGCACTGTTGGGTTAGTGCTCTTAATAGTGTGTAGTGTCTGTGGGTCAACATGTAGAAGCTGTGTTGGGTTGAGTGCTCTCAATAGTGTGTAGTGTCTGGTGTAACATGTAGACACTATATCTGGCAGCTTGGGGGCGGCGGCTCAGGTGGCAGCTAAGGTGGCAGCTCTAGTGGCGGCTCGGGGCAGGTGGTGGCAGCTCAGGTGGCAGCTGGGTGGCAGCTCTAATGGTGGCTGGTGGCAGCTCAGGTGGCAGCTCTAGTGGCAGCTAGGTGGCAGCTCTAGTGGGGCTCAGGTGGCAGCTCAGGTGGCAGCTCTGTCGGCGGCTTTGGCAGCTCTCAATAGTGGTGGTAGTCTGTGTGTCAACATCTAGAGCTGGCGAGTTGAGTGCTCTCAGGGTGCTGTTGTGTGCAACATGTCGAAGCACTGGTGGGTTGAGTGTCAGTAGTGTGCTGTCTGTTGCCAACATGTAGAAGCATGGGGGGTTGAGTGCTCTCAGTAGTGTGCTGTCTGTGTCAGCTTGTAAAAGCACTGGCAGGTTGAGTGCTCTCAGTAGTGTGCTGTCTGTGTGCCAACATGTAGAAGCACTGGTGGGTTGAGTGCTCTCATAGTGTGTAGTGTCTGTGTGTCAAATGTAGAAGCACTGGCGGGTTGAGTGCTCTAGTGTGTAGTGTCTGTTGGTCAACATGTAGAAGCATGTGGGTGAGTGCTCTCAATAGTGTAGTGTCTGTGGTCAACATGTAGAAGCTTATGGGGGTTGAGTGCTCTCAA